>OZ026615.1:50057015-50277015 GCA_964020975.1 Hermodice carunculata | reverse complement strand
GTGTGCGTGTAAGCACACACTTTTCTGTTTTTCTTTCTTTGTTTCTTTCTTTCTTTACTGGCAAATTTGTCCGACATTTCATTTGAAAAATATACTGAACCCCAATGAAAAGTATCCACATGCCAATTTTGAAGTATTTTATTGTTTATACTTGAAACATTTCATACCTAGACGTGCTTAGAACTTAACAAAGCATTCACTTTTCTGGCGTAAAAATAATGTCACGCTCTACCGACATTAACGTCACTTACAGGCAAAAAATGTCATTAACTGCCCTAATTGAAAGTCACACAAATTTTTCTGTTCAATATGGGATGTGGCCACCTCGAGCATCAACACATGCTATACATCTGCGGCGCATACTGCTGACCAGGGTTTGAATTCTGTGTTGGGGAACATTATTCCATTCTTCCTGCAGAGCTTGGATCAGCTGGTTTCGGGTAGTAGGCCTAGGTGTCCTCCGTTGAATACCTTGGCCTAACTGATCCCACAAATGTTCAATAGGGCTCAGATCGGGTGAGAACGCTGGCCATTCCATGACATTGATGTTGTTATCATTGAGAAAGTTCATTGTTAATCTTGCAGAGTGTGCACGTGCATTGTCCTGCTGAAAGATCGCCAGATCTTGATGCTACTCCATACATGGGACCATGTGCGGCTCCAGCACCTCATCAATGTACCGCCTAGCATTGAGGATCCTTGAATGACCACTAGGGGTGTCCGGTAGCGGTTGCTGATGCCTGCCCACACCATGACAGAGGGTCCACCCCATCGATCTGCCTGACGGACACAGGCATCTGCATATCTCTCCCCAGTCCGGCGCCACACACGTTCTCTGCCATCTGCTCTGCTGACACAAAAACGGGACTCGTCAGTAAAAAGGACGGTATTCCACTGCTGGCGAGTCCACCTGGAGTGTGCTCTACACCACTGCAGTCGTCTTTCTCTTCTGGGTTGGGTCAGCAGGTTACCCCTGTAAGGTCTTCTGGCTGTTAGGCCACTGCTCCTCAGTCGCCTCTCCACAGTAGAACTACTGACAGGACGGTGATTCACCCCTTGAGTCTCACGGGCTGTTTGGGCTGCTGTACGGAAACGGTCTCGCAGGTGCATCAGCCGGATGTGACGGTCTTGGCCAGGTGTTGTCACTCTTTCTCGGCCAGGCCTAGGCCGATCATCTACGGATCCAGTTTCTTGTTGCCGTTCAATTAGTCGTTGGATGGTGCGCCGAGTACACCCCATTCTTTGTGCGATTTGAGTGATTGGGACTCCACCCTCTGCAAGCCCCAAGGCATGGTGTCTTTGACCTTGGCTCAGACGCGGCATGATCGCCTCAACACACCTGAGACCACTGGCTTTTTTCTTGGCTGAACATCCCTTTTTAAAGCCACTGAAAACATCAGGTCATTTTAGCCATCCAATAGGAGTGGTGGTCAGAAGCCATATTCGGTACACAAAAGTCACATGCATTATGTAACAACCCAGCAAAAGTTAAAAAGTTGTCCTGAATGACCCTGATGTAGGCTCCAAACCATGCATATATGCACACACAGTACTTAGTAACTTACAAAATTAATGTGTTAATTTTTTTATGTGGATACTTTTCATTGGGGTTCAGTATATTATATGTAGAAACTCCAAACTTGGCACAATTATACTTCTATGGACAAGGTCTGGCCTTCTTACAATGAGAGCTCATGCTTTTCAAAATTATGCAAATAAGGGCTAATTAAAGTTTTAAATCTTCAATATCTTATACACTATAGTAGATGTGGTTCCGAGTGTATAGGAGTTCGATCATAGCAAGGTAAAGGTCATCACAAATGTCAAGGTCAAAGGTCATGTCATTTTTGAGGTCAAGGTTCATTTCAGGTAGAGGTCATCTAAAGGTCAAAGGTCATTTCAAGGTCAAAGGCCACTTTCGGTGCTGGCTTTCTTCTGGCCATAACTTGGTCAATTTTTATCCAATTTTGATCATGTTGGGCTGAAATTGTAGCTATGGTACCCTTGCACATTTTTAAAATTTACATGTGACCTCTAAAGTTCAAAGATCAAGGTCATTTGGACCATTGAAAGTTTCATCCAATCACAACGTGGCCAATCTCCACATCCAATTCTAATCATGATGGACTCAAATTGTAGATATTACTACACTAGACATTTTTATAAGAAAATGTAACCTCAAAAAGGCAAAGGTCAAGGTCATTTGGCCCTTTGAAAGTTTCGTTTTGCCATAACTTGGTCAATTTTACTCCGATTTGGTTCATGTCTGGCTCAAATTGTGGGTATTGTAACACTGTGCAATTTACATGTGACCTGTAAAGGTCAAAGGTCAAAGGTCAAGGTCATTTGGACTTTGAAATTTGCATGCAGCCATAAGCTTAATGGAATGTAAAGTACCAAAGGACAAAAATTGTAGCATATAATATTTACAACCTTTGAAGGAACACAGACAGATCTCTTTTCCAGTTTCTTTCTTTCTTTCTTTCTTTCTTTCTTTCTTTCTTTCTTTCTTTCTTCTTTACCAGCAAATTTGTCCGACACCTTTCTCGGACACTATTATACATAGAAAGTCCAAACTTTGCATGATTGCACCTCCATACAAGGAGTTTGGCCGTTTTATACACAGAAATGAAGATGTTTAAAATTATGCAAATTCGGGGCATTTGGAATTTTAAATCTTGAATAACTTCAAAGCTATAATAGATAGAGATGCCATTCCAACTTGTACTCCTGTGTTATGGAATAGTTGTGGATTGCCATACTAATATGCTTTGAAGACACACACACTGATTTGCTATGCAGCAAATCATCTTTCCTAGTTACATGTGGATTTCTGACGTCCTTTGACAAAAGGGCAAATATGAAAGACATTATGATTGTGAAACAGCGGTCAGACTTCAGCTTGACCTGGAAAGGTGACCTTCAATGTCTGTGTAGTGTTTTAGACTGCCGCTCCCTAATGTGTCTGTGCAATGCTCGGGACTCCTGTTCCTGCAAATTTGACGAAACCATTCGACAACCCCATCAGTTTACATTATGAGATAATAATGAGATTTTCTGCTGGACACTCAAAGGAAAAACTAACAATCGTGTCAGTGTATTCGCTTTTTACACCCAGACATGCGCAACCAGGCTGTCTGCACAATAATCATTATGCATGTTTATTTTGTCCCATAATTGTTGCTAAATAAGAGGGACTTTGGCCGTCGACGTCACTTATCCACCGCATGACATTTCAAACGTCACAAATGTGCTCTCAGTACCTGTATTTCGAGTGTGAAACTCTTACTTCCCACATGTGTCATTAATAAAAATATAAAACAAATTAAAAAAAAAACACACACACACACAACAACTTCGTGTTTTTGTTTTCAGGTGAAATGTGATAGGTCAATTCCCAACAGTTTAGGTACATAAGTAAACGATCCCATGCAGTCTTGCACACGGCCTATACCGTGATGAAAGTCTTGTGAAAAAATATATTTCAAATGCTTTTTCTTCTCATAAAATAAAACGTACCACTCTTTCGTGAAATTCTTGTGCCACATTGAGTGAATCTGCATGGGGGTTTTCACTCTGAAAAAAAGAAAAACTAAAAGACTTTTGTGCCACATAATGTACGTCTTTTAGTCGCAATGGCTTTTACATGGATCCTTTGAATTTACCACTTTTTAGATTTCACTTTATCATATGACAAATTGCTGATTCATGGTCAGTCTTAGTAAATATTAATCAAAGGGTATGAAAATAAGAGAAATAACAAACCCCCGTCTTTATGATAATCACGGCGATTCATTTATGTTAAAGGTGTGTTTAAATGTAAATATGATCAAATATGTTCATGTTGATATGTGACTTACGACATCGTTATAAAATTTTCGGTAGGTATCTTGTAACTCCAAAATACAAGCTTAAAATTTCGAATCGTGAACACCTCAGACGCCGCCAGGTTTATTTACATGCGTTGACATTCATAGGCGCTGATTCCAAGCAGATTCGTTTAACGATTGACTGCGCTTTCGTTCTTTATATTGCTTGCTTTGTGGCTTTTTTCACCCCTACGCAAATGAATGATCAATTCAAATGACAGGACATACAATAACAATAACCCACGTGTGTTACAGTCGGAACTCTGCAGGGTAGAAAGTACCAGCCGCTTGTGCGTTTCTCCACTCAGAATGTTGTTGTTCTCACCGTAAGGATTGCCTTGATCGTTCAGACAGCAAACGCTGCTTTTGATAGGTTCGGTCATGATAAACAGCCGCTATTTTGTCCAATTTTCTTCAATCCTCTTCGATGAATAAAGGATATAACTACTACTACTACTACTACTAAAAGTAGTAGTAGGAATAGTAGTAGTAGTAGTAGTAGTAGTAGTAGTAGTAGTAGTAGTAGTAGTAGTAGTAGTATTTTTTATAAAAAGTAAAAATCTGAGAGATGCAGCGGGGTATAAAAGGCTGATCGAACAACATTGTTTCCATATGGTGATAACCCTTCCACACTTTAGAGATTTTATATAGTATTTGAAATATTGGCAGATGAAGACATGAATTCAATGTCCATTTTTGGGGTGGGTGGGTGATAAACTGGTGGTGTCTGAAGCTAAAAAGTATGTATTTACAAATTCTCAGAGAGAAATATTACTACTTTCTTAAGATATATAGGGTTGAAAATTATTGTAACTACCAATATTTGAACCTGTTGGCTTAAGCAGACACCATCACCCAAGAGGGGATAAACTAACATACCCACATGTGTTTGTGGTTTTGGACTGACTGTTTGCTTAGGTCTTCTTGTTAGCAGCTGACGAGTTTTCCCCCCTTTAAAGTAGCGGAGGGGATTGAGTTGCCTGCAGCGGTACGGCGACTTTGAGATCATAGACCTACCATCAGAGCTCCATGTATAGATCACGGACCTATACTATAGGTCCATGCAAATATGAAAAATGTTTCACATTCCACCAACAATACCACACATTTTATTTACAGATATCTAGATTTGTTAGAGACAGGTTTCGTATCGATACCATAATTTTCAAGGATTATATAAGCCGGTTTACAAGAGAATATCAGATAGCACTTTTGTTAGCATTTCTTTAAAAAATATAATCAATGAAAAAGTGTATTACCCATATAAAATTAAAGTAAAGACCAACATGCAGGAACCATACAATCTGACTATAAATAAAATGCATAATTATAGAATAATCGAATTCTTTGATCATTTTTTTAAACACCAAGAGTTAATTCATTTTGTGAGCTACAAAAGTCGCGGAAGGAGGCATCTGGCGAAAAAAAAAAAAAAAAAAAACTAAAAATACAAAATATTGAGACAAACTATCACACGTCACTGACCAAAATGTTTTGCAAAGGCACAGTAAACCTCTTAATTGAAACAGATTGCTCTCTTAATGCGAGGTTTTAATGGGAAAGAGAGAGTGAGAATTCTCCGAGCCCTCATTACGGTACTATGTCTATCACGTTTCACAGGTTCACTTAACGACACAGGCTCTGAGGGTCAAAATCCTTTGCTCTTTTTATTCATTAACCTGACATGTTCAGATACATATGACACAAGAACATTCCTTCGATTTCAATTCCAGACATAAGCGTCGTGGACCAATTGCATTCCCAGTCCGCTTGAGTTGAGTGCGAGGGTGCTCGCCTCAGGCCCACCAGCACAATAACAATCTCTGGCCTGGCGCGGAAGTCCACTTTTACTTTTATTGGCCCTTGTTTCAAGGACGTCAAAAATCTCTATAAAATAAACTTAAGTCAGTCTTAGCTGAGCTTATAGGATGGGCCGTAGCAAGGCGGAGTATGAGAGCAATCTGAATTATTATTGATTACTGCTTGGTGTGAGAAATTACCAATATACGTTAAAATTTATATATCTTGTATATTATATCTCTCATTAAAATTTTTAATCAGTCAAAAGTTCAACTAATCATATAGTATTTCAGGATTTTATCGTATGCAAATTGTTTTAAATTGTAAACTTTTTTATTTTGAGGTGTTTTTGTCTTCAAGACAGACCCACCACAAAATTAAAAAGGAACACCAATGTGCGGATGTGCCCTCTAGCGGGTAAAAAGAGAACTGCATTTTTTTTGTCGGACGGCCGCACAAGTGGATGGACGTCCTCTTGCATACATTCATATGCACGCATAAGTATTTGTTCGATGACTTGTACAAGGTAATATGTACATGCATAAGTCCCCGGTGTATATATATGTATGTGTATGCACAGACTCCGCTTTTGTTGTTGTTTGTGGTGGGGGGGGGGCAGTATTGCAAATACATGTAAACGTAAATATGTACACGCTATGTATATGTCCAGGACATGATGTAGCACTCATGTAACCTTAGAGTATGATAAGCCAGTATAGAGAAAAGGTCCATAATTTTGGAACGGAGACACCCCCATAATCAAAGTCTGGCTACGGGCGTGTCACAATATATTCAAAATGATAGTTAAAATATTTCAATGACTGGAGCTGTTTTGAAAAAGAACTCAGCAAAGTCCAGCCACATGGTCCTGTGATATTTATAAATTTAATGCTGTTAACGAAGCATGTACCTCATGGAAAGCTATTATGACCGAAACGGGTGTAAATACTGTTAGTAATGGGAAAAAATATAATGAATGAATGAAAGAATGAATGAATAAATAAATTAATAAATAAATAAATAAATAAATAAATAAATAAGTAAATAAATAAATAAATAAATAAATAAATAAATAAATAAATAAATAAATAAATAAACAAACAAGGATCAAGCTAATCAATTACGAGACTTAGAAACTGATAATTTACTTTTAAAAAGCATGAAAATGGCCAAAAAAAATTACAGACATTGGTCAAGGAAAGGAATGTGCAGTATGGAGTAAGTGCAGTGTTTAACAGAAGAATATTTATTCAGAAAACGTGTTTTAAAAAAAATGGGTAAAAATTGTTTAAAACATTGAATAATTCTAAATTATCAATAGGAACTAAAAATGCTTACCCTCCTAGGTAATAACTGTTTACTCTGTATTGCAAAAAAAAAAAAAAAAAATACTCGAGCATATTAGCACAAGCGTTAAAGTCTAAATTGAAACATCTTACCCATTCAGGATTTATGACCCCAGCGACGTAAAATCACGTACAGCAAGGACACAGTGATAACAGTAAAGTATAGGAGCCATGCACTGCTGATTGCATCATTGATACAATTGTTCGGATATTGCAAATTAACGGGGTATTTGTCCGAATAGTGGTTTCAGGCACTGGGAAAAATTAACTACTTCATAAAAACCGGCTCGGAAGAACGACTTGATAACTGCCGCAGGATAATGGCCACTTCTAAAGTGTACAAACTTGTCATTTCTAGGACAGAAAAATATTTCAAGGCTCTTTTACAGGAAACTATACTCTTGGCGAACTACATGTGAACAACGGACACTAACTAACCAGCATATCACTCTCAAGGCGGTTTTTTTGTTTGTT
This sequence comes from Hermodice carunculata, assembly GCA_964020975.1. NCBI lineage: Eukaryota > Metazoa > Annelida > Polychaeta > Eunicida > Amphinomidae > Hermodice > Hermodice carunculata. Next base: position 50,269,526 of record OZ026615.1, on the reverse strand, counting down.
TGTGTGTGTGTGTGTGTGTGTGTGTGTGTGTGTGTTTTGTGAGTTTGTTTTTTTTGTTTTTGTTTTTTTTGTAATTTTATTTTAAAAAAAGGGGGGGGGGGAAGCTACAAAGTTCATAGACTGGAAAAGATTAATGTAAACATTTAGCATGTAAAACGTATACATTTTTGGAAGAGACATGACCCGTACTTGCTAAATCTGGCTAATTTCAACCTTATATAAGTGTGTGTGTGTCAACACACACTTTTCTGTTTTTCCTTAAGTTTTTTCTTTCTTTCTTTCTTTCTTTCTTTCTTTCTTTCTTTCTTTCTTTCTTTCTTTCTTTCCCTGTGAATTTGTCCGACACTTTTCACCAACACTAATATACATAGAAACTCCAAACTTGGCATGATTGTACCTCCATACAAGGAGTCTGGTCTTTTTATATAGAGGAATGAAGATATTTGAAATTATGCAAATTAGGGGCATTTGAAATTTTGAATCTTGAATATCTTCTAAAGTTTAATAAATAGAGGTGTCATTCCAACTTCTACCAGAGGGTTATTGACCACTGCGCATGTAGTGAATCTAAAACAAAAGTTGTAGCAATTTAAATTATGCTAATTAGCAGTATTCGAAATTTTTAATCTTGAATATCTGCAACACTATGATAGATAGATATGTCATTCTAACTTTTACTAGGGGGTTGCTGGCCATTGCGCACCTAATGAATTAAAAGGAAAAAAGTAGAAGCAATTTAAATTGTGCTAAGTAGCACCATTGGAAATTTTAAATCTTGATTGACTTTAAAGCTATAATAGATTGAGATGCCGTTCCAATTTCTACTCCTATATTGTGGACGAGTACGCAGGGATAAGCTTTGAAGACACACACACACACACACTGATTTGTTATGCAGCAAATTATCTTTTCTAGTTATCATTATCATCATTGGAGATGTAGATGGAGCTGAAGCTTAGCTCAGCTAAGGAATACCTTTGGACAGATATATTTTTGGTCAACTAAACAGAAGCAAGTCCAAATGACATTGACTTTTCACGTTTGCAGGTCACATGTAAAGTGCACAGTGTTACAATATCCACAATTTAAGCCCAACATGAATCAAATCGGATGAAAATTGACCAAGTTATGACAAGATGAAACTTTCAAAGGTCCAAATGACCTTGACCTTTGCCTTTTTGAGGTGACATGTTCTTATAAAAATGTACAGTGTTTCAATAAGTACAATTTGAGTCCAACATGATTAGAATTAGATGGAAATAGGCCAGGTTATGACTGGATGAAACTTTCAAAGGTCCAAATGACCTTGACCTTTAGAGGTCACATGTAGGTTTCAAAAATGTGCAGTGTACAATAGCTACAGTTTGAGCCCAAAATGATCAAAATCGGAAAAAAAATTGACCAAGTTATGGCTAGAAGAAAGCCACCACCGAAAATGGCCTTTGACCTTGAGATGACCTCTACCTGAAGTGAACCTTGACCATAAAAATGGCATTTTGGCTTAAAATTGACCTTTGACCTTAACATGACCTTGACATTCAAGGTGACATTTACCTTGCTATGATCGAACTCCTATACACACGGAACCACATCTACTATAGTGTATGAAATATTGAAGATTTTAAAACTTTAATTTTGCATAATTTTGAAAAGTATGACCTCTCATTATAAAAAGGCCAGACTTCATCTATAGAAGTATAATTGTGCCAAGTTTGGAGTTTCTACGTGTAATACTTTTCTAATGAATTGTGGGACAAATTTGCCTGAAAAACAGAAAGAGAGAAAGAAAGAAAGAAAGAAAGAAAGAAAGAAAGAAAGAAAGAAATCCTAGAAAAACAGTATATCTGTGTTGGCACACAGACATAAAAAGAAAGAACAGGAGATTTGTTTGAAAGCACATCTTTCTGTGTGCCTCCAAAATACGCATAAATCTGAATGTTACAGCTTTGGTTTGTGGCTTATCAGATGCGCCTTCAGCACACAGCATAAAGCTATAAATAGAAGTTGGTATGGCATCTCTACCTACAATAGTTTTGAATACATTCAACATTTAAAACTCCATATGTCCTTAATTTGCATTCTAAATGCACTCAACCGTCTTTGTAAAGAGGCACGAATTCACCTTAGGACCACACCAAGTTTCGAGTTTCGAAGTGTAATAGGGTCCGAGAAAATTGCCGGACAAAATTGCTGAAGGAGGAGGAGCAGGAGCAGGAGGAGGCTAAAATAAAAGAGAATCGATCGATTGATGACAAATACATTCAACCCACTTCCATTATCAGAAACAAGATAAGTGTGCATTCCCACCCCTTATCAGATGATGCACCCTACCCACCCGCATTATGAGGAAGAAGATAAGGGTACATACGACGAGTTCACCTTCTTCGCTAATCACAGAATTTCTATTTTGTCACTCTGTGTCCCTTTTGTGCAAGGAGGTCAAAGGTCTATGATTAAGATGCCAGTCTTTGTTGAGCTTATGTGATGGTAAACAAAGCGAAATGGGTCTCGCATCTTTATTATATTTTGCAGTCAGTATTTTATGGTAAATATCTAAAATATGCATGAATAATATTTCTCAAAAATTGAATTACTTTAAAATCCAGTATTCAAATTTATTATTCAAATAAAATTTATTATTCAAATAAAGTTTATTATTCAAATAAATAATACACTACGTTTTTAATTGACAAATTTTGTTGTAATTCCCATTTGCTATTGTGTTGTGGAAATTCTGAATTTATTTGCTTTTCACCAAAAAAAGTATCACCTAAGTGATGAAACTGCCCTACAGTCAAAATATAAAGAACTGCCACCCAGACATCTGCGGCAGTCCTGGTTGCCTTTCAACCACGCCTACAAAGCGGACTACGGCTATGAAACCACAGATGGCCTCACAGGCTACAGTCCTCGGAACTGAGTGGAGAATCTTCTTTTTTTTTCCGGGAAATGGCGTAGGGTGGAGGAGGGATGAGCGTGGGCACACAATTCCACGCCTACTTGCAACTTGCAAGAATACAAAATACCACCACGTGTGTATGGAGGAAGGCGGTGAACAAAATACAAAAAGGCCGAAATCAATTATTTTCCGGGGATAGTCCTTTGTAGTCACAGGAGTTTCCAGTGTGATGTAATAAATGCAAGCCTGGACTATCGCTGCAGGTATGGCACGCCATTGTTGAAGGGGAGCTGGAAGCCGTCTTTTGCTTACATTATGATCTCTTCTGCTCTTCAAAAACAGGAGCAAAATTGTTTTTGAAATTGTTCAGCGAACTTGCATTAACAGTTTCTGATGACAAACTATTCCATTCGTCGACTACTCTAGTTGAAAAGAAAAACTTACTAATGTCCACTTTAGCTTGTTGTTTGAGTAACAATATTTTATATTAAATTTAGAATTATCGAAACCAAAATGTAAACATTTGCACTTTTCTACATTAAACATCTGTCAATCTATGGACCAGGAATAAAAGTTGTTCAAGTCTTGTTGGAGGACCTCGGCAGCTTCCACTTATATAAAAACTCGCCGGTACTTTCGGACCTGTATCCACTATTGGGGCAACCTTCTGCACTAAGCTCCATCTTTATCTCAGCGGGGGGTCTTGCCTCGTGTACCCTGTGGTGCTACTTAATTCATAGCCTGGGTGCGACTTCAAAGCCTGATACAAAATCTCTATTTTGGGGCCTTCAACCGGTAACTGTACGACGTTGTCTTTACATTTTAAGTTAATGCTCACTCTGGAAAAGTCCCATTATATATCGTACATTACATTCACTCCACAAATTAATCTTACCTGAACACTTAATCACACATATATTTTGGATACTACCTCCTCAAAACGTCCAATGGGGTTGGCTGCCATTTTGAAAAGTGTAGATTCCACAGCTAATGGTTTGTAAATATGTATTGGGACCATCTTGGGAAGAGGGGTATATATGAAACCGAAAGTATATATTTTGCAAATGTTTCAGAGCATCAATAATGATATGATGGATGCTGTGGTATGATTACTCTGATATCCAAATGAAATGTATTTTTGTGCAACTGTCCTGCAATCAATGCATTGCACTATGTTCAAAATGGCGCTCACCACATGCTGGCTCAAAGGTTTCGTGTCGCATTTGGATTAGCAACTAACGATGATAACTGCTTCAGACACAACTGAGTGGGCAGATTAAAGTCAAGATAGCAAATCCTGTTTCAAAAGTACTTTAACGACCATTTGCCCTGGTAACTCAAAGGAGAGACACCTGGAACCTTGAGAAATATCACATTAGGCCTGAGGCAACTTGGGCAAATGTTGAAACATGTTTAAAATGGATGTTCTTCCCCCTTTTACACATTACCCGCTTTGACGTCTGTCTAATTTGTTAATTTGGGCACAGCCGGAAGCACTTGTTTACATAGAAATATCTCTGTATTCCGTTACCTATTTCATCCAGCCCTCCTCTTCAAACTCCTCCTCCTCCTCCTTCTTGTGATGTCTTTGTGCCAACATACTTTTGGGGGGGGGGGATCCTTATTATGTCTGTGCGCCAACACAGACACTACCTTTCTCCAGGTATTCTTTATTTATTTTTCCTTCTATACCATCAATTTGTGAGACATTTTATTTGGAAACTATTGGTATTATTATACCTAGAAACTCCAAACTTGGCATGATTATATCTCCATACATAGAGTCTTGCCATTTTGTTACGAGGAGTGAACATTTTGAAAATTATGCAAATGAGGGTCATCTGAAATTTTAAATCTTCCAGACTATGATAGATAGACACGTGATTGTAAGTTTTACACCTAGTTTATTGAGAATTGTACACCAAATGTAATTGAATAGTGCTTCATTTTACTTGATGCTAATTGGGAACAATTCAAAATTTAAACCATGAATATCTTCAAGACTTTGGTAGATAGAGATGTGTTTCAAAGTTTTACATATCATCGGCCATTGCTTATTTAATGAACATAAGAAGTGTGCATGCATTTATCTGATATAAAATGTGATCAGATATAATATGCATAACATTATGCAATCTATTTCAATGTAAACAGATACAATATATTCAATTACATCAATACATTTTGCTTTGGCAATTGAGTTAGTCTTTCCATCTGCTGCAGACTCTAACTTGACAATATCAGAGTGATAAGATGTGTATTCTAAGGTCATATTATCATATACTTTTGAGTCTGTCATTTTGTTTTGGTCTAAAACACATTATGAAGATGATATTACACATTAGAATACAATGTTCAGATTATAATGTATGCAACTACATCAGACATATTGCATATTTTCTGAGACTATTAAGATTTAGCATGTACTGCATCGCTGTTCTCCTTTCTGGTTCAAGTTACAAGTTTTATTACTTGATATGTAAAGTTTAATAACTTGGTATGTAGTGTCACAGTTGATATGTGTCCTTAAAGATTATGTCTAAAAATCTTGTCCATTAAGGCATGTTGTAATTTGGTTTTTATTGTCATATTTTACATTTAAGTCAGCAGATATTTAACAACCAGTAGAAACGTCCACAAACTGATCCACCAATTCATCATTTAATTCTGGATCTTATGGGTAGAGCAATTTACTTTTGATATCAGCCATGCTTATCCCCGTGCATCTCACAAGTAAAGTATGCAGTGCTGTCCTCATGTTATGTTATGCTAACTTTGTACTCTGTCTTCGTTCTAAACATACTAATCTGGCCAAGTTAACATGAACTTTTCTATGCTATCAACAAAAAGTGCCATTCCAAGAGGGTCATACAATTTTGCACATCCATGTTCAAATCTTTGGGGCACATACACTGCCACCCAATGTTCTCAGTTCTCTGTTGATGAAGCGGTTTTTATCATATACAATTTTCCATATTATGCTGCTTTTAGAGGCTTGTCAGGGGCAAGCAAGTCCAGATCTTTTTGTTGGTTCCTGTCTGCCAAGGATATCCGTGATCGTCTTGGTGTCCATTTTAGAAGTCTTTGATTACATTTTCTGCTTTGCTGATTTCTACTACATTGTCAATTACATTGTCATATTCGGCATAGTGATCATGCACATTGCTGATGTGAGGGCATTAGTGAATGTTACATCCAGATCCACACTTCCCTTCTGACCAGCCGATAGTGATCTGAGTTGCATGCAAGGTGGGGTGTCAAGTCAAAAGCAAAGAGAGTATAACTCCTTGCAAAAGTCTATGGTGTGGTATCATTCCCAAAATCTTAAGCTTTCGAATCCCCAAGTACAGGCTCTGAAATTCCCTGATGTATATACCCTCTGCAAAGTTGGGTCTGAAGGGTTCCAGCATAACACCACCTACTTTGACTGACAAGTTCATCAAATTGTAATGCTTGAAATGGAAGGGATTCTTGCTGAGTGGGCCATTGTAGGCATTGTTGTCCACAAAACCGATGATTTTTCGTCTTGGAATTTCATCTTAGAGCAGATCCTGCATGTGTTCAGAAGTAATGTTATTAGGCAAAACATGCGTTCAGATAACATCTCTCCTGATAGGATATTTGGCTGTGCTGGTTTCTAATGCTCTTGCATGTCCCACAGCCACTCCAGCTTCCACTGTCACCTTACGTACAAAATGAATGGCTTTGTGTATGTGTGTCTGGAATGTGTCAGTGGCTGAAGACATCAAGAGAAATGAGAATGTTGACCAGTAAAGTTTTATTCTAGTATCAATAGCATTCAACAGAAGTCTGTCTTGATAAAATATGGAAACATTCAGAGGTCCCATCAGTTCTACTAACTTGGAACTCCTGGTCTGTTGGCAGACAAAGTTCTTAGCAGGAGTGGTTGGAGTGCTCAGTTTTGATTCATCCATCTGTCCAGCAGTGTGAACACACCAGATCATGCTCTGTAGCTGACTGGTTTTGGCATCACCTTCATGGGAGAATAAATTTTCCATATATGCCTGGTAGGTATAGTCTGTAGAGTGGTTAATGACGCTAATGTTGTTCAATTCCACTTCCATGCTTTTGAGTAAACGGTGCATCCACAAGTTTACAGGTACAATATGGGTAGGGTCATTGAAGTCCCATCCTCTTTGGTAATTTTCACTTGCAGGAGCAAACTGGCACTGTTCAAGTCTTTATTGTTCTCCAGATCCGTTAATTTCAAGCTATAGGCAAGAATCATCATCTGACGAGGTGACTGGATGATGGGGATCGCATGATCTAGTTTCTATTCCTGTGTGTGTTAGGGGCAATGTGAAGAGGTCCAGCTCAGACTTACTGCTGAGAGCACTCTTTTCATGCACCAGTGAAGTCATCCTCACCCATCTTTACTGAAAGATGTCCACTTTTTCTCTCTTTTTTACGAGTTACTGCAGTTTCCTTTTTATTGTCCACTGGTTTATACTTGTTGGCTCTTCTTGGTGACTGAACAGCTCTTTCCAGAAGATCAGTACTGAGTAGTCTTCCTCTCGTTTATACTGCAGTTTTGACATCTGTACCACTCAGAGCATCCCTGGCCAATCCCAATCCAAAATTCAAAGCGTTTTGTCCTGCAGTTTTGGCAGCATTTTTCAATACTGGAGCTGCAGATTGGAGGAGACCACCAAGGATGCTACCCATACTATGCCCCCTTTGTAGTCTAGAACCTTTGTAAGCTGGAATTCCATGACCAGCCTGATTGATGTGGTAGTTCTTGTCCACACTGTTTATTACATAGTCCGCATGCTTTCGTTTCATCACAGGAGTCTTCGCCTTCTCGGCTGAAGATGAAGAATAACAATTGTTTTACCTCTGTTAAATAGGATTGGATGACCAGTCATGTTTACTGTTATGACATCGAGCCTAGTAGTTTTCATGGGTTGATACAATGGCACAGTAAAGGCTGAAGTGATCTGCCTCCTGTATTTTCCTTAGATCTTAACAATCTGCAGAATTGGAGCCAATGCATGTCCAATCACTGTATGCTCAAACAAGTCCATGTAAACAAATATAGAGTGCAATCCTGCTTCCAAGTCTTCAGCATGAGAAGCTTCAATACACTCTGAATAATCATTATGTCTCCCGGTGGAAGCCGGGGGACATATTGTTTTAGTGCCCGTTTCTTCTTCTTCTTCTTCTTCTTCTTCTTCTTCTTCTTCTTCTTCTTCTTCTTCTTCTTCTTCTTCAACACTTGGTTTCCGTGGAATAAGTCTTGAAGGACTTGACAGAATTTGATGAAACTTGTATTGTATTTGGTTACCTGAGCGCAGACTCCTGGACGGTGCAAGAGACTGAGGGCGCCAGTTGCAGTCCGACCCAAGTGTACCATTTGAATCACACGCTGATTTCAACTCTCTACGTCAAACCAATCAGTGAGCTAGATATGCCGACCAGTGAACCAATCAAACACATTCTGGTAAAGCCATTTCGGTTTTCTTTTATACATATTCGGCGACAGATGGCGTGCTTCAAATAAACAAATAAATTGGTCAATAAACTAGTTCTAGCTTAGGACACTAGATGGCAGAGTAACGTTCGAATCTGAACGAAGATTTGTGTATGCTATTGTGATTGGAGTGGTAAATTCAAAGGCTGGTACACTTGGGTCAGACTCTGACTGGCGCCCTCAGTCTCATGCACCGTCCAGGAGTCTGCGCTCAGGTAATGTATTTGGATGACCTTGAGCGAATTCTCAAGGTGACAGGGTCACTTATGTGAAATTGGTTTCCGTGCGATAAGTCTTGAAGAACTTGATGGAATTTGATGAAACTTGGTAGGATTATGTATCTAGGCAAGACCTAGGTTGGGATTGTATTTGGATGACCTTGAGCGAATTCTCAAGGTCACAGGGTCACTTATGTGAAATTGGTTTCCCTTCGATAAGTCATTAAGAACATGATGGAATTTGATGAAACTTGGTAGGATTATGTATCTAGGCAAGACCTAGGTTGGGATTGTATTTGAATGACCTTGAGCGAATTCTCAAGGTCACAGGGTCACTTATGTGAAATTGGTTTCCCTTCGATAAGTCATTAAGAACATGATGGAATTTGATGAAACTTGGTAGGATTATGTATCTAGGCAAGACCTAGGTTGGGATTGTATTTGGATGACCTTGAGCGAATTCTCAAGGTCACAGGGTCACTTATGTGAAATTGGTTTCCCTTCGATACGTCATTAAGAACATGATGGAACTTGATGAAACTTGGTAGGATTATGTATCTAGGTAAGACCAAGGTTGGAATTGTATTTGGGTGACCTTGATCTAATTTTCAAGGTCACAGGGTCATTTGTGTGAAATTGGTTTCTCTGCAATAAGTCATGAAGAAGAGTAATGTATCTAGGTGAGAGCTAAAATAGGATTGTAATTTTCAAGCAAACTTGGTCATTTGTAATTTGTTATCACCTGTAGCTTATTCAGAGACGCAAATATTCCACCGGGAGACATTTGATTTTCTGTTGGAAAATCAGTCTGTTCTAGTTTTCAGGTTTGAATTTACACTAGTCAAAACCAAGTATTTGACAGAGATGTGTGTTTACAATTTCCAGCTCTCTTTTTGGCTAGGTAAACTTAGGTGCTGGTTTATGTGTATCTTTATCATACATGAAGTTGAAACTATTCGACTTGCCTACTTTATTAAGAAACCATTTCAACAAATTTGGATTTCTCCAAAATTGTCTTTTCTTAAGCGAGATCTCACGTTCTGAATATCCTCCACCTCGAGCCCTGAGATGAATATCAGCTTGGGGTATTTCATCCCAATAATGGGGATATTATCTTTCTGCCCAGGCAACCTCATACGTCCACTGCAATTCTATAACTCTGGGAAACTTGACTTTGAATTCAGAGACAGTTTTGTTGGGAAAAAATGCTTAGAAATGTCTGAGGGAAGAATTAAGTAAATGTTTGCCATTATACAGATTAATCCGAGCTACCCTTGTTACTGTTGCTGATCCTTCTAGTCAGTGTACCATACAGCTTTGCTGTAAGGGCTTTTATCAATACAGTTGCCATCATGCATCCAAAGAAAGCTAGTTAGATGGCAACATCTTTAAGGTCCACATCGCCATCATGATCTATATCCTCTAGAAGTCCCATGCTAATCCAGGTTGTGCTCATGTTCCAAGTCTTGTTTTGAGTGTGGTTAAGAAAGTGTTACAGCCTTGATATGCCAAGAGTGCTATGCCTGCCACAATTTTATCAGTTCATCTCCGTAGAAGTTGCCATAAATTTGTTCTCCTGCAGGTCTTTACATAGTAAACACCAATTCTGGGTAATACTTCTCAATCATATATACTTCCTCGGTCTATTGAGCATAGTAGCCTTTTAAATGGTCCTTTGGTATGAACTATCTTTTTTTCTGTGCAATGGCAAGTCTTCATATTGACTATCTCACTAATCATCCTCACTGACATGGTCCCTTGCATATTGCGGTGTAAAACCTTTTAAGGGTGTGTGTGGAGAGTTATTGCAGGCACTCATTAGATCAGAATAATCATTGACAGGGCTTCTTGTGTTTAAAAACAGAAGAAAACCAAAGACAAAAGACAAAAGAAACCAACGTATAATGCTGTCTGGTATGACATACACTTCCCACACTACCATCGCTTTTTAGAGATACAAAAACCTAAGATTCTCAAACACTTGCTCTGCAATCACAACAGGGAAAAGATGATACCGCTAATGAGAGCTGGCTGCTTCTTCAGCTCAGTTGGACAGCTTCAGCAAGAGGTGTTTTGACCCCTAATTTTCTGACGAAAGGTGGGAATGGAATTTGTGCATATGCAGATTGTCATAAAATGCTGACCATCCACATTCAAAGAGTTTTATTAGATGGAGATCAAGCAGACAGAAATGAATGTTCCAGAGTAAGGTGAGCATGGGAAAAGAATGACCTGCATTAATCATGTTGACAAGAAGTGATGGGAACATATTTTAGGTATGCATTTTTGCAGTCTTCGGGAAGCAGTCTGTGTCTTTAAAAACATCCTAAAACTCATTTCTGGAACCTTCCAGTAAAAAGCATTTAAAACAGGCATACTATCCAGATGTGTTTACAGTCAAGTGTCAATAGTTTAAGTGGAAGAATGCAGTCTCACACTTCACTCCCATGCTTATGCAATTGTGATGATAATTTAAATTGACAAAATACCAACAATGCAAAAATCTAGACCTAAAGTACATCTTTTTTTTTTTTAAATCACCACCTGTTGATTACTGTGCACAGAGATTTGCTCATTGGTAATAAACACATTGGTAATTATTGGACCAGGTCCTGTTACTTGTTCAAAAGCAATGTCTTTATATGATTTAGTGACATTGAGGTTGTTTTTCCCCCTTTGTCCCTTAACAGTGAAAAACATTTAAACAGACATGCTGTCCAGACTTGTTGTCAATCAAGTGTCAAAAAATCAAGTGCAGCAGTATGTCTCACATTTCACTCCCAATATCTTTGACACGAAGCTTATTTAAGGTGCCTGAGAGAACAAAAAAGGAAGTAAGCATTAACCCTGGTTTTTGTTCTGGTAAATTCTGGAAGGAAATTTAAACATTTTAGAACACAAATCCCATCATCTAAATTCCTTTCAGAACTTCAAAACATTGTTTTATTGTGTGAAATTGAAGGTCTGGTTCTATGTTCTGAATCTAGAATGTTCTAAAGTACATCTGTATGAAGCCAGTGAATTTGCTCTCAACCTACACTTCTCATCAAGCACAATGGCTACTGATAACCTGCAATTAACAAATCTCAAGCTCAACAGTCTTAAGGGTATTCTGGCAGTACTGCTTCCTTGAGAATTGGAGAAATGTCCCTGTGGTCCTAAAAAAAAATGCGTCGTCACCAGTTACACCAAGAAAGGTAAAACGCACGCACAAAAAGGTAAGAGCCTCGTTTTCTGTTTCAAATCGGTTTCGTTTCCCACCCTATGGTCACGTGACTGTTCCCATTTAATGAGGAAACCGGAACATTTGTGCACCTAGACTGCCCATGTGACTGTTCTCGACCAATCAGAATCCAGGATTTCAGGGTGATCAAGTGGTGCAAAGTGAATCAGAACTTTTACTTGCACACTCCTACACAGAAGAGCCATTGATGTATTTTAAATAACGCTAATTAGGATCGATTCAAATTTTAAATCTTGAAAGTCTTCAAAACAAAACTACATGGGGAGGGGATGCAACTCCAGCAAGTACAACCATATCAACAAGTTTGTTCTGTTTCTTGGTGTAGCCATGGCCATGGTGATGGTGTCACAAAATAGTCTGGGCTAGGTCACTTTAGTGCGTACTGCTGTCAGCCTGGCAGGCAAGGCACCCAACCGGTATCTACAGATTGGTTCTTTGAGCTTTCCTGATTTTAGTGACAGTGAAGCTGTCCCAATACTAATATATTTGCTCACAAAAATTGTGGTGTCTTTTTGTATTTAATCTGATCAACAAAACTTGTTCATTGAATTTTTGGCACCTTTATCTCAACTATAACTGCATGGTTATTAAAATTGTTGATTGATTGTATAATTGATTTACCATACTAGAAATATTATCTTCGCAGGAATCCCATTCATAGCATTGTCCAGAAAACAGAAACTTTTCCACTGCAACCCCCAATGCCATTTCATCTTGGGTTTGGTTTGCCTGTTTTCTCTCTCTCTCTCTCTCTCTCTCTCTCTCTCTCTCTCTCTCTCTCTCTCTCTCTCTCTCTCTCTCTCTCTCTCTCTCTCTCTCTCTCTCTCTCTCTCTCTCTCTCTCTCTCTCTCTTCATCAAAATTGCATTTATAATACAGACACAAAGGAACGTATTCATTGCGTTTCAAAATATTCATATTTTGAAGGCATATAGACTGATTTGCTATCAAACCAATACAGATAATCTTTTCTAGTTCTCGTTTAACTGCTGCACATTTCCTCTACATTAAAATGCAACCACAGGTCTACCATTATGCCTAATTTGGAGTTTCTGTGTATTGAGATGTAGGAGAGGAAAAAAATGTAAAACAAATTATAACAGGAACGAAAAGCAGAGAAAAGACAGGAAGAACAAACGAACGAGCGAAACAAAGCATTCTTTGTGAAACCAAATGCTCATGTTGACATACAGCCACAATGAAATGGACCCATCATTGAGAAGAGGAGTCTAAACGTGTTCAGCCACCGAGGTTTGAAGAAAATCTTTGAAAAATATTCATACTTTTATCGCGGGGAGGGCCCCAGTAATCTGTATTACTTGTGATAAATTTCTTGTAACTATTTTTTGGGCGTATCAGTGAATTAAGAAGAGGAGTCTAAACGTGTTCAGCCACCGAGGTTTGAAGAAAATCTTTGAAAAATATTCATATTTTTATCGCGGGGGCCCCAGTAATCTGTATTACTTGTGATAAATTTCTTGTAACTATTTTTTGGGCGTATCAGTAAATTAACCCCGTGCCGTTCGTGTTACCGCGTTTTGAGGGATAGTTTACCCAATGAATTAAATTACAGTAGAATCTGCTCTTGCTAGCACTTGCATGATGCACCTTTCTGTCTAATGTGACTGTAATCGGTTGGTTCCAATTATATTCTTTGAAATTTGATCCTTTGTGTTGCGATCCATTGCACACAGCGACCTTTTTGTGGTCCCAATCATAGTAGCAAAAGATTGGTTCATGTATCTCAGAGCCACATGCGGCCACATGTAAATAGAAGAGTCCCATTTTAACTTTTTATATCCATTTGTTCATATTATTTGTTCGTGTGTTTGTTTTTACTTCTTAATAAAAGGGACAATTGATCTGTTAAAGGTCCTTTTATTCCATGTCTCCTCTCTGGGGGTTGCTCCTCATCAATAAAGTGAGTATGGGCTATGCAGCAGCGACCTCGTGGAGTCAATTTCCGTCATCGAAAGTTCTGAGTATAAATCTATCTGTGCACTGTACGCAAAATATTGCAATGTGAATCATCGAAACAAAACAGTGGTCAAGTTTTTATATATTAAATGCACATATGTTCCCAGATCATAACTGGGCAGTAATTTCCCAGCAGTGTTCGTTAATACTAATAGATCTTAACATGATTTTTACTTGGCCCCTTCACGTAAACACTGAAGCGATTAGGGCCAGTCAAAGTATAATAGTTGTCAGGGACAACGAGGTTAAGTTAGCATTGAGCATGCCCAATATTGGTGTCGGTGAGCCGTGGCAAGTGCGCGTATGGTGATTGTGTACAACGAGATCGAAAAAAATAACCCAGGTAACTGAGCTGCTGTACGGCAGGACATCTGTTCCGCCACACACATGGCTGAGGGTCGAACGGCTGGTATGACAGGATAATGACGGCGGGTGACTACCGGTATACGCGGTGGCTTGTTGGTATGATACCACAAGGGTCACCCTGGGCCGAACCAAGTTTGTAGTGGAGGTCTGTTCTGCGTGAACCTCCTGAAATCTTGAGAAACTTTTCCACCACCATGTCGGCCGTCGGTGAAAAAGGATACGGAGGCCTGCAGAGGCCTTACACGCATGGTACATTTCAGAAGAAATTAAACGAATTCGAGGAACTTATCAAGGAACTGACCTTACAAGATGTTGAAGCTTCGCCTGAAGAACGCAGGCAAATGATCACAGGTGAGCATCAACCAAAATAATCATAAGTGACATGTACAGACTTCGTTATGAAAAAAGTACATGCATGATATATGCACGCAATAATGCATTTCCTTGTCACAATGGGCCATAGCATAATAGTCTGGGTGACTTACTTCTCTAACGAACACTGAATGAAAATATGTAATGTTCACAATAAATGTCAGGGGTTGTGATGAAAACAATATAACTGGCAGTTCATTCACAAAATTTTATTTCTATATATCGGAACAATGCTCGTGGTGTTGACAATGGGCATGACAGTGACATTTACAACAACTGATCTTGTTCATTGGAGAAATACAACTTGCAGCTAAACAGACCAATCTCCGTGTTTTCCTCCACTCCACCCCAAGTGGAGAAGACAAAATATGGAGCTCAGTCAGCTTTTGAGACAAGCATGCATCTGGCAGTGTTGACAGTGGCAAAGATAGTGATGATACACTCTAAAAACAGATTGGTTAAATTATTAAAATTAATAAATTCCGGTCCAACTGGAAGGGTGGTTAAAATAACCAATCTAGCTTGGTAACCCTATAAACCAATCTATATTGATAATTCATTGACCCGTATGGATTGGTTAATTTAACTAATAAGATTGGTTGGCATTGCTATTTATGCTGATCACTGAGCCAGTATGACTACATCTACATCAGCTGAACTCCTCTCAGGGCTCTCCTGGTTGCAGTATTGTTATATGAAATTTATCTATACACTAAACCCAAGACACCTGGGATATATACTGTATACATGCATACCCTTGATTGGGCTACATTCATTTTCATGTAGAGTGTAAAGTATTTTTAAAATACTGAATGAGAGTAAATTAACTTTTGTTTTAAATTTGAATGGAAAACATGTATGGATCATTTTGGTTTGATTAATTTTATGTGTGTAATCTAGATTGGTTGATGTCAACCAACAGACTGCTTAAAAATTATAACTAATGAATTGGTTAATTTCAAGAATCTACCTTTAACAAATATAGATTGGTTGTTTTTTAACCAATCTCTTTTAGCGTGCGTGTTCGTTCATGAAATGCACTTTTGGTCTTAAGTTGCTTTTTCACGTATCAAAATTGAAATTACTAACAAGTAGAATATTATAGGGAATTAGCGATGCAACCTTGCCTCTTTCTGTTCAGTGTGCATGTACCATTCACTGGATTCCCTCAAATATTTAAACGATGTAAATAAAATAAGAAGCTACTAGACAGACAGGCTAAATAAAGTTAACAATTAACGAGTAAAAGTTGTTGCACGACTGGAAAAATAAATGCAGTCCCGGACACATAATGAGTTGCTTAAAATTATCTCCGTAGTAATGCAGATGGTACGTTGGTATTGTTGACACTGTATATGATTACATAAATACACAAAAGTCGGCAACACTATCCATCAGTACCATGGCCACTCTACCTTCACCAACAAAGGGAACGGCAAAGACTGTCGATGAAGACATACATCTGGTCCAACTGTGGTTTTTATACAAGAATACACATGAATCTGCTATTATTATAACACGGCCATGACTTTGGTGTCTTGTCAAATATTCCGCAAATGACACTGGTTAGTGGTACACAGCAGAATTTGTAATTGGCATGGCGCTATCTTACGTATTTTTGTTTTTATCAGATAGCATGCATGTATCAATATAACATACCTTTCATTTCTTTGCAGAAAATTTGCGGTATGACCAGTTCTGCGATTCTATACGTGCTTTGTTTGGAGCAGATATTCGTAATCAGGATCTGAAATCAATTTATAGGAAAATCTCTACAAATCCTGATGCTAGTGTCGACTGGAGTGAAGTAAGTTCATGAATATATACTGTAGTTGTAACTTTTATTTAAATTATTTTGTTATTGAGACTGATATATTCGTCAAAAATGTCAACGCGTCTGAAATTAATATGCGAATAAATGTAGCCATTGGTTCATATCATTCGCAAAATTGTTTTCTTAACATGTTTTATTCACTGTTGCTTCAATCGCTTCCTGTTTGTTTCTTTTCTTCTTCTTCTTCTTCTTCTTCTTCTTCTTCTTCTTCTTCTTCTTCTTCTTCTTCTTCTTCTTCTTCTTCTTCTTCTTCTTCATCTTCTTCTTCTTCTTCTTCTTCTTCTTAACAGTAATTTTGTACTTGGTTGTGTTTTTTTCATGTGATACGGACATTTTAAACAGGGAATACAAAAATAGGAAGGTGTGGGTGCAAATCTCGAAGTGGTCACTTGAATCTGTTGTGCTTGTGTATGCAATGCAATGCAATGCAATGGTACCCGTTTCTTTGAGCCTATCGCATTATTATTTTGTGTGTTTGGATGAGTATATACAAGCCTGCGCGGCTGATACAAACATTCCATCTGGCTGGAACTAAACGCGTAATGCATCATTTATGCTGTACAATGACTTATTATTATACAAGTAGCTAGGAGTGAGGTTCAGTATTCTTAACCAGAAAAGTGCGCTTATATTGTTCTAAGTTAACGGCAATGATCTGAAACAGACAAGATGTACAATTTTGAACGATATTAGATTTTCGGCATTTCCTTAATGCTGGTGGATTTAAGTCCCGGATTCTGGAAATAAATGCCGACTCATTACTTATACTGTATAACCGTATTGATATGGCACTCGCACATATCTACCCCCATTGAACCATTCTTTATAGGAATGGGGATTTGGTCGAGTGGATATGTGCGTTTCCCATTTCAGTTAGGCGGCTGGTGCCAAAGGTTGCAGGTTCGAGCCCGCTCGTTCCGAACATAGAATATAAGTAAATCATTCATTTTAATTCAATGAGTAAGATTTACGGCTGAGTAGTTCAAGTTATGATGTGGTTGGTGAATTGATTTAAAAGTTCATCATCATCATCATCATCATCATCATTTCATTCATTTATTCATTTCTTTGTGCATTTTTTCTCTCCTAAGGAATTGGCAAGCTTTTGAATTGTAACTATTCTGTATTATGTTGTATTTGTTCATGTATTTTGTCATTCGTGTTTGTGTATTTGCAAAATATCAATGTATGTTTGATGATGTAGCAGTAAAGTTCTAAGTTCATTCATTTGCTCATTGGTCCACGAGGAATCACGTGCGGGGCTGTAAATTAATATCATAATTTTTCCAAATTCGTGCACCGTACTGCACTGCTTTTGGTTTTGGCCCCAAGGTAGCTCGGTCTGGCCCAAAAAATGGTCAGCAAGACATATTCTCAGTTCCGTCAGGTTACAGCCCTGCCTAGCCAAAAATGGTCAGTAAATCAGATTCCTGTAACATAAAGTTGCAGTCGCAAGCAAAATAGCAGAAGCGACGTTCAGTAGGTGTCCTTGCGAGCAAATTGTACAAAAATGCTTTATATATTGATGCAGTGGGTGTTTCTATGGTGATACGTGTAATAAAATGGTTATCGCACTTCAATTGGGGCAATATGACATTTTATGAAGCAAAGAGAATCAATGTTGACCGACGCCTTTTGGCTTCAGTCGATAAGATTTTCTTTGCTACGTAACGTTAAAACCTCATATTTATTGCCCTCGTATTCATAGAAGGGCCATAATTGTATGATAGAGTGTTCGAAAACACAAGTGATTGTTCTGAACGCAACACTGCTTGATATTACGAACGGTGTATTGTTAGATATTTAAAAAGAATGCCCAGAACACGTGTTAATGTTTTTGATCAAATAGGATTTCTATTCAAGAATAAAACCTGAGTGTTGACGAACACTACTGCGATAAAAATATGACTTCTCTTCATACTGAGAACAAATGCATCACAATTCAAACCATGAATTACAAGCAAGACCTCTTGAAGGGTTTGGAAAGTTATTGACGCTTTTCGGAAAAATCTATCGGACGCGTCCCACGTTCCAGAAGGTTTAGCTTGCATGTCACCGAAACTTATGATGGCAAAATGAGAAAGACTGAAGTAATGTTTTGTGTACAGTTGAAAGCATGAAGCCAGTTACTGTCTTTCAATATAATTCGATTCTATGGACAGATCATCATCATCATCATCATCATCATCATCATCATCATCATCATCATCATCATCATCATCATCATCATCATCATCATCATCATCATCATCATCATCATCATCATCACGATGTAGATACAGCTTCCAGTATGTGTTTGGATGAATTACATATGTGCCAGATATGCAAGTTTCCATTTTGAACCTGCAATAGTAGACCTACAAGAAAAACTGACTTCCGGTCTTAAAAATGTGAATATGTTTAACCTGTATCAGATATAACGCTATTCAAACTTCATCCCGTTCACGTGTGCGACAGTGTGACGATGCGCTGTGTATCCAGTGGCTGTTGAACAAAACTTTTGACAGTTGAAATCATTCAAATTGGCAACATTTAAAATTTTGATATTTTTTTAAAACTGGAGCAGAGCTCGATATGCCACTCCAGCTGCCAGTGTTAAGTTGGTGACCATTGCACACTGACAGAATGTTAAAGCGTATTTCCGTGCAATAAATTGCACCTTATGCTAATTTAGAGGGAATTAATCGGTTACAAAAATGCATGCAGTGGTAGCTACGATGTTTGTGACAGCGGTTGATTTTCTCCGATTCACAATAAAAACTGTCGAGTTTCGATACTGATGTAGGTCTAATCATTAAGTAAAGAACGCAGCTTGGTTGACTGGCCATGTGAAAAGCCAGTTGTTTGTTGGGCAATCTCAGAAGTAGCCTCCTGTTATTAAAGCAGACGTAAGTTCGTGTTTTGTGCTGAAACTGACATGAGAATACCGTACATACACTGGGCCTGATCTGTTTAGAATAATTTCGCACCCCTACGCTTGTTCTTATTCCCGTCTTTAAACCTTTCGGGACTGAGTCAACAGCTTTCCTCGGCGCAGTGTAGGGCCTATGCGTCCATGCATAATTCTCGATGAATAGGAGGACATAAGAGGAGGACAGGATGGGGGAGGGGGAGGAAGAAGAGGAGAATAAGACGAAAGGGAACGAGAAGGAAGAGAAATTCACGCACTGGAGCATTTCTGGTAATTTTTCAAAGGAAAAGTTGCATGGTGATACATCGGAGATGGGTTTCTAGGAGTTTATGATGTAAAATACGCCCAAACGCTTCCAATGCTAAATTGTAGACTGAGTCAGCAGCTATGTGCACCGAGCTGCTAACATGGACCCAATCATTTTTTCCTGAAAGTAGGCCTGGTAGGACTTAAGTTTCATAATGAAAGATCGTCTCGCGAGGAATTTGAATGTGGAATCATATCACGCGATTAGCATTGCAAGAGGAATGTCTGATGCACAATTGTTGCACGGAATCTCAACTGTCAGACACACCCAGCAGACTCGCTTGATTTTTTTTTTGTTTTTGTTTTTGTTTTGTTTTGTTTTGTTTTTTGTTTGTTTTGGTTTTTTTTTTGTTTGTTTGTTTGTTTTTTGTTTTTGTTTGTTTCTGTTTAATTTCACCTTGTAAAAAAACAAAAAACAAACAAATGGAGAAAAATGGCGAAATTAAATTATAAAGTATGATGTACAAAACAGTTTCGGAAGTCTCAGGTACATACTCTGTTGACTTGATTGTGACAATAGTAGTTATAATCAACGGTTCCTTTGCTGTCTGAAGAACTTTTCAGGGAGCACGTAGTTTTAAGCTGAAAATACAAAATTTTCAGGTTTTATCAGCATTACAAAAAGCGACGCAAAAAGGTGGTCAACGCAAACAAGGTTTCGATAAACTCGTACTTTTTTAAAAACTGCGTGCGCAATTAGGTGAGAAAAAATATTAATGCCAAACAATGGTGGAGCTTGTCTAAATCCTTACTTGGATGTAACATCCATTAAGACATACCTCCTATTATTGAAGAAAGTAAGATTATTCCTAGCATTACCGAAAAGTGCGACGTATTTAATACTTACTTCGCTAATCAGTGTGTTATTCATGATGATAGGGATACACTACCCTTGCCTAATTTTACCTCTCGACTGAGGCACGCATTGGTGATTTCACGCTCAATGAAGAAAGTGAAAGTTTTATAATTATTATGTATGGGTGCCAACCCAGACATTTTGTTTTTCCAAGAATTCCCTCTTTCTTTCTTTCTTTCTTTCTTTCTTTCTTTCTTTCTTTCTTTCTTTCTTTCTTTCTTTCTTTCTTTCTTTCTTTCTTTTTTTCTTTCTTTCTTTCTTTCTTTCTTTACGACCAGATTTGTCCGGAGTTTTTCTCGGACCCTGCTATTCCGAAAACCACCAAACTTGCCATGGTGACTGACCTACCAGTGAAATTAGGCACCTGACTTGGAAGAGTCATGATGTTTAAAATTATGCAAATGAGGGGCACTTAAAATTTTAAAAGCTCCATATCTTCCAAACTATTGCAGATAGACACAAAGTTCTAACTTACACATATAGGTTTGAGACAACTGGCAAATCCAATAGCACACAAACAAAACTTGGGGAATTTCAATGCATGCTAAATTCACCAAATTTCTCCCCAATCCACATGCAGGCTTTCAACTGCCTCCTGTATGACCTATTGCTTGACCTCTATGGTGCTAGCCAACCATTTTGCATTCATAATTAATTAGCTTGAACCTGTCTCACAGCTTTCTGTCCATGCATGCTGAGTGTTCGCTTTGGAAGGTTTGGGTCTTGTCGCAAATTGTGGTGTGGGATGGGGGGGGGGGACTCCCAACAACTGTGTAATGAAGTTCTCAATAAAATACAGAGACTATCTTCCTGTTCATGCAAGAAACATATCTGCTCCATGTTCACACTAATGCTGGGCAGAGCTGTAAGTACACCATGACTGAGACTGACCAGTGTGGTATCTGGTAGCTGGTCTGTTTTTGCTTGAGGCTAGGAGTCTGCAGGGCTTATCAGTCCCAATGGACCAGAGGGACTGGACTTCTAGGCAGGACAAGCCTGGCAGAGTGTACCCTCTGTTAAAAATAGAATACATACAAAGCTTACAGTCCTCAATGACTGTTTTCACAACTTGATGAATTTTGAAAAAGTGTGTGGATTTGTGTCATCCCACTGGACACTTTCAAGTCTTTGTATTCTTGTAACCAGTGAGATGAAGCCTGTTCTTCATAGCCAATACTGAGTCAGTATAGTGCATGTCTCAGTTTACAGGTACATCTACATTTAGTTTTGTGACAGCATCTGTTTAAATTTGTTTATGTAATAAAGGAAGAAAGACAGTTTTGTATTGCATGTATACACATCCCTCTGAATTATAATATATATACACTGTACATGCACATATACTTATCGATACTCTCCAGAAGGGTTGACCCTCTCAGGAGTGGGCACTTTTCTTGGGTCACGAGGGTGCTCACTGTAGAGAGGTTTCACTATACAGTGGTACCTGCAATTTAAGATCACCCCTAATGCCAAGCAAAAGTGGTCACATAGGACAGGTGGTCTTTCATGTCAGATAAATTAACAAAGAAACAAAAGGCCAATGTCTTTCTTTCTCTCTTTCTTTCCCTCTGTCTCTCTCTCTCTCTCTCTCTCTCTCTCTCTCTCTCTCTTTCTTTCTTCCTTTCTTTCTTTACGACTAGGTCGGTCCAGAGTTTTTTTTAAGACACTGTTTTTCCAAAAACCACTAAACTTGCCATGGTGACTGACATAACCAGTGAAATTGTGCATCTCATTTGGAAAAGTCATGATGTTTAAAATTATGCAAATTTTAGAGGCAACAAAAATTTTAAAAGCGCCATATCTTCCAAACTGTTGCAAATGGACTCAAAATTTCAATGTGCATCTATGCCTTTGCTTTTAATGCTGTAAAATTCATTTCAGTTATTTTCTCGGCCAAAATCAATAAACCTCTTACCCCCTGTCCTCCTAGGTGGTACCGCCATACCAGAGGAAGACATTCTTACCCACCTTGGAATTACCCTATAGCCAACAATCTCTCTTGGTGTGCGCATGTCACACGCATCACAAAAAGGGTGGCCAGCGTATTCAAGTTATCCCGAAAAACACTGGAAAGATAATATTTCTCAATGGTTAGACCAATTCTTGAATATCGTTGTGTCACTGTTCCTTTTGATAATTGTGGGCAAGGTCTGAGACTGAGTGCATGATTTAATGGGATCGATTCAGTGTGAGGCAGCTAAAATATGTACTGGCGCACTAAGGCAGACATCGCATCACAAACTTTTAGATAAACCTGGTTGGCCAACACTAACCAGCTAGAAAACGCAAATAGGCCACCTCAAATTAATCCTTTGTGTATTTTTAACTTAACTCCTTCCTATCTATCCAACCTTATAGGCCTACCTCGTGCTGCCGCCATTGCCGGTAGGACGGTACGCCATAGGCATAACAGCAACATGCGCCTCATCAAATGCAGAGCCCAACGATTTGAAAATTCCTTTCTGCCTGATGCCACCAAACTATGGTACAATGTCCCCACTGATATCCGTAACTCCCTTTCTCCTCATACCTTTAAGTCGAAACTCAAAGCCATTCAGCTTGCTGCCGACATCACTCCGGATCTCTGCCCCTGTGGTCAGCGATTTGCTGGCATCTGACATATCCAGTTACGACTATGTTTCTCTAGACTCAATTTTCATCTCCATAAAGTTAATATTATTCAACAACCCACCGGCGACTGCTCCCATCCAACTGGGGATTTTATAAACTTGTCAGTTTGCATCTTGCATCTGGCTATGTGGTCGGGCTATTGCTTTTCCGTCAGTCGCCCACTGTGTGTGTGTCTTTTGTTTGTAATTATGTCTCTCCGTGCAACGGGGGGACATATTGTTTTTGCGTCCGTTTCCTCCGCTGCTTCTTCTTCTTCTTCTTCTTCTTCTTCTTCTTCTTCTTCTTCTTCTTCAACACATTGTTGCGTGCGTTGCGGACGCGATAACTCGAGAGAGATTTGACTGGGAAGTTGAATTTTTTTGTGAAGATGTTCCTATATATGATCTTGCTTGGGATTGCAGATGGGTGACCTTGACATATTTTTCAAGGTCGCATGGGCATGTCATCTAAAATTGACGTGAACGCAATAACTCTGCAAGGATTTGACTTAGGAGGTTGAAATTTTGCATGTATATGTACCATAATACCAACTAGGTTGGGATTGTACTTGGGTGACCATGACCTATTTTCAAGGTCACATGGCCACTTTTTAAAAACCATTGCAGATGCACTCGAGAAAGATTTGTCTTAAAGAGGTTGACATTTTGTATTATTATGTTTCTATGTAAGATTTTTGTAAGACCTTGCTTGTAACTGCAGATGTATGACCTTGACCTATTTTTCAAGGTCACGTGGGCAGTTCGTCAGAAATCAACGTTTTCAAATGTCAGTACACAGTGTACCTTTACCATATCTGTAGATCGTTGGAATCGGTATGCCTAATAATAAAAATGAGGGTGACAATAGTAAGGGCTCACGGGGAGACATTTAATTTTCCGTCGGAAAATCAGCCTGTTCTAGGTTGTTTGTTTGTTTTTTTGTTTTTGTTTGTTTGTTTTTTTTTTTTTTGTTTTTTGTTTGTTTTTTTTCTTGTAGGATGCATATGTTTATTTCTTGGTATGTTACGTATATATGCATGTTTGTGGTTGGATTGGATATAAAATATTGACTTCCATCAGTCTCATTGTGATGCAGGAGAACATGACTGTAAGCATATTCATGCAGGAAAGTTACATACATTATATATATATATATATATATATATATATATATATATATATATATATATATATATATATATATATATATATATATATATATGTATATATATATATGTATGTACATTGTGTGTGTGTGTGTGTGTGTGTGTGTGTGTGTGTGTGTGTGTGTACGTATGTACGCGTTCGTGTGTGAACCCCCAACGCCCACCACATGTCCGTCAACAACATGTCAAAGCTAGCCTAAACGGATCATTGTATTTCGCTTATCAGATCATCTTTGTTCATATGCTTTGATTCATGTTCAAAATATCATAGGTAGTTAACTGTTCTGCATGTGTAAGCTTATATAACTTACGTGACAGAGCATGAAGTGATCAAGTAATGATTTTTGTGTCAATATAACAACATTGGCACATTCAAACTTCAATATGAGTGCATCCAATTTAGTCCTTTACTTATATGGCAACATCATACTGCTGTTTACAGCAGGCTATCAATATGACAGATATTTCCAGTAAGAAAGCAGGGACGTGCTATTCGGATGGACTACCAAGCAGCTACTCTACTTTGGATCTATCAGGGTTGCCGCCTACTGAAGTGATCGTTGGCTTAACTAAGCACCCAAAGTCTGAATAAAAGCACGTCCCTGAAGAAAGGAATTAATCATTTTAATGGCCACTGGTCCAAATAATTCTCAGCATTCACAAAATATCTGCCATCGGATGCAGAACGCCAATTAACTAATTGTATTTGCATGCACAATGATACCATGTTGATTTTTAAAAAATACAGACGATATTTTTTTTCTGTATAGTTGCAAACTGCAACACACACACACACACACACTCACACACACACACGCATGCACGTACAATGACATGCATACACACATTTAGGCCTGTTTAAAAATATGATAAACTAAGATGTCCATTGTACTATGACTGTAATGGGGGAAATAAAGATGCGTTTGATAATCTTACACCAGTTACAGTAAAGAACTTTGTGACATATGAATACGAAAAATTCCAGAGAACACAGCCCTAAAGTGACATCCAGTATGACTTAAAAACTACATGTAGCTTATTCCTCCATGATGATACATAGATTAAGCAGATTCAGCCAAAACTTAGGCGAAGTACGATATTTTAATCAGGAAATTTTCTTGTACAGCAAAACATATTCAACGTGAAGATGCACATGTGGACTGAAAGCTACATAATGGGCTGAAGAACATCTGTGGCTAAAATCCCAACGAAAGTGCCAAACGGCTAAACGCGGGATCGTGTCTGCTTTGACAGACCTTAACCTTGCGCTGTCAATAAGTCTGAGAGATATACCATGTTTCGAAGGTGGCATTAATGATAACGTACCCAAGTATCCAGGGATTTATCCGAAAAGTCTGCACTTTATTTTCGATAGGTATTCAGATAAACAAAAGCTTCACAGTTTCTTCAATGACGAGTGTGCCCCCCTCCCAAGGGGGGTGGGGTGGTGATAGGGGAGTCTGCACCTCCTGCTTTCCTGATCTGGCCCAACAAAATGAAGATGCTAGTACATGTATTTCAACGGCTGGCTCTGCAATTTTTTTTGTTTTTGTTTTTTTGTATCTTTGTTAATATTCAAATTTCTGTTTACTTTGCATTGGCTGCATTATCTTTAAATTTGGTGGGAACATTGGTTGACTCGGTTTCCGTGAAAGGCGTGAACTGAATGCCGCCTCTGTTATTTCCTGATTTTTAACGAATTTTCGAAAGTACGTAATGACTAATAAGAACACATCTTAGCAAGGTTAATATAGGGATACTATTGTGCACGTGTGTGTGCGTAGTTTCCCCAAACCCGTTGGCCAGATCCACTATAAAGTTTGGAGATGATACATTGGGATAGTGTTTATGGCATGTTTCAATGAGTTTTCAGATTTTTGCCCTTTCTTTGAAAATATCTTTTTAAAAATAAAGGTCTCTAAAACCATGCGGCTAATCGCTTCAGAAACTGTATGTGAACATTTCTTGGCACCCCACAGCTTTACTTGTTCCAAAAGAGATGCTTCCATAATTATGTGACTTTTTTATTTCCCCTAATGTATGTATGTATGTATGTATGTATGTATGTATGTATGTATGTATGTATGTATGTATGTATGTATGTATGTATGTATGTGTGTTTGTTTGTGTGATTGTATAATGTATGTGTGTATGAACTTTTGGGCGGAAAATCCTGGGAAATCTGTGAACTAGCATGAGTACTTGCTTCGAAATTGCATAGGAGCACCTTTGGGTAACACCTGACTTGAATATGTTCAGGTGGTACTGCATATTGTTTGTGTCATTTTATAATACCGACTGCTCAGAAACCAAAGGCTTGATTCTCATTTAGCGCGACAGGGATGTTCATTAATTTATAGTCTTTTGCAAATTTGATCCCTGAGTAGCAAATTGTTAACAAATGTTTGAAAGTGCGTGAACATAATTTGTCAATATCTCCATACGTATGTAGTTATACGTGTTTCTCCAAAACCAATGATCAGTTCCGCTCCAAACTCCTCGTGAATATACACTGGGCGACTTTCAATCAACTCTTTTAATATTTGCATGGCGCTTCAATGGTTTTTATTTTTATTTATTTTTTTTTTTCGTAGTTGGTTTGTTGTTGTTGTTTTTTATTTTTTGTTTGTTTTATTTTTGTTTTGGTAGGGGCTGGGAGTGGGAAGTAGACACAGGAACACGCCATAGTGTCCGTTATTCTTAATTTATTCACATGGGTGATCCTGTCTAATCCAGCTTAGCATGCTGGACAATTTGAGTGCACACCATTTTGGGGTAATTACTCAAAAACTCTTCACCTATTGGTTTTTTAAATTGGCCATAACGATGTTCCTGTGCAAGACCCAGGTTGGAATTTCATTTGGGTGACCTTGACATGATCCTCAATGTCACAGGATGTACCCTTTCGTGATTTTCCTTGTGTGATACAAGGTCACTTGTGCATAAGATTGTCATAGACCGCTCACTGGGAAGAAGTAGTGAAGTTAAACGTAGCTTTCAGTTCGTGAGGACTCTCCACAAAAAAATGTTCAGGCAGCACATTTTCCACACATTGCGCTCAAAGCCTCAAATGGCAAATGGGATGTCAATTTATTGTCAGTTTGGCTTAAGTACCCTCGACAGAAAGGTGTTCCCCGAGACTAAGTGAAATAAGTGTCTGGTTAAAGCATTCATAGAATCCATCTATGTAGTAACGCGA
Organism: Hermodice carunculata; assembly: GCA_964020975.1. Classification (NCBI taxonomy): domain Eukaryota; kingdom Metazoa; phylum Annelida; class Polychaeta; order Eunicida; family Amphinomidae; genus Hermodice; species Hermodice carunculata. The sequence goes on along the minus strand of OZ026615.1, from coordinate 50,242,079 downwards.
CGACCAAATCCCCGACTGGTCACGCTTATTCCAACATTGAACATCAGAAGGTAGATTACAGAAAGCCAACAGCCTTTGTCGTTATATTATTTGTATGTTAATTGTGTTTAATCTGTCCCGATTTAAACTATAGCAGACAAGAGACCAATCACATTGTCATACTGTCTACTAGTCAGTCTATACTTTTTGGTTTCTGTATGCATGGATATAGGCCTATATATTCATATTTGTCGCCTAATTATCCCCCCTCCCTGAAAAGTGGAGTGAGAACGTGGATTTTCGCCAGTTCAACTCAATTGTGAAATTAATCACAAGAAAACTGGTTTAAGCCAGAGGTTGGAATTCTTATCAGTCGAGAATTAACATGGTACGATAGGCCTAATGGCGATGTTTTTTTTTAACTTGGATCAATTAGCCCTGTTTGTAAAACTGGGTTGTGCACCCACTGTATTTAATCTAAGAACACATCCATATATATGCGCTTAGGCCTACTGGCGGAGCCTGTGGCAGACTGTGTCCAAATTCTGTTTATTTTGTTCTGACTCTTGAAGCACATGACTCCATTGACTTTTGGGTATATCTTATGTATTATTTCATTTTAGTTGTTCGGGTACTTCCAATCAGAGAACGAGGAACAAGAGATTACAGTTGGGGAAGAAGTGAGTGTGTTTACCGTATCGGCGAGGCAGCGTGTCGGCGAAGCTGCAGGTGCGTAAACGTTTTTCTTTGTCGGATATGTCTATTTGGGGTGTAATGAATCATCCCTCAGCAAGATATAAATAAAGGAAGAAAGGAAATATTGTTTCCTTAAAGTTTTAATCGGTAAATTTCAACTGAGTTGAATGTCGACATTGAAAGTTAATTTAATAGCAGTTTGTTGTATCCAAAAAGAAAGGCGCATATATATATATATATATATATATATATATATTAGAATCTCCAATTAAGACCACCTCCACAAAGAGACCATTTCTGTATTAAGATCACCAATTTACAGACCCATTTTTGTTTTTCCTTAATTAAATCATATCCCCATTAAGACCACTCCCCTATTAAGACCAAATTTTTCAGTCCCTTAGGTGGTCTTAATAGGGGGATTCCACTGTATATATATATATATATATATATATATATATATATATATATATATATATATATATATATATATATATATATATATATATATATATATCTGTGGTCGATCTGACCCCTGGCCTAGGGCGGCGCCTAGGCTACGGCCCAGGTATATGACATGTTGGGCAAAAGAATACATTGGACATTTCATACGAAAATAGGGAAAACATAGATATCTACTAGACTACAAATTTGGAGTATTCTAGGCCTACTGGTATTGCGGTAGTTGTCCCGGATTTTGGTTGGCTGCAGAAAATGTGGTTGGATTCAAACCTTGGTCTGCCTTCCTGCTGCTTCTTTCTCCCGTCCCTCTCTTTGATAAAGACTCAGCTGTGAATTCATTATTATTGGGTTTTTACCAGAGAACAGCCGGTATTCAAACCAGCAACTTTGGGCAGTTATATCAGTATATATCAGCAGTTATAGCCGTATTTTTCTTCATAAACAGTGAATTTCGGTTTGAGTAGGGGAGCGTGTGGGGAAAACCAAAACCATGGGGCCAGTGGATAGCACGGGTACCTGTATGGCTGTAACTGGCCGTATATTTTTCCACGGTTAGAAAACGACGGGACGCCGGAATTTGATGTTTCAGCACATCCATGATTCATCGGTATCATTGACATAGTCGGGGTGTGAGAGAAGACTTGCGAAGTTGAAGATTTATCCCTTCCCATTTGAAAAAAAAAAAGGTGTAGGAGTGGGGGGAGGTATGTTTTACCTTCACGTGTATCGCCACAAACGATGGCGTGCTTACTTCATTCAAGGAATAAAATTATTTTAATTTTATTCCTTGAATAGGCACAGACAGACAGACAGGGATGAAACCACCACGGCTTGCCAGCATTACGTCACTGCGTATGATTATGCGATTTGCCCTCTGTTTATAAAACTCATCATGGAAAAAATATCTGTCAAACCATACAACACAAACAGGCTGATAAGTTCATGTAAAAGTCTAGCTGAAACAGTGGGTCAATTACAGGTAAATGGCCCCCAAAGGTGTCAGCACAAGACAACCAAGAACTATTTAGTCCGGTAACCTGCACCTGATTGGCCGCAATGGTGTATTCAGACAATCAGACAGATAGATAGATTCTTTAAACCAGGGTTACTAGCTCGGTGAATAATCACTTGTCTCCTGCTAGGCCCTGAAATATGTAATAGGCTATGTATGAAGATGCAAGGGTGAGTCAATAAAATATATGAACAAAACAAACAGTCTGAAGACTCGACTAGATACATTAAGACATAGCAAAAATATAAAATGAAGGTAATCTATTATAAAATGATATAAGACATGATAGAAACAATAAATAATTTAATATTTATGTGTATACCTCATGCCAGCAATTACGCCTACAAGTATGTTGTAATGTTGCCAACCATGCTTCACTCTATCTACAGTGCACACCAACTTAAGGTGCTGTAGTTTCAGAGACTGGGAGAGATCAAGGTTCAGCATTGAGTTCCATTGGGCCGGGATGTACAGTAATATAGGCCCAGCCTATATGATTCAAAATAGCACGTCCCTGGTTTCACCCCATTGTGAGACTTCACTTGCATTCACTTCGATAAAGTGAGAGGTTCTTTAAGTAGCATCAACCCCTGAGTTTTGTTGGTCACAAGACTGACCAAAAACAATAAAGTACATGTATTCATTTTCTCTCATGCTCGATGCATGGCATTTAACAAAATGCAAAGTATTCACATGCTTAAAAGTTGAAGCAAGTGTACACCTTAGCTCCAGGGAACCCAACTTATTGTTATTGTTGCTGTTGACGATTTTTGATAAAAATCGTCAACAGCATCGCCATTTCATCCAATCTGCATGGGCAAAATATTCACTAGGAATGTACCAGAGACCTTGAAGTAGAATATTTGAAAGGCTTGGTCTTCAGGGGGGAATTCAGAATGGATTCAGATCAGGTAGAAAGGTAGGTGACCACATCTTCACATTGACCCAGGTGTTAGAATTGGCAAGACAAAAGCAGAATTAATTAGGTCTTTATGGGATTCTTAGATCATCCTTGTAAGAGTCTAGCTCAGGTTTGAAGGACAGTGACCTTGACTTGATTTGAAGGTCACCACAGTCAATCCAGTTTTTTAAAAAATGTAAGGAATATCAGAAGAACCACATAAGCTAGGATCACAAAACTTTAACAGTTGATCTCCCTCTCAAAAGGTGAATTCAAGTTTGAAGGAGAATGACCTTGAATCAATTTCAAGGTCACCCAGGTCAGTTTACTTTAAAATTCATTTCCTTTTGTAGGTGGCCCAGGGGTTTTAAGGTGTCACATTTTTTCTTGCATACCTCTTTTTGCATACTTAATCACTAAAATCTGTTCTGAAGCGACAGGAGATTCAGTGATGATGTCATTTTGGAAGACCAATTTTCTTAAACCTGCACTTTTATTCATGTGCCAAAACTGCAAACAGGCTTCTTATTCCATGCTCTTATGAATGGCATTCCATAGTCATGATAGTATTCACTTGACTAGCGCAGTTTTACTTCAAAAGTAGTACCTAGCAAGCATGGTTGGCCACCTCCATCACACAAGCCACACCTTTTAAGGCTGTATTGTGGGCAGGGAGCAGTTTTTTTGGCTATGCAACATTACAAGGGGGTAATAAATACTGGCCTTTACATCTAAAAATTGATGGCGAGCTAAAAAAGCTCGTCTAAAATCATTCTAGTGAGCTGTAGGTGAGGTATTGCTATAAATACAGTACAATGCAAGATTAAGGTGTGCTTTTAGGAGTTCATCTCAGTTATTTTAGGCAAGATTTTAAATCAAGTGAAAAATCGTACTCGTCAAACATATAGTACCAAGAGAATATAAAGATACAAGGGGGTGTGGTACTAAAATTGGTACCAATTGGGTAAAATACTCTAGGTATGCGAGTAAAGGGCCTCCACTCCATTCCCACAGCAACTTGGCACATGACAACGAGCACCAGGCAAAGTGACGTGCGAATTGTCTTTAGGCCTTTACACAGAACGCTTGTCATGAGAGCAACAAGAATAAGAATTGCAGCACATTGATTTTATGGAGTAAATTTGTTCCCAGAGCCCAATCATCAGGTTTTAAATGGCACCAAGCCCCAGTATCAGGCAGACCATGATCACTGATCAGAAGTGTGGTGTAGCGTCCCTTGCAGCACTCAATGCAGAAGATAGAGGACTGAAAGCATAGAAAAATTACAATAAGCAGTGAAGTTGTATCTCAGAATATATTCACCTTTGTTTGGATAAAACATGCTCCACACATGATACAGAACTTAGATTCACAGTAACCCTGTACGTGGGTAAGAACTGAACTAATATAGTGATACTGGGCAAGTGTGAATGGCAAACTAGGATGCCTTTCTGTCACACCAACCAGAAATCGCCAGAGCTGTTTCAACCTAGATGGGTCTCATCAGTGGCCGATATGTGACGGATTGGGCATGCCTATTTATACCGTACAGTGTAATTGGTCCTAGTAACATACGTTATGTATAAAAAAAAAAGAACTGAACTAAGACCATATTTTAAAATTTTAATCAAGGGTTGGTGCATATAATGATATGGCAGTACAAAAGTAAAATTAACCACTATTTTGCCCCTGTATTCATGCAAGTACTCAAAGTGTATGAAGCTCATTGTTGAAAAACTTGCTAAAGGACCACTGTAGCAGCATGTATTCACAAAGCTGAGTATGTTCAAACACTTAATAATGTACTTGTTTTTATGTGTGTAGTGTTTTTGCAATTTATGCTTCTGTGGAAATATCTCTTGATAAACCAGTGTACCATTTCATTGTGATCATTTTCGCTGGGTTTTTTTTTGTTTTTTTGTTTTTTTGTTTTTATTGGGCAATCAGTGAACTTGACCGCAAGACAAGTTAGCAATGCTGTTAGTTGTCTCAGTGAAGATGTCATTTGTCCCAGATCACAGACAATAACATCATATGAATTTTTGTGCTCTGTGTTTTTTGAATGAACACTCACTGGAAACCATGGTGTATTAATATCACATGTATGGTTCAGTTGCCTATCAGTACACTCACTAACCCCAGTAATGCACTTGCAGTAACCTCGATTTTAAGTGTTAACTGCCACTCAAGTGGGGGGTTTTTTTGTTTGTTTTTTTTTCTTTTTCTAAGTCACTCTCCATGGTGGCAACCACTGCCACACATAGTCTGATCTCCTGTGTTACATCACCACGATCTTTGCGTTTTAAATAGCAACAGAAGAGTATATATTGGCTTTCTACCAGGTGCAGTATCATTTTCTTTTTAGTCCCCAAAGAGTTGTGTTTTGGTGACAAAAACCAGTAAGAACATCACTGTTAACCACTGCAACCCTTGCATGGTCTTATAGCTGATTTCTTAAAAGATAATTGGTGTGCCATGCACACTCATGTACTTTTACCAGTTGACAGACATCCCCAGATAAGTTTGGTTTTCTTTCATTTCAACTTAATATTATATGTCTGCTGTTGTTTTCATGGTCAGACAGACAGCATTGGAGCTGGTAGTTTTTTGCGTGTTAGTTTTTACACTTTGGAAATCTAGCCATGGTAGGCACATAGTTACAAGAGCAAATGAAATAGAAGTGCCTGGGACAAAAGATAACAAGGCTACTTTACTGTCATTAATAATATTTCTGTTACGTAAATTTGAAATATGTATCTGGGACAACACTGTGTGCTTTTGCAAAGAAGACTATCAATCAATTCTTGACATCAAAGGAACATATACAGTGGGCTGTCTAAGAATGGTAACCTAATCACTGTGAGGTGCACAGTGTCAGTATTAATTCAAACACGAATGATGACCTCCACTTCCCCTAGAGCCAGGTGCACCTGGAATGTGAGGGAGGGAAGCAACCGAGAGATCTTGCATTAACTCATTCCATACCAGTCCCTGATATTTATGTATATTTACATAGATTTAAGACAACAATTGCATACTTAAATTCTTCATGAAAAGAGTTTTCCTTCAAGTACCAACATGCCTATAGTCTCAAGTCAGTGGTTCTGTCACTGCCTGGCTAGTCATGCTGCAGCATGACTTGCGAGGCAGTTCCAGAACCACTGACCAAGGCCTGGGACCATAGTATGGAATGAGTTAATGCTGGTCTGCTCTGACCACCCATAAGTGCTTGGTTAATTGCCAAATATGTGTTTCAATGTTTTTGCTGAACTTTTCTGATTACACAAAAACTGTATGAACTGGTGGCAGTAATACTTATAAATGGAAATTGTCAGTGAAACCTATCATGACAGCCCTAGGTCAACAGCTTTTTCTGTGGGTTTGGCACTTAATCTCCCTTGCATTAATACTGAGTCAACAGCTTTCCTCGGCATGGGTTGGGCAGTAAATGCCCAATCCATGCCAAGGAAAGCTGTTGACCATTTAAATTAACAACTTGGCAATTTAAATTAACAACTTCATGGCAGATCAATTGGACAAAATGTCCAATTAAGATGTTAGGAATTTGGATATCTCCAAATACAACCAAAATGTCTAATCTAAATTACAATCCACTTATTCCAAAGATTAAACATCAGCTTAATATATGGTCACAAAGGAAATTTTCACTGTATGGTAAAGTGACAATATTAAAAACTTTTGCTTTATGTCAACTAATGTATGAGATGACCACAAGCCCAATCAACAAAAAAGTACAGATAAGTTCTTTAAACAAGTTGAAACCTTACTCTTTAATTTCCTATGGACTGGGCAAAGAAAGGACAAAATAAAGAGAAATACAATTATTGGTTCTTATGAGCAAGGTAGCTTGAAAATAACACACATTAAATCTCAAAATGAAGCATTGAAATTAGGTTGGATCAAAAGACTTTGGTGTAAGGAAAACAATGGAAATTGGAAAGAGCTGGTCCTCATACAGCTGCCAAACTATGAAAGCATATGTAAATGTAATATTTAGTATAAGGATTTTGATACCTTTGGTAAGATTAAAAGTACTTTTTGGAAGGAAGTAATAGTACTGTGGTGTTCATTCAACTTTTTGGAACCTAAAACTTTCAAGACATTGTACATCAACATCTGTGGTACTTGGATCAGAATTGAAAACAAACCTGTGTATTACAAAGCCTGGCAGGAAGAAAGAATCAATAAAGTACTTGATCTACTTGATGAAGAAGGTCAGTTTTATCATATCATATGTTTTCTGTAAAATACCCAAATGGGAGATTAAATTAATTGAGGTGTCAAAGTTTAGTATCTGCAATACCAAGAAGTTGGAAAATTGTGATAAATGATGGTTGGACTCAAAATTTGGACAGCCATGTATACAATGTAGACAAAGTAACGAAAGCTGAAAAAGCTTCATCATATTGATATTCTACATGTATTGAAAATATTTTAATCAGTTCACAAGTTACTTTTGAAAAGTGGAGTCGAGATTTGGAAACAGAAATAGAAGAAGAATACTGGGAGCGTTGTTTTACAGAAATATATGTGAGTTCTATCTCATCTAAGTTGAGACTATGAGAGCCTTTCAGTGCAGATTCCTTCATAGAATAATATTTACAAATTCAAGACTATTTAAATGTGGTTTAAAAGAAGGTGAAGGTTGTTCTTTGTGTAATGAAGAGGAAGAAACATTGATACATTACTATTATGACTGTGAAGTGACTCAGCAATTTTGGCAACAGATTCTTAAATGGGTAAAAGAACAATGTTCAATTGATATTCACTTTTCAAAAACAGAAATTTTACTTGGTGTTGAATTAGAAGGAATGGAATTTTGGTCGTTTGTATTTTTGATTACAAAGTACTATTTATTTCTCTGTCATGACAAAGAATGGCCTAATTTGGAAAACTTTAAGATCATGTTACAAGAAATAAAGTCCAACAGAATACACTATAGCAAAGAAAAATAAAAAACTTTCCAAACATTACAAAAAATAGAGGAATATACAGATTATTTGATTTGGTAAAATGGGGAAAGATGAAGGGTGATTTATACTGACCCAAGGGAGAGATACCCGCATGGGGCTCTCGGCCACAGTCACTACTCTGACAGTGGCAGTATCGGGGTGACCTGTGTTTCGGCTATGGCCGAGAGCTTAGTTTGCTGGGGGTAGGCACAGCTATGTGGGGCTCTCCTACGATGCCTCCCCATCGTTACCTGTTTATTATTTTATATAACTGTATTTTCGATATACCAGGTTGCTTTCTCAGTTGTCTAAAATGTACAGATAGTGTGATCTTTACCAGTTAATAGGATGGATAAACTGATATTTGGAGATTTTGAGTGTGCTATCTTGAAGTAAGTGTTGTGACCAATAAGAAATCAGTTGACGTAAGATCCTATATGTGCACTGATTATGTACTGCAACCATAACGATATATGTTTTTGATGACGTGCAATCTGTATATTATACAAAATATGTACCATTTATTATGGAATGAAAAATCATTTTTAAAAAAAAGCTGTTGACCTGGAGCATGTGATCTTGATAGGTCTCCTCTACAATTCTCAGTCAAATTGTTTTTCGTTACTGTTTAAATTAGTTGAAAACACTGAAGCAGACAACATTTGACTAGCAGTTGGTTTTGGCCGGTTTAAGGAGGAAAGGGTTAACAGCCTACTCACATCAAGAAAAGACTTGGTTTTATTCTTACCAGGAAAAGATGAAGTTAAAATGTCATGCAAGCTTTAATCTGTATTAACTTTGGTTCCTTTTCACAAAAGTAGCACCGGGAGACAACGGTCACTGCATAAAATTATGGATTCTGTCTCCTGTGACAAATGTGTTTTATTGTGATAAGAATGAACAGAATCGAATAAGTCCATTCATAAAAAAAATAATCAAGTTTGTCATATCAAATTATGGATATTTTTAGTTCTGAAAACAAAAAATAAGATGTTGTGATCATTGTAATGAAGTACCTTGTATTTGGAATTGTTGACTTTTCGATAGTTATATGAAGCCAGAATAGATATTTATATGAAGGCAGCAGTCCTTTATATATGTCTTTATTTACGTAATTTTAGGCCTCCGGCCTGTATTACAAAATACAACAAAATAATACATAATAACATAAAGGTAGAATGACACCTGATACAAAACATTACTGATCTGCTTTCCTAAGTTTAAAATATTCATAAATAAACATTGATAAATCAATAATTAACTTAGACTCATCTGTCTGCATCATACTATTGAAGTTGTATGTGTTAGCCTGTATATTTTGTACTTCTGGAATATATTTTAATCTGTATGCCCTGTATCTGGGGCAAATAAATAAGAAATGAAATTCATCTTCAGTGTATCTAGCATTTTTCTGCAAACAAAAATCACAATACCTAAATTCCCTGTCTAAATTAACATATCTTCCTAACTCGACATTTAAATCATGACAGGATGCTCTGAATCTTGCAAGTGCACTACAAAGTAGCAGTCCTTTGTATATACATGTCTGTCTGTATTTACAATAAATGTGTATGAATTTAGTACACACATATCTAGGGGTGTACTTGTTGGAACTCCATATACTGAACTAGACACTTAATTTTTCCAGCTAGTTTCAGACATGTTTGTATGTTATTGGAGATTGTGAGTCCTAAAAAGCTGGTCTGAAGCTTTGCTCAGCAAAATAGTAAAATAATAAGCCCCTGACTTTCTTAAGTCCCTTCCTTAGTGTTTTATTATACACATTATGTGCATGAAATAAAAGCGTTAAACCAGAGGAACCTGTTTGAAAACGATTGTAACCTTGTCCCAGAATGAGCTTGACTGTTCAGGCCATTAATAACTTGGGTCCCCAGCCAAATCAGATTCAAGATAAAAAATTTTGGTGACAAGTTTAGTGTGAATATATTCCCTGAATAAAAACATAAATTGAGACAGAATAACACTGGTCAAAGTAAAATTTCCACTAGACACCTACAATTTGGACCGGTATTTGGCCAGTGGCTGATGTAAATTTCAAGCCCTGCTGTTGAGAGGCTGTGTGAGTCATTGAGAAAAAGGACTTTTCACATTGACCATTGTCATAGTGCAGCCTACAGGTTGCACATTTTCCAATGACATGTCACTTTGCTGGTTAGCAGCTCTAGAACAGTGTCAAGCATGGTGGCAGGTTTGCGATGAGTGTAAACAAACATTTTTAGTTTCATGGGAAGATTTGAAGATATTTTCAATTTTGCAGGACATGATGTGCAATTAATTCCCATGGGGACTCAAAAAAAGAAGAAAAACTGCAACAGGGCCAGATGTTTTCTCAGGAGATGTTCTAGATTTATCAGCAGAATTTCAGGAGACTGCATGGACGATGGGGGGGGGGGGGGGCTCGGGAGATGTTTTTGTAAATATGCAGTTAAAATGGTGCATTCTGCTGGTTTAAAGTTTAATGTAAAAAGTCAGCTGTAAGAAACGGAATAAGAAAACCCATTCATTCAAAATGCTGTTAACCACAGTCAGCAGTAAATACACAGAAACACTGTTACAACACAAACAATTTATGCAAAATGTCAATTTTTTTTTTTTTTTTTTTAATGGAAAAAATTGATAATTGGAGAGTTTTTTTAGGATTCGGGAGGCTTTAAAGAAATGAGATTAATTTTGCGAGATCTCCCGAAATTTTGGGAGTTTTGGAACATCTGCAAGGCTTCTCTCTGTGTATTTTGTGTGACAAACATAGGCATTTCACACAACGACAAAAGGCTTAAATGTTGAGATCATCATGGAGAAAAAGCAGTTGTAGCCACTGATTTGAAAAATCTTGTCTTTGATTGTCTAAAACTGATTGTTAGTCTATTCTCTACACTGTAATACCTGTAATGCAATCCAACTCGGAGAAGGTATATACATATACGGTACCATGTTGCCAAACCTCATGAATAAGAAATGATCCGTGCAAAAAGTGATTGAACAGTTGGATACCTCCACAATGAGAAAAGCCATTCTGACAAGTCCTGCTCTTCAGTGATTTTGTCTGACTGCTTCTGGCTTGATGCCATGATTACCCTCACAGTGATTCTTTTCATCTGTAATTCTTTTATTTCACCAAGGAGGGTCTCTACTCTCCTTGATTTCATCCAGATCATGCATATGATAGAAAACTAAGAAAGGGGTAGGGTCTTTTAGCAAGTCCAGATATGAGCTTTGCCTGAGTAGACAGACCCTCTTGCTGCACTGTGGAGATCTGCTTTTAACCCATATGTAATAATAGCTGGGTGAATAGGACTGTCTACATGGTCTATGTAGGCAGTAGAGTCTGACCGAACCCGAGCTTAACGGGTTTCAGGATTGAAGCCTGGCTCGGGTTCGGCTTTCACAGTCACTAAACGTTCGGGCTCGGTTATCACTGTCAATATTGGCAATGAAGTTAAACAAAAATGTCACTGAGGTTACTTTTCATAATACACTTTAAACAATGCAACAAACAATACTTTGCAATTGCGTGTGTCACATGGGTTGCATTAATCGCCTTAATTACATAACAATAGTGATACCCCTGTGCATAAGGGTAACAGCTATTAACCCCTGTCAAACATTTTCATGTTTCAATTGCATATGTCGAACCCAAAAATGGTGCCCGGTTCGTATCGGTAATGTGTACTGAGTGCCCGGTTCGGTTTCAAAATGCATGCTCGGTCAGACTCTAGTGGGCAGACATGAGCCCAGTTTCAGGAGAAAATGTCATTTGAAAATTGCCCATATCTTGAGAGTCCTGCATTGCCAAAAGAATTGGTCTTCAAGACTGGTGGTTTCCCATGACAAGGAAATAAAAATGAGAAGAATTAGACGTTGGGGTACCATGGTAGCCCGTCAAATGAGTCACTGTAGTGCACTGTCACCTATATAATATGGTTTCTCAAATGCCAGGATGGTAAAGCTCAGAATGATCATCATCATAATTTGATGCTTCAACTGTTTTTGAGAGAGTATTAATGACTCGGTGGATTCAGTTTGAAGCATCCAACCAGTCTTTAGGAAAAGTTGATTGCTATCCTGATGCATACCTCATCTTCAGTTTTTCACATTTAGGAAATAAAGTGAAAATGTGGAATATATTAAAACAGTCACCATTTGATCTGATGCTGATTTGACCCCTTTTGAGGAAGAAGTGGTTAAAGTTTGATACAGTGGTCCCCCTCTTATAAGGCCACCTCAAATGCAGGCAAAAAGTGGCCTTATAAGAGGGGTGGCCTTTCGTGAGGGGGGAAATATTATGGAAATACCACACTTTCTGCACAAAAATGCTGGCCTTCCAAGAGGGGTGGCCTCTGGTGAGAGGGGCCTTATAAGAGGGGAACTACTGTACATGGAATGTGCCTCTGGCTCTCCCCTTCTTTCATTATTGCACCAAGATTAAAATCACGTTTTTGTTTTTTGTTTTTGTCGTGAGGGGCAGGAAGGGATCTATCCCTAACATTAAATCAATAGCAATATACTGACATGCTTTGCAGTGTACCGGGTGAATGTAAAGAGGGAAATCCAAAGTAATATCACCTGCATGCCAATGGATGGTCTGGTCTTCAATAAATCCCATAAACCTCTCCAAGCAAAATACTTTGCACAAACATAATATTGGCTGTGTTATTACAACAGATTAACTGTTGAAATATACATTGAACATACATCATTCACTGGCTTACATAATGTGTGGACTAGTAAAGTGGGTAGACTTTGTGATTTAGTTGTGACTGATAAATTAATATCTCAATTGAATATTGATTCTATATGCGTTCCATAGCTTACTTGTTCGCAGTGTGCACAAAATAGGGCAGGGACAATTTACATGCATACGTTGGGCTGATTTATTGTATCCTACCCTGTCAGTGTGTGGCCACCTGGTCTGTGGAGTCTTTGACGTGTGCTCGCATTCCTGTATACCAGTGTACATATACATGACATGCTGGTAGTATTTATGGTCCTTTTCATAAAGAGGCTGCTGTCTGCACAAATTTTCAGTCACACATAAACATGATAATGCTGCACATGAAGGGTTTTATGGGACCCACCTTCAGCAAAGTGAAAAAAATTCGAGGAAGTTGAATGTTTTCTGTTTCAATTTTTGAAATAGAAGCATAATGAATGGGAATTTTAGAAAACTGTCACTGCATTCCTTAGTGTTGGTTGGGTGCTAAGGAAAGCTGGGGACTTAGTCTTAACCCTTTCCCACTGAAATCACCCAAAAGTCTCTGGGTGTCAATTGTCATCTGCCTTAATGGTTTCACCTAGATTTCTCATTACTAGAAAACATCTTTGCTGAGTTTTGTATGTAAGACTGTTCATAGGTCAATATCCTTCCTTGCTATGAGTTGGTGAATTTTAATGTTCACTTGAAATCTCACATACTATTTGAGCTGGTACTTGGATATTGCATTTGATGGTGGTCATGAAATAAGTGCTAGGCTTGGAATTGCATTGGGTGACCATGACCTAATCCTTAACTCATTCCATACCAGTGCCTGATTTTTCCATATATTTACCTAGATTTAAGACGACAATTGCATGCTTAAATTCTTCATGAAAAGAGCTTTTATTTAAGTACCAACATGCCTATCATCTCAAGTCAGTGGTTCTGGTACTGCCTGGCAAGTCATGCTGCAGCTGCCCTTGCAGCAGCTGCAGCATGACTTGCCAGGCAGTTCCAGAACCACTGACCAAGGCCTGTGATCATAGTATGGAATCAGTTAAATGTAAATTCATAGGACAACTATATGGACTTTCATTTCTAGATTACAGTGAAACCTGCCTTGAAAGACCACCCCTGGGAATGACCAAATTGTGGTCTCCAACGACAGGTGGCCTTCCATCTAGGCATAAATAAGATGAAAAGTACTCAGCAAAGTACCTTAAAAAGTAGACTTTTGAGACAGGTGGTCTCGTGGGATTTGTCTTTCAAGACAGCTCTCACTGTGTATCACAAGAATTTCTACTGGGACTTGGAAATTGTACTCAATGATGGTCGACTGTAAAGGATAACTTACAACTGAAAACTGACCAGTTGTAACTTTATTCAGCAGATCTTGTGGGAAATTGTTGTCAATTTCAATAACTATGTACATTAATTTTACAGTTACCAACCCTGCAAAGATATTGATTGATAAAATTTGGTATACAAATCAGGTTGATACAGAAGTATGTCAATATAAAATACAATGATTACCTATGAAATGAAGAACGTGAGAACCATTAGATGAGATGATCCTGTTTGTATAAAAGGATAACACTGAAAAGTCAGCCTTAGCTTAACTTTTTTCCATAGCAGTCCTCTAGCTAAAAACAATAATGAGATGATTCTATCTTTTTCAATGAATATTATAAAACGCTGCACATTTGTTAAATTTTACCAGGAAAATGCTCCATAATCTTAGGACACATTCGCAATGGAGCTTCCACCAGAAAAACCCCTAGATGAATAAAACTTTGAAATATATACATCTTAGTAATATATATATATATGTATATATATATCTTAGTAGAAAGAGAATTTGAACTCTTACCATATTCTGTTAACATGAAATATACAATGTGTTAAGTCTTGCCACATCTGAGATGGCATGAAACATACATTTAATGTGTTTATCTGTTAGCACCACTTAATATGTGCTTTTTACTGCCATAGCAAAACTATGGGTAGATACACCATGCTCATGCATGGGCACCTGCCCCCTGTAGGAGAGCATCCTCAAATAGAGGATGCCCTCCCACAGAAGGCGGATAACTGATGAGTTACACAATCTCCACATATTGATAATAATATTAGAGTGTAGACTCTCGGGGGGGGGGGGGGGGAGGCATCCTCCGACAAGGAGAACACCCTCCCACAGAGAACTGGCATCCCCAAGGAGTGTACACAAAAGTAGTGCTTAGTCATATACATAATACTTGATGAGAGTGAGTGCAAGTCAGCTTTGAGACGCCTGAAAGGCGCATCCCCCAGTGGGGAACTCACCCACCGCAGGAACCACTCTCCACATCATGGAAAATGGCCCCTACGATGCCCAGGCCACCCACAGGGGGACACCCCAGCCAGGCATCGGATTATACTTCTCCTTCTATCATAAGATAGATGTAAAAATCTCAAATTGCCTTTCATTGCAATAATATTTAAGCCCCAAGTTGTCAAGTTTAATGTCATTTAATAACCATGCACACACAGACACATACTCAGAATCATATATTACTCTCATCAAGGGTGTCTATTATGAGCCTGTACGTACAAGGTCCGCTGATCACAGGATTGTCATAGTCTTGTTGGCAAATGTGTCAAATTTCATGCCCTTACACAAATGTGGATATTAGAAAATGCTTATTCAAACTTCAGACTGTTTTTCACAGAAGTAGTGAACACTAGTGTGGCTCAAAAGCACATGATTTTTAAACCAGTTTTCAAATGTGTGCTTAAATGAAGCCTTAAATATGGAAGCTTTAATTTTGGTTTTTCATAACAGCAAACAAGCACTAATGACAAAATATATTTTTGAGCGACATAGGAAAACATGATTTCTGTGCAAGAAATAGAATAATTTTGGTCTAATCTGTAAACAGCTAATATTTCCACCTTCGTATAGATGTCTGACTTTTGATTTGTTTGCTATAAAGCTAAATGTCTATCTAACAATGAGACAACAAGGTTGAAATAATTATAGTCAGATTTAGAATCTTTGGGTTATGTGCATTCCAAAAATATATACTTTTTACATGTTTGAATCAATATTTTTCCACTCTGTGATAGGTAGTAATTATGCAAAAATCACTTTGGTGTCTTACCTGTCCTTAATGAGAAATTACAGCACATATTGAAGCATATGGCATTTTACATCAAGTAGTTTAAGCTGTAATTGGTTAAAAAGCCATTAACTCAAGACATTTCTGCAGCAGAGAATGACAAATGACAAAAATGCATGTACATTGGGTCACAAAATATTGCATTGTTGAAGTTGATTTATGGAGGGTAACTCTGTATCCTTGAAGGTACTTTATTCTTGCCAGAGCAACATATGCAGGGTTGAGTTGCCTCTCCTTGAAGATAATTTACAATCAAAGCTTAATACATAATTTTTGTTTCAGCAGTACATGAGGATACAACAATGCCTTCCACATCCACATTGGTCTGGGTGAGCCATGTTTAGTCCCAGCCTGCACATACAATAAAACATGTTATAAAGACCATCTCTATTGCCAGCAAAATGTGGTCATCTATCCTATGTGGTATTAAAATACAAGAACACGTAAATTTTATAAGGAAGGCATGTTCTTGTATCATGAAAGGTGGTCATTAAAACATATGTGGTCTCTCATGGGGGTGGCCTTTAGAGCAGGTTCCACTGTGTCCTAGATTCATCACCATGCAGGAAGTGCAATCTTTGAAGTTCTCTTCTTTGTGACTGTGCTGGGAGATCAGCATGGATCAAAATGCGGACTGTTGCTGCCTGTGTGTCAACACTTAAGTCTGCCTGTAACCACAGAGATTAATGGGCTGTGTTTATGCCCCAATGTGGCTAGTCATAAACCTGTACTCTTCTGCTGCCTTGTTGGCATTAATCTGTCAATTACAGCTTGCCAAGAAAGATCAATCCTTTTCTCATGTGCACCATTCATTCCCTTGACTGCAGACGTGGTGGACTACAGCTGTGTGTGTGTAGCTCTATAGAGAAATGGTACAGGTTTTATTGAAAGAGATTTTACCATTGATTTTCTGGCTGTATATAGGGGCTTGTTAACAACCTTCTTTATTAAATGTCTTCTGTTGGAACTGGGCAGGCATTTTTGTGCACATTTCTTGTACTTCATGTTCCCCTTCTTGTTTTTCTAAAACACTTTTGGTTTCCATGCTGTAAGTCTTGAAGAACTCCATGAAACTGGATAGAATATGTATTTAGGTGAGACCTATATTGAGATTTTATTTCAGTCACCTGTCCAGACCTAATTCTGAAGGTCACAGGGTCAGTTTTGTGAAGTCCATTTCCTTGTGGTAACCACTGAAAAAAAGTAACAGAACTGAACTTCATAAAACTTGGTAGGATTTTGTACCCAGTTGATACGTAAATTTGGATTATATCTGGGCGACATTTACTAAGTCATGATATCACAGGGTCATTCATGTGAATTTGGTTTCTGGACAGTGATATCAATTCATTTATCTCCTCAAGAGACATGTTCCATTGGAAGACATTTGATATTTTCATGCAAAATCAGTAACTTCTAGTTTTCTGGATTCACTTTAAACATGGGTTGAAGAAGCAAAGGCTGCCCTAGATCTGTTTCTGCCTCAACAGGCTGCCACTGCTGTGACAGAAAGGTGGCCATGTACAGTTAAAGGGCTGCTCTTTGCATGGGACAATATAATGGAAGTGGCCCATTCCCTGCTCTGGAGGTGAACTCTGAAGAGGATACATCCCAAGTTCAAGGGATTTATCTGGAATCCTGTGCTATTTTAAATCCTGGAGCAAAGCGTAGGGATTTAAAAATGCAGGATTCAGGATAAATCACGAGAACAAGGGATGTATCCTTTTTATACCATGCCTTCTTTGTTTTCATGAATATAAATGCATTTTAAAATGTATTCACCAAAGCAAATCTGTCCTGTGTTGAAATTTAGCCACGGAAATTAAAGCAGGGATATATGTGTAAGCAGGTGACATATATATCCCTTGAGAAAACAAAGGAGGCATGGTATAAGGTAAGGAGGGTGACCTTTTGGGGCAAGGGCATTATTTTAACTGTTTCAGAGCCAACTGCGACTAAAGTTGCACTACTTAAAATGGACTGCTCTGAAGTATAATTAGGATGCTAGATTCACATTCCTTGTAAAAAAAAAGACCTTTTCATTGAAGTGCCAGCATGTCTGTAGCTACATAGAGTATAAGTGCCAGCATGTCTGTAGCTACATAGAGTATAAGTGCCAGCATGTCTGTAGCTACATAGAGTATAAGTGCCAGCATGTCTGCAGCTACATGGAGTATAATGGACAAGATCAACATGTCTGTAGCTACGTGGAGTATAATGGACAAGATCAACAGCTTTCCCAGGCTTCTTTTGGATGCAAAACATGGTCAGGAAAGCTGTTGACTCCATCCAAAAGGTGGCACTGGAAGCATTAAGGGGATTTAGTACTGTATGTAGAAATTTAAAGAGAGAAATGAAGCTTTGCCCACTCCTCTCCGCCCCCCCCCCCTCCCCTTGCAAGATTTCCTTTTGAGGGAGAAACTCTTGCCCATACATACATTCAATGCCCATAATGTGAAGCCTACTTCAAGGGTATGTATCAATTAGAATTTGATGTCAGGCTTCACAAACATGACCAAGTCACAATCTGCACCATATGTCTTTTTTCCCATCAACCTTTTCAGATGTGCTGGTGATTGTATTGGAAATAGCTCCCCTTTTCTTCTGCTGAGGAGCATTCAAAATTCACTTTATTAGTCCAAGCATTTTAACTTCTCTAAGGAAGGCTAATATATCATATATGTAAACAATGTAGAGTGGTAGGCTTTTATAGCCTATGAGGCAACCTGGGATGTCAATGTTACAAAGCAGTACCTTCTTAGTTCTGTGTAAGCACATGTATCAGAATATATCCAGCTATTGCCAAATGTAGGAAACTATCAATACTTTATAAGCACAAAATTTGTGTAAGGCATCAATTTATGTGTCAAAATTTTCCTGAGCAGTACATATTTTTCAGGAAATGAAAATCAGAATTTCTGTTAAATGCTTTTTGAGGCTCATTGTTGTTACTAAATATCTGGTTCCCCCCCCCCCCCCCCCCCAAAAAAAAATGGGTCTCAAATCCAATTATTGCTGAATGGGCCCCAGACTCGGGTATTCTGTGCCTGAGGGGCTTAATCATTCTGGAATATTCGGAGCCCCCCCCCCCCCCCTTATTTTTATTCTTTATTATTTCATCTTCTCTGACTGAAGTTTGAACAAGAATCAGGTTTTATAACCTTAACGTTGCTTTCTGGCAGTCCCACATATAGTGAGTACCATTGCAATATTTTCCTGTAATAATTTTCAGCTAATTTTGGCCATAGATTTCCATGCAACCTGTCTTAATAAGAGGCCTTAAGTAATTAATAAGATGAGTGTAAAGAGGAAAATCAATAACATAAACTCTGAATTAGCAGTAGAAAATATAAAGGCAACAATATAGGGAAGAGGTTATATAAGAAATAATTTGAGTAGTATAATTCCATGTACTTATATAACATAAGTTGACTTTATTTGCAATTATTCAGAGCGGGAGTCCAAATACTCAGTATATTGGTTGGTGCCCAAATATTCCTGGGTTCCAGATTGACAATTTGGGGGTAGATAATTAGAGAATTTTTCAACAGAAGGAGCACACACGAGGGAAGGACTTGGTACAGGCTGCTATACAGACATGGAGCGCTTTCTGTTGATGGATAAATTTCCTCTGTGCTACAATTGGGCAAGTACAGGGGTTTCCCCCTTATCATGATGTCATTTTTATCACTGTTTCCATTAGGAATATTTTCACGGGGTCCCAAGAAGGAAACTTCTGGGGAGAAGACTAAATTTTCACCAATTTTACAGGTAAATAAACCAGACTTGTGACCATTTATAATTTTCTCTGAGTGTTCTTTATTTCCAAAATATTAGTAATAGCCCACATCCCTGCACAAACAGTGGCCTGTATCTCGCCAGGCGAGATTTTGGTTACTAAGACAAGCAGGTATGCAGTTGTGGCGGGAAATTAATATGAATGCCTCCTATTAAGAAGTCCTGCTGCTGGGTATTTTTGTCCACCACTAGGTGCCACTGTCTGCTGCTGTCTGTCACTGAACCCAAACCGCCTCTCCTTGTCCTCTGCAACAGACAGCAGCACTGCTGTTGTGCACCACTGAACACTAACTGTCCACTGCTGATTGCCACCATTGGCTTTTCAAAATGTGACATCTGCTGCCAAAATCATATACTGGTGAATGTTATCATGTATGTATTGTGTGTTTATCTCTGAGAGTATATGCATGATATACAATGCATATACTGCCCGTCTATACACGTATCTGAAGGTATAATGCATGATATATACAATGTATATGCTGCCTGTTTATCTCTAAAGGTATGTGCATGAGATATGCAATGTATATACTGCCTGTTTATTTCTAAAGGTATATGCATGATATATAATGTATATATACTGCCTGTTTATATCTGAAGGTATATGCATGATACATGTATAATTATGCAATGTACACGTATATACTGCCTGTGTCTCTCTAAAGGTGTGTGCATGATATATAACAGGGTTCGAATTTAGCAGGTGCCCGATGCCCCGAGGCAAGTTCAAATGCAGTCGGGCAAATTCACTTTATAACTTTGTTTCCTGTAGGGCAAGTTGAAGAAAGGTGATTAAAAATAATCAAGAGTTGATATTTTTTCTCAGAAGTTACAAAGCAAAGTGCTCGCTGTAGTTAAACAAGCACTGTTGCACAATTCACAGTAAGCTATATCAGTATGAACACTGAATGGTTCCAGCTGATTTTCTGTCTATCTTGAAATACTTTCTTTGCCATTGTTAACCATGCAGTAATAAATGTGCAACCTAGCAGGTAAAATATCCTAAAATATGTGGCTATTTGAATCGTCAAAGTCCCTGGAAAGGGTGCAAAGGACACGGGGAAGAAAAGAATACAATCTGAGAGGTGGTGCTGGTGTCCCGCTGAAAGTGACTTTCAACGTTTTTGGTATAAATCAGCCCGTTCATATTCTGTATGGAAAGAAAATGACACCAAATGAAGGTGCTGATATTCAAGGCATGGTAAATGATGCCATGAAAAAACAAGACTGTTCCACCATATATGATATATATTTGTTGTTAAGTTGATGGTTTTGTGTGGCAAGTTGAGGACTATCAGGGCAAGTTGGCCTTATGTTTAACTTGCCCACAGGGCATGTTACTAATAAAGTTAAATTCTAACCCTGTATAATGTATATACTATCAGTTTATCTCTGAAGGTATATGCATGATATATAATGTATATACTGCTTTTTTATTTCTAAAGATATATGTGTGATATATAATATATATACTACCTGTTTATCTCTGAAGGTATATGCATGATATACAACGGTTATGCTTCCTGTTTATTTCTGAAGGTGACCGTAAGAGGCGAGACATCATTCAGTGTTTGAAGTACAATCCCTCCCTGGACTGTTACCTCAGTGCTTCACAGAAAGGTGCTATATCAGTATGGACCAGTAAGGTGAGCCATTTATCAATCAGTAAGGTCACAGTAGATAATTTGAGATGTTGACAAGAGGTGATTAGTTTTCCCCAGGTGACAGGTTCAAATGGCTGTCCTGTTGTTAGACATTCATACGGTATGATTACATGTGTACCATGTCCTAAAGTACATGTACAGTGATTGAGAATCGGAGATAGCGTTGTAGATATTAATAAAGGAGTTTCAATATACCGTACATGCCTATTTATATGAATTTTTTTAATTAGATGTATCCGGTAGGGAAAAAATAATATGTGAATGTTCGGGGTGGAGTGAAATTGCACAATGTGTAAAAACTAAATTTAACTCCTGGAGTCCACGTGATATAACTGGTGCATGTATACACATAACATACTCAATTAAAGCTTTAATGAATGAAACCTGAACAATGGCTACACTTTTAATCCTTTCTGTTCTGCTTGGTCACATGTGTATGTAGCAGAAAAAATTTGTTTACGATATGGTTGTACAATAAAACTTCATTATAATGACAACCAGATATTCAACATGCTCACTTGACAACAGAAATTTTGAGGGACTTAAAAAGACAGATTCCCTTAGGGATGGTTCAACATTTTCATCATTTTTGAATTAGTACTTACAGTATGCAAGGGGGGAGGGGGTTAAATGGGTCTGTACACTTTCACAGGATATGGAAAATGATGGTCAATTTTTGGCCTGTTTTGTGCAATTTTGCTATGATTTGGGGGGGAAAATCATCATTTTTAAAGTACTAATTTGGGGGGAGGGAGGGGGCCATGAAATTTAGTACCCTAAGTACTAATTCAAAAATGATGATAATGTTGAACCATCCCTTACCATTCGACTCATTTATCTGATGATTGCTATATCCAACACATTTTGCAAGGAACAAATGGTGTCGTTGTAGTAGTTTCACTGTATTGACTTCATGATTAATGTGCATTGAAGGCCTTATCATGTATGTATGCTGTTATGTGTCAGCTTGTGAGGACACAGATTTCGTAGAATGAGCACAAATTTCCCTGACTGATTGGCTATATGCTTTATCTTCCAATCAATGCATGTTCATGCCGGTCAGGTATGGAGGTGCATAGATGTCGATATTTAATTGCATATGAATTACACAGTACAGTGCTTCTTTTATACAATGCTGGTGGTGGGGTCCACAGAATAGACTGTGTTATGGTGGAACTGTCTTGCAATAGAAGGATTTATAACATAAATAATGGTAAAAGTAGTCCAGTGGGAGGCGAGGGAATGTAGCATTTTATGATTTCTGCCTTGTAATGAAGGCGTTTGTAAAGAGGTAGTACAGTACAACAGGATTTTCCCTTGTTTTTTTTTTTTTTGTAGGCTTTCAAGTTGTGAAAATGTAATTTTAAGTTCAGCCCTTCAGCTATTTCTGCGGTGTAATCAAAGACACAATGAATAATATATATTTAAACCAATCCAAGATGTGGGTGTGGGTGTGAATAGAAAATAGGCAGACCATATTTAGTACCCTTTGTAACCAGATTGACACTCGTGTATTTTAATACAAATACCTGAACACAAAGTAGGAAAAAGACTATTCATTATGTTCAAAAATTAACATCAAACAATCCAATAAATTCCAGGTGTTCAGAAAAAAAAAGATGAATTGTAGATTTGGGTTTCTGGCAGCATATTTTAAATTGCTGTAATTTCACTGTATTCTTATTTTCGCTTCTTTTGCTAATGGCAGAAAACCATGAAAATAAAAACATAGTGAAATAGTATTTTAATGAACAGCATTTGAATAGGAATTATGTTCAAAATAGTGAAATATAAACCACAGTAAAATGTCAAAAATACAAAAACCGAAAATTTAAGCATGCAAAAATAAAGCTATTTACAGTGGCAAAATAATTAATGTAATTGTAGACTAGATTCAGTATTTTTCATGCATTGGAGTCTAATGGCTTCATGGTCCATGTAACTAATGATGTTATATAAAACATGTACACAATTTTCAATGCCTTGGTATTGTAACACTTAAGCATCAGAACCCTATGTTTTCATGCAGTCCATTTACTGACTTTGCAGCAGATATTGTCCATGTGGCTTTTGCCAAGGTTAATTACCTAGCCAGTAGTTGCCTATGAAAGGTTGAAAAGCAACAGGCCATGTTTTGTGTCTGTACACAGTCTGACCACCTGTGAGATGGTTCTACTTGACTGGAGAGAAGGCTTGGGAGAGATTTTATATATATATGTACTGTAGTTCTAGAAATTTTTGCGCTCAATTAAATTGTGTGCTTTTTGCACTACCACTCAAAGCGCGAAACTAAGTTGTATTGTATTTTGCTACATTGCATGGCATTGGAATGCGCAAAATTAAAATGCGTGAAAATTCTGTAACTTGAGAAAAAATGAGTTTGTGTGAAATTAAACATGCGCGGAAATTTCTATAACTACAGTATATGCAATCGCTGAATTTCCATTTTTCAAAATTAGATTAAATCTTGACGTTTCATATTAGAGTATTCTAAATTTGAAGGTTTGGAGTGAACAGTGATGTCAGTACCAAGGCTCAAACCACACAGTCTCAAGATTAAAAGTGCTGATCATGAGTTAACTGTTGCATCGAATTATAAGATTTAAATTTTTTTTTTTTTTTTTCTTTTTTTTTTTTTTTTTGCATTTTTTGCATTATTCAAGGCCAATAAAATCAGGAATGGAGAACTGAAGACCAAATCGTCGCCTTTTGTAAAATAGCGAAAGTAAAGAAAGTCATATGATTGCTGAATATTACATAAAACCATTCGTACAACAGGATTCCAGGTCATTAGCATGGCAGACTTAAGTGAGCCTTTCAGTGCACCCATCTCCTGCAAACAAGCTGGTTTGTGTTTCAGAGCAAGTCAGCTGAGGAAAAAAAACCAAAACATTTCACTTATGTATATACAGCAGTGTACAGTGAGTGGACTGATCAAAGAAACAATAAATTTACAGTCACAGGGTTGGACATCTTGAAACACAACATTGAGGTCCCAAATGGGTAATTGGTGGAAATGTTAAACTCTGGTCAACCTGAAACTGACATCTGACGTAGTAGCTTGGTTGGGAAGTTTGGAATATTAACTGTATAAATCAATGGAAATTGGCTTTTTTGAAGAATTAGCCTACCCCAGGCAAGACCTTAATTACACAAGAGAGAGTCTTAAGACCTAGGTTTATTAGACAGAATGGCTAGGATTTGGCACAGTGCTGCCAAATCATATTGAGCAAACAAACTTTAGTATTACTGCTGTGTCTAGAAAGTTTACTTGCATAATTTATAGATAACTGCTTAATATGCTGCCTTTTTCTGTTTGCGTGGTTGGTATATGTGCAATAACTGTTTGTTAATTTTTACAGCTCAGACTTCAGGCTTGTGCAGACATATATGTAAGTATAATCATTTGTCAAAAATAATCATAAATGTGGAGTTAATTTGCACATTAACATGCAACATGTATGACATGCAAAACATTTGGTCAATTAGACACAATGTTTGGTCAATTAGACACAATGTTTAATCTCTTTCTGTCAGTCTCATCGAATAAGAAAGCTAAGTTTAATGTGCCTTAAGAGTTGATTTGCCCATGTGACCCCCTTGGTAAACATGATGAAAGTAAAGTGGTACATGTTTATTAAAGCTGATTTGTGAGGCCACACAACATTTCAATGAAAGACCAATGCATTGCATTGAGATTAACTATTCATTGGCTGGATATACTGCATTAACCCTATCTGTCCAAGTAAGCCAAGAGCATGTGGATGTCAATTTAATAGAAAACATTTTGTATTGTATAAAAATTGTATTTAAACGGAGACCTAAGGCCACATAAAAAATATCCCAGTTTGTCATCAGCACCCACATGGTTTTTTATGCCACACTATTTTTTTAGTAAATATTTGCTAAAAATAAATTGCTGACAAAGCATTAGTGCCTTGAGTGGTCAGGGCCACTAGTGCCAATCAAGAGAACTATATTACAGCATTTTTGTGATGTTCTGAAGGAATAAATGACCTGTATGGGCAATGGAGACTTGTGTAAAAGCTTTAATACAGTAAATCATTTGGAGGGAAAGAAAGGGTTAAAAAGAGGAAAAACCTCCCTCCCTCATCACTTTTTTGGAAAACCACTGATGATAAATCGGGATATTTTTTCATGTGGCCTAACAGGAGAATATTAGGTTTAGGCCAACGTTTTGCTTGATGTGGATTGGGTAATGAGTGGCCAAATCAAGTCAAGGAATGTTGTTACTGTGTAAACCAAGAAAGGGTTAAAGTGTGCTGGTCATCCTAATTGTCACTCCTGATCCATGTTTATACCGAGCACCCAAAAGGTGTCATTCAATGAGAAATGCAGAAATGGCTAGTGTTATCAGAAGTGTCAAAATGTTGTATCTGATTCTGATAACAAATTGTACACCACATTTATCTTCAAGCCTCCTGTGTCACAAACATAAACTGTCTTTGGTGACCATGCATGTAGATCTTACCAGATGCAGTTTTGTTGCAATTTTATCATTTTAGTGTAAAAGGTTTTTCATCCATTTAAACAAATATGTTTAACCAAGTAGTAAGTACTAGTCCAAAATACCAACCTTGCGAAATTTAGTTTTCCAATTTTGACCACCAGGATCGCACGATGAGATTAAATGTTATTTCGTGGGAAGTGGGACACCACTGTCAGTGGGTCATCTACAGCCATATTAAAGTGTTTAGACGTGAAGAAAGTGGGGAAGTTGGAAAGAGTGCTTTTGATCAGGTAAATAGCTGTACTGTGCCTGAAATATGCCTGCGTACAATTGCAAGGTACCAGGCTGTGGTACTGATATGCGCAAATTGTCGAATCTTGACAAATATCCATGGATGTGTGGGGTTACATTCCACAGTTTCCCCCATTAGAAGAACTGGCAAAGATGCCAAAATGGGTGAACATGGCATGCCGGCCAGCAGATTGGGAGCCCTTTAAACATGATTGCATCTGTTTGAGGCCTTTTGTAGGAGGAAAAGGGCCAGACCATCCTGTTCCAACCCTCTTCCCATAGAACAACGGGAATTTGCCAGAAGTTGTAGGTACACTGTACACTGTACTACATACGTGTCCCACTTGGTAACAGCAGACCAGCGTAACTATGAATTCAGTCATGCACGCCATCATCACAATAAGGTGACAAAAGGGAGAAATAGGATTTCGTTAGGCTCCTATTGATTAAATCAATGCATCATAATACATGTACAAGATATCAAGTACAATCACTGGAACGTGAAAATTAGGTCAGTGTGACCTTGAAATTCATTCCACATATAGCCTGCATGGTCTTGAACCATCATACTAATTATGAAAAAGTATTCATCAAAGTCAAAGCAGCTGGGAAATAAAATGATATTACAGAGTGCTAAATATACTGTGCAGTAATATCTGGTACTGTAACATAAGATTCAAATATAAAAATATTTTGAAAGCAAAAGAAAATCCTTCATCAACTTTACCACTGCCATGATGCAAAGTGACATGAACTTGGTCTTTTGTCTTACTGCAGCAAAGTGACATGGAATCTTGAGCTCTGTGACCCTGGTGACTTCTTGACCTTCACCAAGCAAAATTTGGTGATGACTAGCAGAGACATGTCGAGTTTCACAAAGATCAGTTAGATGGTCTCTGAGTTATTAAGCTTCAGAATATATATCACTAGTAACTTGTTTTGGCGTTAGTGGGTGTGTTTCGACGTTTCAGGGCGGTTCCCGGCGTTACACAGTGTTTGCCGGCCTTACAAACGCCGGCAAACGCCGACTAACACTGGCAAATGCCAAAATCCAATTAAGCCTTTTGGGGCTCGGCCTTTGCTGGTGTTAGGCGCCGTTTGCCAGCGTTAGTCAGCGTTTGCCAGCGTTAGTCAGCGTTTGCCAGCGTTTGACACCCTTTCAACACCGGCAGATGCTGTGAAACGCCGACTAACGCCGGCTACCGCTGGCAAACGCTCAGTTGTCCTCTCAACAAGCAAACTCAATGGGATACATGTAAAATTTGAATTCAGTTGAACTGGGATTAGAAGGATCCAAGGAAATTTGTGTCTTGTACTTATAGTAATCATTATTATACTTTTATTTTTTATACTCATGGGCAATACAACATAATTATCTTTAATATTATGATGATGATTTATCCATTGAGGTGTATGTGTATTGAATGACTTTGCTCATGATTACTGATATATATATATATATTTTGGTCACCCCAATCTTGGTTGCAAAGTAAAGACAAACAAACAACCCTGTTTTCAATTTTTATTTAAACACAGCACAGCAATTTTTTATTGTTTGCACCGCACAAGTCAGCAATGCATAGCTTTGTGGTAGCATAGATGTGAATCCCTGTGAATATAATATATGGAATTTATCATTAAATTCCATGTATTATATTGAAGTCAGTAATGTATAGCTTTGGGCTAGCATACCTGTCAAGTCTTCCCCCATAAGGTGGGAATCTCCCACTTTTTCACCCCAATTTTTTTATTTACGAGCAAAATTTTGCAAATTTGGCAGAATCTCCTGCATAAAAATTTAGTATTTTTTATTATGTTCTAAAATACAAATCTCCCCCATGGATTTTTAAAATTTACAAAAATCTTCCTATTTGAGGTGTGGAAAGTTGACAGGTATGGGCTAGCATAGATTCTGGGTGAATATAATACATGGGATTTAATAATAAATTCCATGTATTATATTCACAGGGATTCACATCTATGCTAGCACAAAGCTATGCATTGCATACTTGTGTGTTACAAACAATAAAAAATTGCTGTGCTGTGTTTAAATAATATTGAAAACAGGGTTGTTTGTTTGTCTTTGCTTTGCAACCAAGATTGGAGTGACCAAAATATATATATATATATCAGTGATCATGAGCAAAGTCATTCATACACATACACCTCAATGGATAAATCATCATAATATTAAAGATAATTATGTTGTATTGCCCATGAGTATAAAAAATAAAAGTACATTAATGATTAGTATAAGTACAAGACACAATTTCCATGGATCCTTCTAATCCCAGTTCAACTGAATTCAAATTTTACATGTATCCCATTGAGTTTGCTTGTTGAGAGGACTACAGAGCGTTTGCCAGCGGTAGCCAGCAAACGGCGAGCCCCAAAAGTCTTAATTGGATTTTGGCGTTTGCCAGCGTTAGTCGGCGTTTGCCGGTGTTACAAACACCGTCTCACGCTGGCAAACACTGTGTAACGCCGGGAACCGCCCTGAAACGCCGAAACGCACCCACTAACGCCGAAACAAGTTACTAGTGTATATAACTAGCTTATTGTAGCTTAGAAAAATAAGTACAAAGAGGAATACAGAAAAACAGACCCAGACTGAGACAATGGCTGTTATACGTAGAGGAACAATGGGACCTGTCATGAACATTGAGAGACTACCCTTGGTAGAGATCACCTTTTTACATGGTTAATATTAAAGTTTTGTTGATTGTACTTTGTATCCTAGTTTCTCAGGTAATTGATATTCCTGAACAAGACCACTTGGTTTAAGGGAACATAATTTTGTGATGACACCTCAGTGTTTTATTTTGCCATTTTAGGAGACAGCATGGGTCACAGGCTGCGACTATCTGCCCGGTATCCGGCGGGTGGCTGCATGCACGGAGAGGAGCATATCCATCTGGGACAACAGAGCCAAAGGCAAAAACCAGGTAGAGCAGCACTTTAACTCATTCCATGTCTGTGGTGACAGGCCTTGGTCAGTGGTTCTGGCACTGCCTGGCAAGTCATGCTGCAGCTGCCCTTGCAGCAGCTGCAGCATGACTTGCCAGGCAGTGCCAGAACCACTGACATAAGACTATAGGCATGTTGGTACAGTTATGCTCGGCTAAAAGTTAACAGCCAAACGCTTTTTTCATGTTTTGCTGGTGTTTGGCTTGTGTTTGGAAACGTTTGAAAACGTTTGGAATGTGTTTGGAAAGTGTTTGGATTGTGTTTGGATTGTGTTTGGAAAGCATTTGGAAGTGTTTGGGAAAAATCTCAAACACTTTTACAAAACATTCGAACACTTTCACAAAGCTACTGAACACTTCTCCAAACGCCTTGAACAATTACCTGAACGATTTCAAACACTTTCACAAACACATTCAAACACTATGCATTTCAAACACTTCCATTTAAATGATGAAGAATCTCCAAACGTATTTTCAACAGGTCCAGCAATATATGATGTACCTACATGTAAATGTGCACTTATCCAGCAAACAAGAAAACAATGATATAGCCTACAATATATACACATGCATTGTAAGTGATACATGTACAAACTGTTGGATAGAACTTTTTTTTTTAAAGCATAATTTCAACTTTATTGTGAAATATACATAGACTACAGCTTTTTGGCTTATCCATAAATGAAGGCATGCACATGTTGTTGGGAATTTTTAGGTGCTGATAAGCTTTTTAGACACTTGTTAAATATATTCCTGTCATTAGAATTAGGTTACCAAGTGTACATATACATGTATCACATACGTTTGGCGCAAAGTGTAAAGTGTTTGAAAGCATTTGGAAGTGTTTGAAAACGTTTGGCTTTCACCAAACGCGTTCGGCAAAGTGTTTGAAAGCGTTTGGAACAGTGTTTGAAAACGTTTGGCAAAGTGTTTGTAAAGCGTTTGGAAAATGTTTGCAAAGTGTTTGCTACGCGTTTGCAAAACGTTTGACTTTCACTGAAAGTGTTTGGGAAATGTTGGTGCGTTTGGCATTTGTTAACTTGAACACGAGCGTAACTGTACTTGAACCAAAGCTCTTTTCATGAAGAATTTAAATATTCAATTGTCATCTTAAATCTAGGTAAATATAAGGAAAAATCAGGGACTGGTATGTTATGAGTTAATGAATCCCAGATGGGGGGGGGGGGGAGGGGAGGGAATGGAAGCTTACATTTAACCTAGATTGGCCAGAATTTTTACCCAAACCTAAGCATTGTTTTAATGAGCCACTTTGAAAAGAGTCTAGTCGCTCAAACTGGGTACCCTGAAGTGGCACTACATTGTATATCACAACCGTAAACCAATGCAGAAAAACTGACAGTTTTCCATTAATAAAATTTGCTCATAGAGACAAACCCATGAAGTTTTAAACCAACTTCTGATAAATTATAAAAAGACCACCTGCAATTATTAATACGAACTTCTAGGTGGGATTTAGTTGCAAAATCGTCAGATATACTCTTCCCAAGAATAATAATGCTATTTGCAATTTCCGTTACAAGCGTCTCCTAGGTAAAAAGCAGGTCGGTTAACATACCTGTTCGCTCTGTATGACAAGCATTTGGATTTTCTGGCAGTAAAATTTGAACAAACTGTCAATTAATCCATGGACACAGTGGCAAATCTGTGTCCTTGTAAAGCAATACAGTCATTAAGCTTTCCAATTGCATTTCAACCAGAGAGGTCAATCTGTCCTGCACAAAGTCTACACGCCATTGGCAATGCCAAAGCTGTTGAAGAAAAAACATTAAAGACAGGGCAGGACAGGAAAAAAACTGACCAAATGAGCTATCTTTGATCTGTTTGCAAACCAAACTACATGTAACTGTGAACTTTTGTTGCCAGTTTATAGGGCATGGGGCCCGATGGCCCGCCTCCATGACATCATGCTTTGAAACCAGATTGTCGCTGTCGCTGTTTGACAGATCACTGAAGAATGTTTTCTGCACTTCAAAGGCTTTTTATTCATGTTTTTGGCCAACAATTGATTGCCAGCCTCACCAAATGTTCAGGGACAATGTATACTCCATATTGTACAAATGTCTGCTCAGCTTCAGCAAATGGTATTGTTTTACAGTCAAATGATAAGCATCAAAAGCCTTTGAAGCTTGTTTTGTCAGAAAAGATAATAGGATGAGAATCCCACCTAGGAATAATTATTCCAGGAAAATGGCTGTGCCAAATTTAATCTGGCCATTTATGGCCTTTGATTTTGTAGTGTCTGCACTGCAAAAATGTGGTAGCGATTTTCAAAATTTTGCTTTGTTTTTTCGTTTTTTTTTTTCTCTGAAATAAACTTGTGGACATCCTGGAAATCAAAGACAAAACTAAAATGTCAAACTTAGAGGATAGATGACAGAGAAACTAGGCCAAATGTAAGAAATCACAGGATCTTTTTTTTTTTGCCAATATGTCAGGATTAAGATGTAAGTGTTATTATAACTTTATCGCAAATACTTAGTGACTTTTTTTCGACATTTATAGGATGGATGGTTTGCGATCAACTTTTGATTGTTTGTTCAACAGTTAACATCACAGACACCCAAACACTAGACATATAAATTTTTGGGAACATATGATTACTAACGTATATGACTTGTTATCTTAATGCAAATACATTTTGATCTATGATCGATTAAAGTGGGATTTTCTTTTTGTGTATTAGCTGTCCTTAACTTTGTCATTGGTATTCATATATTTGAGACCAATATACATACTGGCCATGGAGTTGCAGCAGTCAACTCACATGCCATCATTCCTTTGTCATTCAGGATGCTTGTTGTGACTCCCATCAGGGTTTCCGCTAGAGGGTAAAACAGGTAAAATAGCATACCCTAAAAACATTTCACATGTACTTTTGCTTACTCTAAAATTTTGGTGAGAAAAGTACAATTTTAGCATATATTATCCCAAAATACCCCATAAATCTTCATAGTCAGACTTTTCACCTTGAAATATGAGTACTTGAGTACCCTAAAATTTCACTCTGGCAGAAACCCTGCCCATCCTGGTCAGTCACAGCAACAGTAAAAAAAAAAAATAAATAAATAAATCCCATGACAGTTATACTATAGAGTTACAATTGCATCAAAATACTGGTTTTACCAACTATACACAAACATTCACATGGGTGCCTTGATTAATGTACAATGTATGCCACCAGATGGCAGTAAAGAAGTGACTGGTACAGATAAATTTTTCTATCTTCCTTTATATTGTGGTTGGCATATCGGCCTTTTTTTGAGGGGCTGGGGCTGTGTTTTCTATGGTCATTTAAGCTTTGCATTGCATTTTAGACCTTCCACTCCCATAAAAATCTGGACCTTTATTTTTCAGAGCGTGTTTTCCATCAAACCAATCACCAACTCTCCACAGTGTATGACATGGGTGCCATACACCAACAATACACACGAGGACACACTGCTGTTTGGAGATGACCAAGGCAACATGAACTTAATCACCATAGCTGCCAAAGATCTCACAATGAAGAACTCGAAAGGAGACAAGAATTTCTCACAGAACTATGTCATAGAACCAAATAAACTTACTTAGTGAGTATTAGGCCTTTATTCTTCAATTTAACCTGCATGCAAACTTGGTCAGTGTTTGACACAACACTGGTACATAGATGTAACGTTTTTGATGCTTTTTGGTTAAGCTGATTTATTGGGCAGGTTAAGATTTTAGAAGGCTCAGTCATCCATCGGTTCTCTCTGTACATTCACAATTCGCATTTTTGAGTTCTTCTCCAAAACCGTCCGCTAGACCTTGGGTGGGTCTCTACTAAGTTTGTTTAAATGGACATTCTCCAGTGACTTTCTTGGATTTTTTTTTTTTTTGCAAATCTTTAAAAATCTTCTTCTCCAAAACTGCTCATCCAGTTGCTTTGATATCAAACAGAAACACTCCTAGGGACTCCTAGCTTTTAATTGTTCACCAGGTGGTACTGCATTTTTTTCCATTTTTTTCAAATTTGTTGAGTGTTTTCACTACTTTCGACTTCTCCAGAACCGTCACTCAGATTAAGCTGAAACTTTGTGGATATGTTCCTTGTGAAAGGGTCAAACAGAGTTGTTCACTAGGTGGCACTGCTGTGGATTCCTGATTTTTAACGATATTTTCAATTTGGGTACTTATTGGTAAAAGCACCTTTCCTATTGTCAGATTACATTGCAAGTCAATGGGCATTCTAATGCTAATTCACATTTTGGACTTCTCTGAAGAAACTGTCGGTCAGATTCACCTCAAACTCAATGGCAGTGTACCTTGCATGGATCTCGACCAAGTTTGCTCAAATGGTCACGCTCCAGTGAATTTTTGATGATATTTAGCACAGCTGATTTGATGATATTTAGCTCAGCTGACTTGCTAGTCAGGCTGAGCTTTTAGGAGGCTCAGTCGACATTCGTCCGTACAACACAAAAAAACTTACTAAAATGGAGGATAGTATGGATGCACATTAAATACATACACAGTTATGAGTCTACCAAAAATACCCATTGACCAACTGGTCAGTTTGCCTCCACAGATTAAATTTTAGGCCCATGGCCTTGTTTATTTCTTTGTCTGTCACGAGAATCATGCATATTGCATCAATTACAGGATGAATTTCTTCAACCTTTGCTGTTTCTGAGAGGAAAATAGTTTGCATCCTTTTAATAATGTGCGTGAAATATTTAGACTTCACTAATTGATAAGCTGTATTGAGAATGCATTCAGTTTTTTGAAAGCAAGATACATCATGACTGCATCAAGGGCGCAAGTTCCCATTGGTCAGTGTTCATGAAAGTCAAATTTGCAGGGTTTCTGCCAGAGGGTAAAATAGGTAAAATTCTGTACAATAAAATTGTTGTTTCAGATCCCCTAAAATTTGTCTGTCAGCAGGGTCTAAGCTTGCCTAAAAAGTTCCCTTGTCCCCATCCACCGAAGGCGTTGTAGGGGGACATAGCATAGTAGGGATAGGGACTGTGGTCTGTCCGTCCATCCAGTCTGCATAGCTTGTAGCCCATAAACCATTTCAGGTAGAATTATGAGATTTACACCACAGATGTATCGTGTGTAGGGCATGTGGCCCATGCATTGTTTTTGACCTTCACCTCAACCAGCTTCCTCTGATTATTTTTTAACTTTTAATGTATTTATTTGAAGGCTGTCTGAGTAGCATCAACCCTGATGATGTTACCACAAAATCTCAAAAAAACATTGACAGCAGCTTTACCAAATTTTTATCAGAGGTGCATCTTATAATGGACCAGGTTCCTATATAAAAGCAGCTCCTTTTTGATATAAAATTTTTATGAAATTTTAAAGTATTTATTTCAAGGCCTCTGAGTGGTGCACAAGGGAATGATGTTATCATAATATCTCAACAAGGATGCATTGCAGCTTCACCAAATTTATATCAGAGATGCACATTATAATGGACCACGTTCCTATTGAAAACCAGCTTCCTCTTATTATTTTTAAACTTATGAAACTTTTGAAGTATTTATTTGAAGGTCATCTGAATGGCACACAAGTGGAAAACCTTTTTACCATAATATCACAAGAAGGATTTATCACAGTTTCATCAAATTTTGGTGCAGTTGCACCATATGATGGCAACTATGAAGTCTAAAAAATGCAGAATTGCAGAAAAAAAGATTGTGGGTGCTGAGGGTAATCGGTTCTCGGAACGCTATTTTTCGTACTAAAGAATCATTCCATAAAGGTTTTATGCATTCCTTATTTTGTATGACCTTGACATAATTTCAAGGTCATGGTGACCCAATACATGTTTATTCGGGGCAATTAGTATGTTAATATTAAGTGTTGTAATGTCACACCTTAGTTGTCATGATATGGCAGGGGACATCGATCCTTTGGATCATATAGTTTCCTTTATTTCTTAACTTTTTGCATACCCCAAAATTTATGTTTGGCAAAAACCTTGACTTGGACTAGGCATGATATGATGGGATACATGTATAATGGAAGTGGTTTGTGTTCCTATATGTATCATCGTTATCTTTTTTGCAGTCCCATTTGTAGAAGAAAAGTACATGATGACTGGGTCTTAAAGGTGAGTCCATATTTATACAATGTGTACTATCCGTATTGGGGAGAATGTCAACATTGGTGAACTGTCCCTTCCTTCTACAGTACTGTTTAAGTGGGACCTTGTCTGTGGATCCAATGAACACAGTTAATGATACTCAGACAAGAGTGATGAGAGTATAGATCTTGCTGTCATCAGGAGAGCCATAATAATAATAACAATAATAATAATAATAATAATAATAATAATAATAATAATAATAATAATAATAATTATAATAATAACAACAACAGAATGGAATGTTTTATACTGTATTCTGATTCACTAAATGATAAAAGAAATTAATGTGCAAAATGATATAAAAGATCACATTAAAATGTAGACGTTAAATCATACGTATATCATCACCAAGGTGGAACTTTTGGATGTACAGCAGTGTGTAGTATTAATACCACTTCATACTGGTAGCAAATTGTATGGTCTGCTGGTAGCACTTATGACACATCACAGAGCAATATTTAGTAAATAAGTTTAATGGCCATGCTGGTAGCAGGTATTATGTGTAAATATATATAAATAAGCTGCTGGTGTGTGTTTAAAAGGACTTTAGTGTTTATGAATGTCTACACGATAATCAATACAGGATTAATAATGTGTGCACAAAAGGAAAGAATGCTAATCAGATTGGTTACATTGGGAACTCTTATCACTGTGGCAGTAGCTGTTAAGAAAACTGCTTCCAGTGCTGGTCAGGGATATTACGTTTATTTATTATATGTATATATTTGCTTTCTTGATTATGTATGGGTAAAATGGCTGGAAATTGAGCTTGCTCTTTGAATATCATAATACCATCTTGTCCCTGAGTGTGGTAGTGATAATTTACACTTGACCTTGTGTGGAAGTCGGTTGCTTGTTTGACTGGTATATTAAGATAATATGTGATTGACCTGTAAATATTTGCATCGTAAACATGGAAAGAAGTCAATGTAAACATTTTAGATGTATTTTAAAATGCTGCTTGTGGTGAATGCTATGTTCGCTGGCGCCAATATGATCAGGGTATCACTGTAATAGCATACACTGTATGCAAAAGTAGCTTACTACCAAAGAAGAACTGAACTATATTTACAGTAGAACCTGCTGCCCCTTAAGGCCAGCCCTAGTGCCCGGAAAAAGGGAGTCTCATATTGCAGATGGTCCTGAAATACGGATAAATTATCAAACAGATAGATTTTGTGTCAGGAAAAGAGAGTCTGGAAAAGTTAAATAGTAGTCTGCCCCAAGAGGTGATCTTCAGAGCATGTACTACATTCAGGTGAACACAGCTATGTTACATTGGCCCACCAGGTTTCTATTACAGCTAGCTGTGTCAGAGATAATTAAATTTTGGACAAGCTTGATGTCTAAAGAGCCTCTTTTCAGAAAACAAGCAAATGAAAAGGATAGCAATACTAATTTAGAGGGCCAAAGTACAGCTTGGTTCATGTACGAACAGAAGCATCACCAGCGGTGAATTGTGTGAAGTGGTCACTAAGTTCAGATTGGTCGGTCACAGATGTTTTCATTGGGACTGCCAGCATGTGCAATGAGGCCTAATAATAGTACTGTGGGCAGCGACATGTCCATATCACCAAAATCATTTTGCTTACCTGGCAAAAGAACATGTTCATGTAGGACCCTATACTATATTATTATTAATAGTAATAATTCATTTTGTCAGTCTCTTTCAGGTTTGGAAATCACTGTTAGGAACTGCAGAATGACATTATTGTTAAATTAAATATTCAAAGCCATACACAAAAGAAGTACAAAGGAACTGATCATAAAAATCACCTTCCACAAAAGACCATGTGCGTTGAGACCATTGTTACGAGATACTAGCTTAAATTGTTTGAAGTGTACATTCACACACAGTGATTGCCAAACCGTGTGCAATATCATCAGTGATACCATTGTCAGCTGGTTGTCAGTGTGGTCATAAATCACAGTTATTACTTCCGATTTACCTTCAGCTAATAGGATTACTGGGTAATGATAATAATATCATCATCATCATCATCATCATCATCATCATCATCATCATCATCATCATTGTAGTGGAAATTAATGTTTGAATGAATGGATTTTTTTCTGGAAGCAGCTGTATGTGATTTTATCTTATCATGTTTTAGGTCAAGTATTTTCCTGAACTGAGGTGCTTTGGCTCATGTTCACCCTCCAGCAACAATTCCTTTGCTCTGGAGGAGGTGGAAAAACTAATGGATCATAAGTCGTAAGATTTTTACATTCTTTTTACATTCATTCTTTTTTTTTTTTTTGTAGAAAATAACTAACATGCTTTGTGTTAACTAAACATTTAGCATGTTGCATATAACAGCCCAAGCTGTGTGCAATGCTTTATAGGCCCTTATATAGACAGAGTCTGAGAGGCTTTGTTGCACATGCAACTCACCTGAGACAGTTGGAGAAACTGTTGATGCTCATCTTCTATCCCAAGGGATGGTTTCCTCATTGCTGCATAAAACATGCTTGTGTTTACTTAGCAGAGGCCCTGGTATGGCCATAACTGTGGTCATGAAAAAAAAGTTAGGGTGTTGTCCAGGTAATTTTTGGCATCATGTGTTAAGATCCTATGGCTGTATAGATATTTTGTTAAGCCATTGTTTCTCAAAGCATTCCCAGGTGATATGCTGATTAAATTCAACAATAGGTGAAATTAGTCTAGAAGAGTACAAACTTCTTTCAGACTTAAGCAAAAGTAAAAGAAAAAAAAGTGATCATGCTACAGTCATCCACCACTAATAAGCCACCACTACTGTGGTGTGAGGTAAGGTAAGGGTGGCCATATGTGGGGGGGTGGGGGCACAATATAATGAAAATAGCATAATCTCTGCACGATATTATGGCCTGTGATGAGGGGAAAACCTTTACAGAGAGGGACTGAATGAGTTGGTCACCTACATACAGTTTTGTAGCTGTTACCTTTTTAAGTTGAAAAGCCATCAAAGTACAAGTCTAAAGGTTCCAAAGTTTCATAAAACACAAAATTTGAAAAGCAGATATTAACAGTACATGTACCATGTGTGTTATTATATAATAAAAAAAACAACTGTTTTTGTAGGGACATCCGTACTGTAGGCATCACAAAAGGTGTTAATGCCTTTGATTTCTGTGCCCGTGCCAACATCATTGCTACAGGAGGGGTAGATAAAGTCATACGAGTATGGCATCCACATATCTTCTCCAGGCCAACAGGTAAGACTTAGATGCACATTATTTACCTTCCTGAAATCACTCGATATGAACTGTATGGTGTGAGGAGCCTTGTTTTATGTGCTGTTAAAGTGGGCTACACAATGTGAAAAAGATGCCATTTTTTTTCTCTAAATTCATTCCAGGGACAACCAGTGAAGTCCTTTGAGAACTGAAAACAAGTGACAAAGAAAAAAGAATGAAATTCATAATTTGATGCCAGACAACTGTCAGAAATGGTCAAATTTTCAACTAATGTTAGGGGCTGTCCCCAACAATGAAGGAGAATTGGCATCAGTGCTACAATATTGATACATGTACAATAATATTTACAGGTAAGCTGATTGGGCACCTGTTCACCATAATAGACATTGTGTGTAATGAGAAGGATCAACACATCATCAGTCTGTCTACAGCCAGAGTATTTAGGATCTGGGATATACACACACTGACGAGTTTACAGGTAAGATGCGTGCTTGGTGTAAAACTACAGGAGCAGACAATAAAATAGAGGAAATTTGATGACTTGGTCATGTAATGAACGGGGAATATCACTGTTTGATTCAATTCTGTCAAATTCTTTAAAAGTTATTGCATGGAAACCCAAAAATGTTGAAGAAGAAGAAGAAGAGCTGAAGAGACAGGCATAAAAACATGTTTCAGGGGAGAGGCACAGTGAGACCTCATTACATCAAAACCAAATAGAAAAAAAAAAACATATATAGTCCCTGCAAAATGTGTCTAATATCTGAATATGGCATGTAAATGAGTCAAATAGGAATGGAATTGGACTTAAGGCCCTCAAAACCTGTGTCCTTAAGTGACTGTGCCAGCTGAGTGTGCCTATAATGGGGTTTTACTGTAGCTAGCAAGTTTTTTTATAAATTAGGTGTGCTGCACAGAGACACATATTGACAGAGGACTGGATGGTACAAATATGCATCACATAACTCATTCCACCCTGGTAGAAGACTGAGTCAGCAGCTTTCCTTGCCACCCTCTGGCGCATTGCGCCTAGAGGGTGGCAAGGAAAGCTGCTGACCATGGGCATATAATTTGGAATGACCTTCCATCCAAGTTTCATCCAAAAGTTTGAAAAATAATCCTTAAATTAGTATAATACAATTAGCAGATGACATTTAGATATTAGTGGGAAAAAGCGTCATTAGGGTGAAATTAATTAAAATAACAATATAATAAATGCCATAATAAATAACCAAAACTGGGATAGAACAGAAATAAGGAAACTTCTGTAATACATGTACATGTTGTTTTTGCCTTTAGGTATTCACTGACAATGAAGAAAGGCCAGGAGAAAAGAGGATATACTCGATGGTGTTTGATAACAAGCATGACAGACTCATAACAGGTAAGTACATGCTATGGTAAGGTTGCCAATGTTCTAGGAGCTGGAAATGGTACCAGTCTGAAGAGCAGCAGCACTCAAACTCTCAAAGCTACACATTTTGGGATGGAGAGATATCATTTTGAAAATAGAAAAAAAAATGTAATATTAGTTCCAAAACAATCACTGCGAGGTCAACCAGATACTGTAGTCATGGTGGTAGTGATCAGGTTTCACTCCTCCCTCTCCTTCCCTACCCCCCCCCCACACACACACACACACCTCAAACCAGTATAAGCTATCTGAAGATGAATTGTTGTCTGCTTGCAGGACAAGGAGTGGCCCATTATGTATTTCAAAGGGAATGCATTCCAAGATTTTTTTTATTTATGATGGTCATTACATCTTAACATGTGCACATATACACTGTATCTATATATCATTACAGGAACATTATACAGACCAAAAGTGTCTGTCATGTAGAGTCAGGGTGGCAGCACTGGTGGCATTACTAGGACTAACATCAAAGGTATCAAAAACACACTAAATTCACTTTTGTGAAAATAAATTGAGATGGAACTACAAAATTACACTAAACATGTCATAGGCCAATGTCCAAATTTCAAAATTTTAGGTGACCTTGATCTATTTTTCAAGGTCATGAGTAAGGCTAATGAAACTAAATGTACTACAAATATGTAGCATGTGGAAGTTTGATATTGCACAATGTGGCTGACCTTGAACTATCTCAAGGTCACAGAAAGATTGCATTTCAGGAAATTATCATAATTTTGAAATGGTCATCTGCATCTGATTACATGTCAGCAGAGCAACAGGGCGATGGGCCTCTTGTTTTTAATTCAGTGCAGTGCTCATGACAGATGATTTGAAATGCATGCTCTAGGTCAACAGTTTACTTTGGGTTGATTGGGCACCTGGTGCCAAACCCAGCAGGAGAAAGTTGTTGCTTCAGTTTTAGTTCAGTGGGGAGAGTTAGGGTTAATTGCATGTTGCATCATAAAATGGAGAGGTAATAAGAAGCATCTGTGTCACATATTCTTGTGACATTTATGTTTTATCCTATTAAAAGGGTTAACTTAAGAAAAGAATGCTCAAGATCTTGCTATATCTCTGTCTTTGTGCAAACACAGAATGACATTCTGTTTTCCATGGAGTTGTTTCTTTCCTTCCTTTCTTCCTTCCCTCTTTCCTTCCTTCCTTCTTTCTTTCCTTCCTTCCCTCCTTCCTTCCTTCCTTCATTCCTTCCTCCCTTTCTTTCTTTCTTTCTTTCTTTCTTTCTTTCTTTCTTTCTTTCTTTCTTTCTTTCTTTCTTTCTTTCTTTCTTTCTTTCTTTCTTTCTTTTTTTCTTTCTTTCTTTCTTTCTTTCCATCTTCCCTTTTTCTCATTTCTTTCCATCCATCCTTTCTTTCCTTCCTTTGTTCCTTTCTTTCTGCTGTATGGCACTTTTCTCAGACACCCTAGAAGTGACAGCTCAGACAATTGGTAGAAACACTACTTCTGAAACCAAAGTTGTAACATTTTAATTTGTGCAAATTTGTCAAATACACCAAATTTGAATATTGAATATCTTCAAAAGTATTATAGATAGGTGCCAATTCAGCTGCAATATTTGGGTTTGTGCCACAGCTGCATCAAATGAACAGCAGTAGGCAAATAGACAACATTTAAATCTTGAATATCTTCAAAACCAAAACAGAGGTGTCATTCTAATTTCAATTTATAGATTTGTGATATAAGTGCATCCAATTTACATGGGACAAAAATTGTAGCATTTTAATTAATTTCAATAAGGAGAGTAAACAAAATTCAAATCTTGGATATCATGGTATTTATAATTTTAAACAGAGTTGCCATTCCAGCCCCCAATTTCTAGAATTGTGCTGTGGACTGGTGTGATAAACCTCAGAGACCAAAAGTTGCAGCATAGAAAATTATCCCTAGTGAATCATAAAAAGATGGGATTTTGAAAATGGTACCCAGATAAAGATGTAAAATTTAATATGCCATTCCATTTCTCAGCTGCCTGTTTAATACAGTGGCATATCATTTACACATCAAACAAGCAGAAGAGCCTGGGTAATCATGCATACACATTTGAATATCAAAAACCCTTCAATATAAAGCATGAGAGATATAGAAACCGTTATGGCCAATGACAAACAAGCCATGTGTCGAAAAAAAGGGCAACAGAAGACAGCTTATTCATTAATATGTGTACATGTATACATAGATGGTCATGGCTGTCAACTATTGCTATCAATTGTACATACATACATACATACATACATACATACATACATACATACATACATACATACATACATACATACATACATACATACATACATACGTATATTGTATATCAATAGGTGATAATAAGACTGCCTTCAAGGCTCCGCTGCAAGTATAAACATATAAACTGCCTCTCCATATAAAAGAAGCAGTGATATGGAGTAATGTGCATTCATTTAACTCTTTCAGTTCCAAGTTGAGGAGTGCATCAATAGCTACCCTCAGTGCAGTTTGATAGCAAAACTTTCAGGAACAGCATTCAACACATCGCATACAAAGTGTGCTGAAGAAAGCTGTTACCCTGGAGAAAATGTCTACCAAAACTAGTTTTTTCCATGTATTAACACATGCTACTATGGGTTGACTGTTCCAGGCTCCAGTGTAGTGGATGCCTGGCCACTGACCAGGGCAGTTCAGGACACCATGCAGGTGCCACATACACATGACAGACCCATCAGCCAGGTATGTGACAACTTGGGACTCCTCCCCTCTCTGTTTCTTGCCATAATGATAAAGTAATTTAACAATACAGCTGAACTCTTTCAGTGCCAACTGTGACTGAAGTTAAACTAATTAAAAGGAACTGTTCTAAATTATAATAAGGGTGGAAAATTCCTGTTCCTTGTAAAGAGACCTTTCATTCAAGTACCAGCATGTCTGTTCATGCAAAGAATATAACAGTCCCGGTCAACAGCGTGTGTATTGTGCCCAAAGTGTGCCAAGGAAAGCTGTTGACTCAGTCCAAAATGTGGCACTTAAAGAGTTTAAATATTCATGTAAAACATCTTGCTCTGCACATGTACTACTGCGAAAACATAAGTTTGTAGTGAAGCATATTAATATCATACAGATGATGGAATAATGCTATACATATACAGTGAAACCTGTCTTCGAAGACTATGCCTGGATATGGCCTAACTGTGGTCTCTCAAGACAGGTGGTCTTGTCATAGGTGAAAATAACGTAAATATTATGAAGCACAGTATTTTGAAAAGGCAGTCACTCATTGGAGTAGTCTACGAAGACAGGGATCACTGTAATGGAAATGCTGGGAAAGACATTGTACATATGTATGTACATGTACTACCATGTAGCATGTACATGGTAGTCTTAGAGGGAACAACCATGTGTCTATTTACCTGTTTTTCAGAGTAAACTAACTGATAACATTTAAAGTTGTC
This sequence comes from Hermodice carunculata, assembly GCA_964020975.1. NCBI lineage: Eukaryota > Metazoa > Annelida > Polychaeta > Eunicida > Amphinomidae > Hermodice > Hermodice carunculata. Next base: position 50,198,824 of record OZ026615.1, on the reverse strand, counting down.
GAATATGTTAAATTTTAAGGCAATTGGGGAAGGGGATTCCAAAGAAGGAAAAATTTGTGTGCAATTTATGTTTTTTTGTCTGCAGATATTCCACAACAAGGAGCTGAATCAGTTGATCACTGTGTGTACAGAGTCAACCATCAAGGTGTGGGAGTCTGAGACTGGCAAGCTGATGTACCAGATGACTGAGGCACATGGTCCTAATATAGAGGTGACAGCACTGACCATGGACAGTAGTGGCTACAGAATGGCCACTGCAGGCAATGACGGTCAGTTAATTCCCACTGACAGTATACAAATTTTTAATTCAGCTTAGTAAATTAACATAGTCTTTTGAGGACCAGCATGTTGAAATTTGATACCCATGCACCAAAATTTGATTTTTGTTATATTGTTACTTTTTCAAATAAAAAATAATGAAAGTTCCTGTGGTACTGGGACAGTGGTCCCCCTCTTATAAGGCCCCCCTCTCAAAAAAAGGCTACTTTTCCATGCAGCAAGTATGACATTTCCATAATATACTCCCCCTCAAGAGAGGCCACCCCTCTTATAAGGCCATATTTCTGGTGCATTTCGGGTGGCCCTATAAGAGGGAGACCACTGTACATCAGTTTTCAAACTGCTCCCATCATTTTGCTGTAAAAAGGATAATTGTAGCACTGTACTTCATAATAACTTACGGTACAGTTTGATGGTTCTATATATGGTATGGCACTCCTGTCATGTGTTTTTTGGAGAAAATTTTCTGAAGATTTGGCAAAAAAATGAATAAAGAATGGTACTCCTGTCATGAGTTTTATTAGGAAAAAGATGGGGTGAAAACACTCTTCTGACTTCACTTTTGTCACAAATCCTTGGGTAGCCTACAGTTAATTTTTTGTAGCCTGTTGAAGCCTTGAGCAATTTGAGACTTCTAATAAATATGAAGAGATTCTCTCTCTTTTCAAGTTAGGTTTAATTTTTGTAGCTGCTTCAGGACTGCTTAGTAACTCTCAATAACATTCATCTTTTTGCATGGACGTTTTTTTTTTTTTCAGATTATTTTTCAGAGTTTCAACTTAAAGTTTATATCATTTGTGGCTTTGTCTTCAGATTAAGTATGACATTTACTTAATCCTAATTGTCCCAGTTTGTAACTGTTTCTGCATTGTCAATGTTCTTGTTGTTGGTTGATTTTTTGACAGCCTCTGTCAAAGTCTGGGATTTTGGATCGGGTCAGGAAATCAAGTGTCGGACAGGACGGGGCACAGATGACCAGGATTTCAGCATAACAGCAATGCAGTACTGCACAGTGGACAATGAAAAATGTATAATAGCCATGGGCTGGAATAACAGACTTAGGCTTCTACAGGTACATATATGAACTGTGCTTCTGGTAGTGGGGTTGCAATATGATACAACGCTATTTGCCTGGCAGCCATCCTTACAAAGATTAACGAATCCTTTCATCTGCACACACATGGCTCTGTGCATATATGTATACAATACTTGCTCTGATGGTCTTTCAAAATTAGCTTTATATAGTCATGCACTGAAAGTATTTTTTTTTAATTGGAAAAAATATTACATTATATGTTTTTTTTTCTTTTAATTAAAAACTCAAATTAATTATGAACTATGGTCACTCCAACAAGATTGTAGAACATTTCGTGAAAAGTAAATTGAAAATTAAATTCTTGTTCTGCCTTGTTATGAATTCAATGACATTCTTGAGCTTATCTTTGAAAGAATAGTAGTTTTATGACAATAGAAATCGATACCAACATTTCTCATTGACTGGTTCAACATAGATCCACGGCAGCAGGTTGCTTTTCATCACACAATGTTGCTGTATAAGTTCTCTTTGCATGACAGGATTCACACAGCAGCTATGACCTGCCAGTGCTCAGAGATTTTATAGACATTTACTATTTGACTCAAGAAGTGAGCCTGTCCCCAGCCGGAGACCCATTCACTACACAGCCTCTACCAGACATTGGACAGAGCATCCCGAATGTCACAAATGTCTTCAAGAAGGTACAGTTACAACCGCACAAATAAACACCAAGCCTCAGGCATGAGCATATTATAACCCCTTTGAAGGAAAAGTACCTTTCTTTGTGATAAAAATTATATATTATTTTAACAAGGGTGCGCGTTTTTGTGATCATTTTAATTTTCTGTAGCAATTTTCAACTCAAGTGTTAGATTTGTATGTGACTTTAATTCAGCTGGACATCATGGATATGTACATATGTTTATACTGTTGGTAAAAATCTTGTTAAGTGTGTTCATGCTATCATTAATTTGATGGGTGTTAAAACATGAAAAATATAAAACCTACACACTCATTGAGTCTCGACAAAACAGTTAACTATAAAGTTATCTGCAATCAGTTACTGTGCAAAATAGTATACATGTATATTGATATGACATTTTTGGCCACTTATTGGCGTCTGCGTTACATATTTTTATAGTTTTCTTCAATGCCTGTCTGCATACCTGTAAAAATGGTTGATATAGGGATATATCAAACATCTGTGGTTGGGGGTATCATACATGTATGTTGACTATCAATTGAGGGTGCAGTCCATTGTGTACAATGTGATTCTCAATCAGATGACTTACTGGTTAACCTTTTCCCTGTAAACCAGCCAAAATCTGATGCTGATCTGAAAACATTGTCATAGCAGAGAAGAACAAAAAAAATGAAAAGCTGTTACAGAGATTGTTGATGAAGACTTTGCCCACTGTTGGTTGCTTTATTTTCATCGTATTCTGATTTTCATTCATGAAACAAGAGCAAAAATAATACTGCAGTGATAAAAATGTTCTAACTCAAGTTATGATGGGAATAACCCCCAAAATAGCAAATTCCAAACTCCCTAAAATGGTCAAAATGAAAAGAAAAATGAAAATTTGTATGTTTGAAATGAAGCAATTTGCAGTACATAAACTTGATAGTACCAGTACTACTACTTGTAAAATGCAGGATGATGGAGAGGTAATTGTCGACATTTATACACCAACCAAAGATCCAATCCTGGATTAAGCAGTAGGCCTAATATGTACATCATGTAGTTTTTCATGAACATGCCAGAATTGCCAGAAATTGTTAATTTTCCAACATAATTGGACTGAAGCTTATGACACTGAAAGCATTCTGATGTGTAACCTTAAGATACATGCACATATATGTACATTAACATAATAAACCCGGTTTTATTTTCAGGAGTATGTTTTGACAACACATGAGTTGAGCTGTTTGACATCACTGCTGCCAGATATCCTGGCCACAGGCTGTACCAATGGCAACATCATTCTCTGGGATATCAACAAATCTGCTGTTGATAAAATGTAACTTCCTCCTTTTATTTGGGTGTTTGTAAATATTTCTAAATCATTGTTGGTCTGTCGGATATTTTTTTTTAATTTTCATTTGTACAAGTTTAAATTCTAAATCATGTTGATTATAATTATAGTGAACATGAACTTTTACTACATTGTGTATAATTTTAATGTTTTTTTTTTTTTTTTTTTTTTTGGATGGGCCACTACTCAGTGTTGTGTTCAGGAGTGCCAAGTTAAAGTGGTCCTCTTGTCCTGCACACAATTTCATGTCAATTTTTGCTTGCTGCTTTGGTGAAATCACTTGTCCTTCCATTGAAATCATAATTGTGAAAATGAAACTTAAAAGTGTTCAAATTCTTTAAAAATTATATTTATGACCAGATGAAAATTGGATTAAACATATTTCATTCCTAAAAACAATTGGTGAACATTCAGAACATGTGTGAAGGGCTCTTGTAGACATAAGATTTAACCCTTTCCTCCTTGAACCAGCCAAAATGAGCTGCTGGTCAAATGTAATCTGCTTCTGATCAGTGTTTTTAACTTATTTCAACTGTAATGAAAAACAGTTTGACTGAGAATTATTGTAGAAGAGGCCTATCAGGATCACATGCCTCAGATAAACAGCTTCATTTGGCATGGGTTGGGCACTTGTGCCCAACCCATGCCAAGGAAAGATGTTGACTCAGTCTTAATTCAAGAGGGAAAGGGTTAAAACTGCAGGGGCACTATATGTAATTTTTCAAGTCTTTTTCTCCTACAGGATTTTTTTCACTTGAACATGATCTGTTTCCCAGTTGATTCAATTATAATAACAAAGCCACTCCCCCACCCACCCACCAAAAAAATTTGATTCTCAAACGAAGCAACAAATATAACTTTTGTGTCTACACTTCCATGTATATGATCATGACAATCTCAATGCAAACAGTTTTCATTTCCAACACACTGTCTTGCTTTGTTTTCAGATTCTATTTACCAGAGCCAGAGAGGTCTAGTTCTCAGGGTAACAGAGTCAGATTAAAGTCCGGTTCAGATAGAGGAGTGACAGTGATCAAGATTCTGGAACATCGTGTACGCAGGCTGGATCCTGCTTTCATCAAGTGAGCACAGTGAAACTTGGCTTAAAAGGTCACCCCCTCACCTTTGGATGACCAAGTTGTGGTCTGTCAAGATGGATGGTCTTTCGTAGAAGTTATGTAAATAGGATGAAAAATGCTAAACAAAGTAACATAAAAAGGTTATTTCTTACTGGAGTGGTCTCTGAAAACAGGGAGCACTGTACATGAATTATGAGTACTATTTTTAGGAGTGGTGTTCATGTGTAAGCTGTTTGCATAACAGACCTGGATGTCACCTTTCAATTTTAATGTACATGTACATTTGCATAGAAACGGTACATTTTTTTGAAGTAGGGGCTGAGTTGACAAAGCATATTTGAGCAGGGATCTGTGATTCTGTACATGCAATACCTGCTGTAAACTTTGAGACTTCCTGCGATAAAAGACTCCATGACCTTTTAAGACCGCTTTGGCTGACAGAATGTGTAATCTTAAAAAGTAGATCATGGTACTGTGATTTATTCTAAGTTTGAGGGTGACTTATCATTTTCTAGGGTGACATTCAAAAGTAGTAACTCACTGTAGATCACATGACCTGAACGTTGCTACCATTAAATTGTGACATGCATGCATCAGTCACTTATACGCAGTGTATTAATATGTAGACAAAATCAAATATGCATGAGGGATGTCTGACTATAAGTCAAACGTGACAGGAAATAACTACGACGAGCGTAAACAAACAAGGCACAACAGGTTGCCCCTGAAAGTTGGCCTGGGGCATATATATATATTTTTTTTTTTTGCAATCAATGCCCAATTAAACGTAGAATAAACAAAATCATACATGGCTGGACAGTTATAGTTACCATGATTTTTCTCTCACTTGTAATCACTCTTGGTGGGGGAAAATCACTCGTGGCCTATAGTCACTCATGACTTTCCCCAGTGACAGTAATTGTTGATTAGAGAAAAATGGCAACTCATTCTCAGCCATGTAAGATTCTCCATGTGTTTCTGGTTGGAAGTACAAAAGCTGCATACAGTTTTCTATTAAAACCTTTCCCCTCTGAATTAAGTCTGAGTCAACAGCTTTCCTTGATGTGGGTTGGGTGCTGAGTGCCCAGCCCATGCCAAGGAAAGGTGTTGACCAGGAGCGTGTCATCGTGATAGGTCTTGTCTACAATTTTTATCTAAATTATTTTTCATTACTGTTGAAATTAGTATAAAACAATGAAGCAGATGACTGCCAGCTTGCTTTGCCTGCTTTAAGGGGAAAGGGTCAAACCCCTTTATCACTAGGGTCACAGGGGTTTTATTTAAGTCAGAAGGACACAATGAAGAATTCAGTGTGTCACACATGTCCTCACCGCATGTGGGAAAATACTTTGTTTTGTTGCTTGGGTGGCAATAACATGAATCTCAAGCCTTCATTAATGTTGACCACCAGGGTCTACAAACTAAAGCACAAGTATTGGAATACATTCCAACACCACCCACACTGAAAAATAAATCCATATTAAGATTAAAAAGAAAATACTAGTGGATTCACCCAGGTTTGTATAATGGTATTGTTTGGTCAAAATGTGACGAGATAATAGCTACACTCACCTTATCTTGTGCTAATTTTTAACAATTCTGCTTTTACTTTTTGATCATGGTAGGTCATGGACTGCCTAGTTAGAGGATACACAAGATTACCCCCCCCCCCCCCCCCCCGCATAAAATCAGATCTGAAACTTGGTGGGATTAATGAATCATTTGTGGCATAATGTAAGAAAATAAACATATACAATATGATATCTCAACAAATAGGTGAACTGTCAATTTAATACCTCTCCCTGGCAAAAACAAAACAAAAAAAAACAAAAAACAAAAAAAACAAAACAAATGAAACGGAAAAAAAATTTGATGTGGATAAGTCAATAAAACTTCTAATGACAATTTATGGGAGTATCTCCTGCATACAGCAGAAAAAAATATTTAACTCATTCCATACTATGGTGACAGGCATTGTTGATTGGTTCTGGCACTGACTTAAGACTATAGGCATGTTGGTATTTGAGCGAAAGCTCTTTTCGTGAAGAATTTAAATGTGCAATTGTCGTTTTAAATCTAGGTAAATATACGGAAAAATCAGGGACTGGTATGGAATGAGTTAAATCATGTGTAACCTACGGGTCTCTAATCACCTATCCCCTGAGTACAGGTGAACTCTAGAGCTAACCTATTGTCTACTCTGTGATGTCATGCCTTCCCTGTAACCCAACATTGGCAATGTCCTTTGTTTACACCACACCTTACATGTGAGAAAATCCATTCTCCTGCTCTGCAGTAAATGCAGCAATAGGAGACACCTGAAAATTGTGCCGGATGAGTTTCTCAGAGAAAGGAAACTGGTCCTACCACATTAACTTAGGGACCATGCCTTTCCTCTTTTGAACTTATTGTACCTGAATAATTGTGGGTGCACTAACTAACCAGTTGATAATGCAGAACATAACTTGTATGTACATGCATGTGTTTCTTCATCAGCCCTATGACTTGTGTTTTGTTTGTTATTCTAGGAGACTAACGAAGCATCTAGCCTCAGATGATGAAGATGAAGACGGTGACAGTGGTGGGCGGTATCGCAGCAGGAGAACGTCACGAGCCACGTCCTTCTCCCGCCGCTCAAGAACTACATCCCGAACATCTGCTGCAGGAACAGTGGTGGTATGCTTTACATTGTGCTTTTGCTTCCATAGAGTTCATATTTTCATAAATCTTACTTAATAGTGCTCAGTGATTTGATTGGAGTCTCTCCTGGCCTTAAATATGCCTTGAAAATTGATTATTTTTTCCAGTTTTTGGGGCACAAGTTCCCTTGCAGAAAAGATGTTTTGATTTACTTCAGCAGTCTTTCCTGTCTGTATTTTTGGGAATATTCCTATCAAAATACATATTTTTGTGTATTTAGGATCTGCAGATAACCACAACATGTAAACATGTTTTGTTAATATGAAGTTTTGATAAAAAATGCTCAAGAAATATAAATGTTGAAAATGTAAATTTATCAACAATTACAAAAAAAGTATGCACATAATAGTGTCAAAGCACTGCTTGATAAAAATACATATTTGTACCTCAAGATCTAGAGATGGTTCTCAGCATTTTAAGAGAAAAATATAGTTTTTAGTGTGTGGTACTTTGAAGTTTGAATTTTGACACCTCAAATTTTTCAGTTGACTGTGGGTCAAGAAAATTTAGAAGAAAAAAAGGAGAAATATGAAAATACAAATTTTGAAGGAACCACCACTTGCAAACATAATTAATTTGTTATTTTAGAAGCTTGATATTGATTGACCGAACAAATTTTTCTAGATGCGAATTCAAAAATTGGGTTCTTTGTTCAAATTTTCACAGCACTGTGGTTCAACTCAACTTTGAAGCAGCATGACTATATTTACTTCAAACAGCCCCTGTTTTGGTGTTTATAGAATTTATAGAGACTTACAATTCTAATAATGTATGCTTTTCCAGAGGCTTGATAAACTCAAATTTTGCAGACTTTTGAAGTGAGCAGACCAGTTTTATTCCGTGCAGGATGGCAGCTTGTGCTCCACAACCCTTAACCATTGTTTCCTTGAGTTGATCAGGAAAATGAAAGTTGAGTGCCAAAATTTCCTGTCAGGAGTATGTCATCATATTGAAATGGAATATTAAACATCCGGTATCTGATGACTGCTAATATTTACAAGTTTAATAGATCAAAGCATCTGCCAGTCAACCATGTAGACATGGGAACAGTGGAGTACTTGTTGAGTGTTTACCATGTTTTCCTCTTTTTTTTTTTCTTCTCCAGACTATAGACAGAAACTTGCTGGATGAACTGACAGCTAAGATTGAGGGTGATGACTATGACAAACAGGAAGGCAACAGGGAAGCAGCGAAGAAAGAGTCAGATGTGCCAGGTAATGTGAGTGAACAGAAACCAGATGGCGCCACCAAGCAAGATGGTGAAAAGGGTGTGTACATGCAGTCAGTATATTACACATGGATAATTTTTTATGTTTTTACCTTGGAACTGCCAAGTCCTTATCCAGCAACTTTTAGTACCTGCCATGTAATCAAAAACTTGGTAAAACACATACCCATCAGACCAAATTCCCATTAAAAAACATGATAGAATGGTTCAATGTAAGTGCTTGTAGTTATGCATGAATAGGATGCATGATAAACACAGTTGTCTGTTTAGTCCAGTACAGCTACTGTGTGTGTGGCATTGTCATAGAATTTGGGGACCAAAAGACACCAGTATTAAGGAAAACTAATACTAAAACATAAGTTTTTTTAATTTTTTATTTGACTAGGGAGCAGCTAGGCCTCACTCCAGCAAACTTTGGGACATATCAGTTAGTTAAAAAAAATGGAATACAACTGTATGCATAATCCAATGGACCAAATCCCAATTCTACCATTCTTAAAAGAAAAGATTGCTTCAGTGGAGGTAGTTACGCATGAATACCATTATCAACATGGTTGGTTGCCTGTATGAACAACTACAAAGATAGTGCTATGGTGGCCTCAAGCTCCAGATACAGTAGTTCTGTTTGCCCGTATGTTCATTCATTCCTGCGATAAAGTTGTTTCGTTACATCAAAGCCATTGTTAATTATTTTAATTTAAAATTTCTGCGAATTGATTTTTTTCAAGGCTTCTTAGAGTAGAGATGCTAATCATAGCTGTCAGATTTTGGAGTCCTAATGTCCATAATGTAGTGGCAAAAGTATATCAACCAGACCTTGGGATGCCCTACTGATGATCAATGAAAAAAAAATGGGAGGGGGGGGGGCCACAACTAGTGAAAAAGAAACAGGAAATTTAAGAATTTGTAGGGCTTTTTTAATTTGTTTTTCAAGAGATTTGTGCAAGATGATATTTTTAGAGTTGTTCCTCATAAAGTTTGTAAATTCCATAAAGTCCACACAACCAACTTTTTACTTAGTTTCACAGATGCAGCATAGGTCATATTTTAGGATTGACTGTTGCTTTAATGACATTCAGTCTCGTCCATCATGCTTGTTGACTTAAATCTTGTTTACTCCATTCATGCAGGCCTCAAGTCATTTTGCATAGATGGGATATCAGATTAATTGAGCAGTAAAATTGTTAAGGGCTTAATGTTGTTCTAGTGTCATGTACTTCACTTTTCACTGTGAATGTTGTAACTTCCATCATCACTATCTGTATTCGCTGTACACAGCTTGTTAGTTATGAGATGATATTAGTCGTAACTCATAAGTCAAGAAGGGTATGTATTAAATCACCAGTTTTCACTCATGACCAACAGAGAAGGAGAAAGGAGAAGGAGGAGACAACAAGGAGGCTACTGAATCTGTGCAGGCCCCCACTGAGGATAGCAAAGAGATCAATGGCAAAGATAACCAGGGTGAGGAGAAACAACAGAACAATGAGACCAAGGAAAGTCAAGATGACCCTGATGCCAACATGATCGTGGACACATACGATCCCATCCTCGTGTCCTGTCACCAGGACTCGTATATTAGGTTCTGGAGCATGCAGGTAGGGGCCATTTAAAATTAGGGGGAATGCAAGGTCCCCATGCATCATTAAAGTCATTGATTTTGGCTTCCTGTTTTCAAGGCCCGTAATAGGCAATACATTTTTATCTGCATCATGAAATTTTATTTTGGACTGGCTGCGACAAAGGTTTGTGTATTTATATTGGCAATATCACTTCTAAAGGCTGTTCACTTGAAACTGGTTTTCTCTTCATGCCCACACTCTGTGCTGATCACTGGCCAACAGGCAGGAAGTTGCCACACTAAGGTCTTTTTCCCATGCTCCTTACGAGAGGCACGAGCCAAATGCAAATGGCATCTCAAGGCTCAAGCAACAATGTGACCGTCACCACTGACCCTTCTTCATTAGCTTTTGGCCAGTAAATTATCCTTAAAAATGTCTGCAACAGTCAGTAAAAATCATTGATTTTGAACTTCCCTAGACTGTGGGAAAACCCTGGAATGTAAAAGGGGATGTCAAAGGCACTACTTCACATGGGAACACAATTTGTCTCTGGTTCTTGTCTACATCTGTGGACCAGTGAGAGAAGTTCTTTGCACTGAGCTGGTATGCGGCTTCATTTGGTAACAGTTTCACAAGTGGTGCTAACTACCACGTCCTGTTGCAAGTGGTGCTATTTGTAGTTTGAAGTTTTCTATTAAATGTATAATTTTCCCAATTTTTGTGAAGGTAACAATGTCAAATGTGCTCATTGCTGAATGAGAAATATTTGTTTACAAATATTTTAGTCACAGATCATATTAGTAGCATAAAACTGTGCAGCAGAAAAATTGAATTAATTTCTTATATGTTTGGTGCTTTTTGGATAGTTTGTATAAAATTTAACTCTGTACAAATATATCATTTGTTCTTCATTTGTAATTTATTTCAGGGAAATTTACTTCGAGAGATAACAGCAATAACCCGCAGACAGGGTTCGGCAGTAACATCTATGTGTACAGATAACGACTGTCACATCATGGTCACTGGTGACAGCAGTGAGTACATCCAGTCTGAAGCAGTTCTTAAAGATAAGAGAAAAGCTAATGGCATGAATATTGCAGTAAATTATTGAAAATAGGTTTTCAATATATTTTGTAGAATGAGCACATTTTGAAGCTTTCCATATTCCTTTCAATAAATAACCCTGCTACCCTGCTCTTGTCAGCCCTGTGCTGCCACCCTCCCCCCCCCCCCCCCATCTTGGGGTCTGGATGATGACGGGGGGGGGGGGGGGTCTGACAATTCTACGTTTAATGATGTTTTTCACGGCAGTATTTTATCTGCAATGGACAAAGTATGGCTCTATATTGAAGGCTTGTTACTAAAGCGCAACGGATGCTTGTTGAGAGGAATACAGTATATTCAATGTATGGCCAAAATATCTAAAAAGAAAATAAAATTTAAATTGTCTTTTATGCAGAACTGGAGATACAGAATTAGGTCAAATAGCTGTGTATATTCACATTAAATTAATCAATAATCAAAATTTAGAGTCTTTAATAGCTCATGAGCATCTTGTGGCATAAAGTAGTTAACTTCTATCAAATTTTACATGCAGCAGATGTACAAGTATGCTCGTTATAAGCAAAATGAATAATTGGACAATTAAAATTGAGACAATCCAACAGATATTTATGATATTGGTGTTCCTTAAATTTTTGCAGTGATGCAAACATTTATGGACAGTATGGAGTTTCAACTTATTTCAGTGATGCAAACATTTATGAGCAATATGAAATTTCAACTTATTTAAGGCAGGGGAAATGGACAAGGATTGGGGGGGGGGGGGGGGGCTCTTAAGGGGCAGGGAAACAGAAAATATAGGTTTTCTGACATTGTAACTTCAATAGTTTCAAAGAAGGAAAAATGAACTTAATTAAAGTTGCAGGAATGCTAAATACAGATGATATGATGCATGCTTGTATGCAAATATAGAATGGCCACGTTTGGTCCTGGTTGTTGTTAACATGTTTGATACTATATAATTACTTTGTAGTGAATCGCATATTACTCCTTTGAAGAAATTTTCTCAATTCAAGTTTATAAATGCAACCCATTGTTAAGCTGTTTCAGGGCTAGAACTTGATAAAATTCATTGAAAAACCGTGGAGCAGATAACAATTAAAGTTTGACTGCCTTTTAAGGGAGAAAAGGCTTAAATTGAAAATATGCATGTGTGTACACTTTAAAGTGTGTGCCCATAAATGTTCTGGCAGTGGTAGATGTGTCATCTTTTACAGAGGGCTACCTAACATTATGGGATGTTGGCAAGTTTCTTGAAACTCCAGAGTCTGAGGAACAGGTAAAATATTTATTATCAACTCTCTAGATAAAGTCCATTGTTTGTGAAAATATGAATAATCTTCTTAGCACAACCTGACGGTGTACAGATGTATGTTTGACCCATATGTTACTAAGGTAATGTCCAACCTGGGAAAGTGACTTAACGTTTAAGCCAAATATCACAAAAACATGCATCCCTGACATAATAAAGCTATATACTTAAGTGACAGCAAGTTTTGCTGAATCTGTCTGCACTCAGGATGGAACTTAAACTTTAAAGTTGTTGCACAAACTCAAGTGTTTTGGGTAAAAAAAGTGGGTTGTGTGAAATTTTGTGTCTTTCTTAATCTTTTATTTTTTTCTCAAAAAAATCTACATAAATGAATGCCAAGAGTTCTGTACCCTGCCAGATTGTTTTGTATGTAACAGATAATAGAATGTATTGTATTTATTTTTCCTCATCATCCAAAGTTTTGACTGCCCAGTGATTCTTTTATTTCAGTTAAGCAATCCATGTGCAAGATGCTGTAAATTAGTTACCCGTTAAAGGTGGCCCCAGCGATAGCGGATCTCAATCCTTAGCTGGGTCATCCTGACAAGACTTCTCATAAGCTTTTGTTATTAATGAATGTACAGTACTGATGTTAATTTTCTTGTATTTTGATTCCTCATTGTCAAATAAAACGTTTCTGAGTTCTGAGAGTTTCTGAGTTCTCATAGCGTATTTACTTAAAAAAAATCAAGATGAAATGGTCAAATTTGTAAATATTAGGCCATAAAAAATTAATGAATAGTTTTTCAGGAACCGCCGCATCGATTTTCAAGGCCCATCTCGCTTCTTTTTTTCCAAAAAATTAATAAAAATAAAAACAAAAATCCACCCGCCTGCGTGGCTATTTGTTCCCGCCTCAGATCTTTTTTGGCCGTTCATAATTATGGCGATACCATTTTCGTTGCTACAATATCTGTAATAAACTTCTAAACGGTATCCCATTCGGTCCTGTGAAAACCTGGAGCATAAAAGCATTCCAAAACATACTGACGTGTATAAACAGCTCTTTAATAAGTGCTTTTCTGAATTGGCACCAATTTCATATTAAAATGCTATGGCAGACCACTCACCTTTATGTTCAATTGATAGAGAAAACTTCATTAAAAAAAAAAAAACGCCCTGCTGCATCAAAATAATCTGTTCAGGAGAAAAATAAAATTAAAAAAATGCTCTGCCTCTTCATCTCAAAAAAAAAAGTTCCTGAGAAACTATTTATTAATTTTGCATGGCCTCATAATCTGAGCTCATTCAAAAAGGGCATCAGGGTTTTTTCATAACTATATGTTTGTTTACAAAGGTGATACAAAAATCAGAAAATGGTTGTTTTTGTGAAATTGGTAAAGTTTGCGGGACTTCTCACTTTTGATAAGCATTGATTAAGCAGGTTAAAGACTAGCTGATGTATCTGCTACATTTCAGGATCTGATCCAACAGCTGACATGTTGGAGAGCTCATCTGACCAAGGTAGTTCAACTTGTCTACATAGATGCACAGAAGGCTATCCTCTCAGGCTCTACAGATGGCTCAGTCAGGTAATAGAATTGGCATGTAGCATGTGTCTTTTAGTCGCATTCCATACATAATTGTGTTTCAAATTTTCTTTTGTGTGTGTCATTTTTTTCCTGAGACAAAGGGATAGATCACCCTCTAATGAGAGACTGCTTAACAGATTCCCAAGTTCTATACTTTCCTTGTTGATCTACCTGTCTTGAAAGACCTCCTGTCTTCTAGGACCACTTTTTCTTGCAGTAGGGATGGTCTGTGGCTATCAGTCACGTCTAGCAGTCCTGTAGTACACATTATGCTGAGCAAGCTTTCCTCTTTCCACCATAGCAATTCATCCATTTTGAAGGTTGAACATTTTATATTATGATTTTAACATACACTGAGTCTAAGAAAAATTATGATTATAACCTGCAGAGTTTGGTGGGGAACTAAAGGACGGTTTGTTGGATTCTATGGTCAGCATCGGCCATTCCTGTTTCCAAACAATGAGGAGACTGCGAGCACACCCATCCTGCCCTACGACATCACTGAGGTATGTACCCCATATTTTTCACAATGCTTTTAGACCCACAAGAAACATGCATTGAGAATCCAGCTGTGAGGTGTTTTCAGATAGGTTCTGTGTGAGGTTTGATGTTTGAATAGCAGGAGACATCTAATGATTACTCAAGACAGTAACATAATTTTGGTCATACATTGTATTGATCTCTCAAGACACTTTTTAGTATAGAATTAGTCATGTAGATGCTGTAACATTGTCATCATGTAACATACAAATTTTAAGTGGTGATCTGTGCGTGTGTCTTATGTACTTTTTTCTCTCAAAAGCATGTAACTTGTGTTACTTAAGCCACAGACTGTGGGTGTGCTTAGATATCGATGTATTGATGCTATAGACAGTGTGTGCCAAGTCTTTATTTTATTTTGATTGAGTTTGTAATCAAGTTGAAGTTAGTAGATCTCATTATTAATGACTCACTCTTTTTAAGTGTTTTCCTGAAAACACATTTTAACTATTATGTTCTCTGAGAGGGGAAAAAATGAACAGTTTTGTACAAAAACATTCAATTTGATAATGCTCTGGAAAATATAGTTATACAAGACAAGTGTTTGGACTGTAAGGAACTGTGCAGCTGGTTTTGTTTTTTGTGAAACTCGTTAGCCACAAAAACAGTTATCCCTGACCATGCTATGGAAAAAGGCTAATTTAATTTAAATGAAAAGTTTATTTAAAATACATTCTGTTTCATGGCTGTTTTTATAAAAATAAACTTGGATTCCTACTCTCTCACTCCTGGTCAGACGGGACTCAAACTGACCAGAGTTAGACTGCCATCTGCTGCAACACTTTAAATTTCTCCACAACAGAAACATTGTGAATACGAGTTCAGATAAGATTGATTAGGACAGTATGCCGTCAGTCAGACTGCATGAAGGAAGTCTGATTGCTTAATTCTGATAGTTCAAAGGGGTGGATGGCTAAATTTCCTTTTGGGCAAAATTTGGTCCCTACCTCCATCCAGTCTATAAACTGCAAAACTACCGCTGATATGTATGTTATCCCTTAAAGTGCTAATCACGGCTATACCGTAGTCATTTTCTCATTACCGATGAACATATAATGGTTACAAGATTAAAATTCCATATGAAGATATCTTTCATTGAAATACCAGCTAGCCTTGTCAGAAAGCAAAAAGTGCGTGTCAACAGCTTTCCTTGGGGCACTTTGCACGAAAAGTGCCCCAAGGAAAGCTGTTGGCTCAATCTTAAAACACACGTTTTAAGGCTTATGTGCTGGCCATCAATCCATAGTTACTTTATGTGCATTTTAGGTTCCACTGTGTACGAGTAATTTATGACACAGAAGTTTTATGGTTGTTGTTGTTTTATTTACAGGGACCACTGGCTCCTGTGAAGGCCAGGAACAACGACCAACAGAAAATCCGAGCAGTACAGAAGTTTGAGTATCCCCTCATGTTTACTAATGACAAGTAAGCTTTAATCACTACATAAATAAACCTTTGTGACCTACAGGTAATTGACTCTTTGACACGCAGTTAAATACAAAAAACAAAAACAAAATGCAAAACTAAAAACATGATAGGATTTAAATGGAAAATCACTTGAATGGCAACATGATGTACATGCAATGGAATTCATAATAAGTTATGAAGGTCAGACATATTTAATAAGTGTTTCTGATTAGTATGTAACCACAAAGTGAGTGAACACACTGTTATCCATTTTATATGTTAAAGTGTGCTCCATTTGTGCTTGTATAGCAGGACATTTTATGTGGTCAAGTGTAACAGTAAACTCCTTTTATATACATTTTTTTCCTGTACATTTCATATGGTTAAGTGTTCTCCCTTCAAACACATGTAGCTGTATATTATTATAAAGTGTAATCCCTTCATACGCATATAGCTGTATATTATGATAAAGTGTAATCTCGTTATATACATATAGCTATATATTATCATAAAGTGCAATCCATTTATATACATATAGCTGTATTTACCATTTATATACATACAGCTATATATTATCATAAAGTGTAATCCCTTTATAAACATATAGCTATATATACTCTTTATATATGTATAGCTGTATATTATGATCAAGTGTAATTCCTTTATACACATACAGTAAAACCTCCCTATACCAAACACCCTTGGGACCAGAAAAAAGTGTTCGGTATAGTGAGGTGTTCGGTATATGGAGGTTTGCTTACATTGGAAGTATATTTGGGACCGAGAAATGGTGTTCAGTATAGAGAGGTGTTTGGTATACGTAGGTGTTCGGCTAGAGAGGTTTTACTGTATAGCTATATATGTTATATGAAAAGTGTAATCCTTTCATGCACATATACATGTAGCTGTATATTTACATGCTAAAGTGCAGTCCTTCATACACATAAAGCTGTATATTTTATGATAAAGCATACTCCCTTCATACCCATACAGCTGTGTATTTTATCTGTGCAGATGGCGACCCTTCAGAAGATCAGCCTACTGGGAGGAGAGGACACGGAAGCAAGAGCCAGAAGACAAGAAATTCTTCGGTGCTCTCATTAAACCTCGGGTTAGCATCTTGCGTTGCTCCATCTCTCTCTCTCTTCCCCCCCCCCCCCCCCGCCCTGACTAAGATGCTCAGCTTTAAACGTTTTTCTGCCCATTATGATTTTGTTTCTTCATTCCTCATTTTGTTTTCGAAATTAGTGTACCTCCATGAAAGGACAAAATAAAAGGCATTAGAAAGATGCCTGTGTACAACAAAGTATTTTATTCTCTTGAAGATGATTTATTTTTTACTATAAGTGGATGTGTATTTGATGTGCTAAAATGGTATTAAAGTAAAGTATTTCTACCCATATGTAAGTGCAAAAATTTGTAGGACACTGGCCATCATTGTACTTAAAACTGATAAAATAGCAAAATGAAAGCAACAAAAAAACAAATATATAATTAAAAAAAAAACTATTTTCATTGATTGCAATTGAAATGAATGAATCTGAATTACAGGCATACAAGGCTCACCTGGAGAGCTTTACAACAGGAGAGATGAGACAAGGGGCAGTGTTCAGGGCACTGCCAGTCTATCGGGTAAGAACTGTTCATTCTACACATATACAAGTATGTGATTTATCACGTTCCTGCAAAATTTTTCTTCATAGGAAAAAACATCAGCAAGACTAGGCAAGTAGCTGTTGAATGGCAAACACAGGTTCTATAGCATAGAAAAAAAAGGGGGTTTTATTTATGATTTTTTGCAGGAGCTTTGATGACAGTGACAGAGGTTGCTTGTATGATATGCTATAGCAATTTGGAAATGGGAAAATGTAGTCATGTACCTGACTCTTCCAGTGCCACATTTTGGACTGATTCAACAGCTTTCCTTGGCACATTTTTGGTGCATTGCCCAAGAAAAGCTGTTGACCTGTTGTATTATGTTCTGTGTAAGTACAGGGATACTGGTACTTGAATAAAAGGTCTTTTTACACAGAATATGAATCGAGCACCCTTACTATTATTCAGAGCAATTTGTTTTAAGTAGCTCCACTTTAGTCATAGTTGGCACTGAAAGATTTGATTATGCCCCCCTCCTACCAGAGCAGGGGCATATAATAATCACTTTTTCTGTGGGTCTGTGTATCCATCCTTATGTTTTTTGTGTCTGAGCTATAATTCACTAGTCCTTCGACTTTAGATTAATTAAAATTGACAAACAGGTGAATCTGGACATAAGGGTAAGTCATGTACCAAAAGTAGGTCACTAGGTCAAGTATCTGGGTCACTGATATATTCCTGTAAAATCCTGTTCGGGCTATAATTCCTTTACTATGTAACTTAGATTAATGAAACTGTACACACAGATGCATGTACACATAAGGGTGTGTCATGTACCAAAACTAGGTCAAGTATCTGAGTCACAGTGACATATCTTTATTAAAAAAATCTTGTCCAGGCTGTTATTCCTTTACCATTTAACCAAGTTTCATGAAACATCATACACACACATATATGTTGACCTAAAGGTGTGTCATGAAACAAAAGTAGGTCACTAGGTCAAGTATTTGGGTCACAGTGATACCATCTTGTAAAACTACATTACTCTTCATGTCTAGGCTGTAATTCTGTTGTCCTTCAAGTTAGATTAATGAAACTTTTCACACAGATGCATCTAGACATAAGGGTGTCATGAGCAAAAAGAAGGTAGCCAGGTCAAGTATCAGGGTCGCAGTGACATATTGTAAAATCTTGTCCGGGCTCTAATTCCTTTACTGCTGAACTTAGTTTCATGAAACTTCACATACGCATATATCTTGACCTAAAGGTTTTTCATGAAACAAAAGTAGGTCAATAGGTCAAGTATCTGGGTCATGGTGATACATTCATGTAAAACTACATTACACTTCATGCCCTGGCTGTAATTCTGTTGTCTTTTGACTTAGAAACATGAAACTTCACACACCTGTGTATCTGGGCACAAGAGTGTGTTGTGGATAAAAGTAGGTCACTAGGTCAAGTATCTGGGTGACGGTAATAGCTTACTTTTATTGACTACAGTCATTCCAAAATTAGACCTGTGATGAGCAAGGTTATAAATGAGACGAGGGAGGCATGGATCCAGCAATCTCTGGTTGTCTCTTAATTCTGTCTGCCAGTGGTAAAGCTGTGCTTCACCTTCTTTTCTGGGGTCACTTCTTGAAGAGAAAATGATGGGAAGCAGCAGAATTCAACATACAGAATAACTGGATTTACATAGCCATTTGCGAATCAATGAAAAGAGTGCTGGTCAATTTTTGGCAAATTTATATGCCTAGCTAATTTTTTTGATAACTCATGTAGATAAAGCGTTCATCAACTTGAGACATCGAATTTGTTCCATCGAATTGAAAAATGAAGAAAGCACATACATGCACCCTGGTGAAACAGTCATGTTTTGAGAATAGAAATATTACAGTGTGCTTTATACCTGCATATATGTCTGCTAGATGGTATATAAAATGCAAAATTGACCTTAATGTAAAATTAGGGAGAGAAAATTTTTAATCCCAGCAGAAATCATTTGATTGTCTGTCATGTGTGCCTGGTATATTTTACATAGTGGAGGAAATTTAAAGCAGTTTGTAGAAGAGACCTGTACTGCACATGAATGTTCAAAGTTTTCATTTGAGTTACAGTGCTCCCTCTTTATAACGCTGGTGTTGGGGTCCTAAGAGTAGACAGTGTTATAGCAAAACTGCCTTATAACAGAGTGACTTTTAACATAGAAGTAATGGGAAAAGTATTTCAGTGCGAGCCATGGTACCCACCGTGTTGTATCAGAAACCACCTTGTAATGAGGGGTGTTATAAAGAGGGAGCACTGTAACTCGAAGCAAACGGGTTTCTTCAAAAAGTAAAGTTCCAAAGCTGTACTTTTGATATGTTGACCTGTAAACAAAGAGAATCAAAGTGGAAAACTCAGTATTGTATGCATAACCTGGATGCTGAAGAAAGTAAATTATAATGAGTGTTATTTTGCCTGATTTCCAGTAATATGCCATTCTCATTCTTGTGTGTTTTTGTCATGAACAATAGGTGAGGACTCCGAAGAAACTGAAAACACCAGAGTTCAGCTTCCCTATGCCAGAAGAAGACGAGAACACACTGCTGTATGCAGATTTCAATCAGCCACCAAAGGTTAGTTGAGAAACCAGATATTATCCCATGATACAGCACTATTTGGATACAAAACTGTTTTTGGCTCATGCTATGTAAACAGATAAAGTAGGAACTTACGACGTTGTATGACTACATGGTATGAAAATTGTGTGGCACTCGTGTGTTGAATTGCTTTTGCACATTGTTGCCCTAAAAAAAAATTAATACTGTTAATTTGTATAAACTAGATAAAACTATGCACACTGATGTTTTTTCTAGCAGCAAAAATTAATAACAAAAAAGTAAAAATGAATTTTTTTCAAAGAAGAAGGAAATCCCATGTTATGCTGTGTGCATGATGCAAGAACATGCTAGTTTTGTGTTAAATTTTGTTGTCAAAGTTGCAAAAGTAAATGCCCAATTTGAAACTAGATTTTCAAAAAATGACAAACAAAAAGTCCAAATTCCAAAAATGAATATTAGTTTAATAACTATTTTAAGTGTACAAATACTTTAAATGTGGCCTTGTTGATTGTGCATATGAAACCTGGTCTATGTGAATTCTTCAAACAACTGGACTATTTCATATATATTAACAGCAGATCTTTCTCAATTGGTTAAACTTTAACTTCTGAGCGTGATGTCTTCAGTAGTATTCTAAGTTGCTCCTCTGCCCAAAAAAAGTAGTCAGCTTCCTATGTGTAGGTATCAGAATAACTGGCAGTCTCAATAGTGAGGCAGGAGTGCATACGCTCTTAGAGCATACATGTGGACTTGTGTTTAAAAATGGCAGTTTATGTAATTTGGTGTTTCCAAATGCAGTAATGAGCACCCAACAAGCTGAATGCTCATGCACTCCCCACAAAAGTGCATAATTTGTCAGGAAATTTTTACGGAGATACCATCCTGATTTTGTTCCAAATGCTGTAAAGGTTATATCGTGAAAATAATCATGTGATACTACATTGTATGTTTTAAAGTTTGATGTACATGTAGTTTGAATGAAACTTTGCTCAGTCAAATTTTTCTTTTCACTTGGAAATTGTGGAGCATAATACACATTTGGGTTCTGATATGCTGACTACATTCATGTTCAATACATGTGATTTTTAAATATTGGTGCACACAAAAGTGCTGTTGGAAAGAAAAAACAAATGCTTGATACTTTAATCATCTTTGTCCGTGATGAAGCTAGAACATTTTGCTATAAAAACTCCAAGCAATTGATGGCTTTCAAAAGTTCACATTCTGTTAAATTCCCCTCACATTTAACACATCAGGTTCATAAAGTTTGAATTATATGCATTATTAACAAAAACTTTTATGTCTAGGATTACTGGTTTCTTGTATTTCACCAGCAGTGTATCAGTTTTTCAAAAATACTTCTTCCAGTAATATTTTTAGGTTTGTTTAATATCTTACATTTTACATTTAGCTGCAGCTAGTTTATTATTTACTTTTGTGCTTTCAGTCTCGTAGTGTTATTTTCCATGTACTGACACATGTGGGAGACAACAAAAGATGCATAACGTAATCCTGAAGATCAAATTATTTCATTTTACTATCAAAAGTTAGTTCTTACTGATAGATAGTCTGTGGATGGACCCTTCATTGTTTTTTATCTCTGAATCTTAAAGTCGTGAAGATCTGTTGATGTCTCCCATGTTCAAATATTTGCTTGCTTTTTTTTCTGAACTAATCTTTGTACTAACTGCTGCACATCAGGAGGTCAGGTTCCGTTCTCCCAAGAACGAGAGATCTTTGAAAGGCAATGCATTTGCTACTGAACAGGCAAACAAGGGCATTGGCAAGAATGCGCGAGATGGTGACAAGGTAAGTTGTTACACTGCTAGATGCACAGTCCATGCTATATTGTTTGAAAGGTGCCTGCATAATGAATGTATCACCTGTAACTTGTAAGCAGCACTACATGTCTGCATATATAATATTATAATTGTATAAAACAGGGTCTTAGTCTTTTTTTTAGCCATAAATTTGCACAAAGTGAAAGGTATGCATGGAAAGTGCAGAATTGGACTTATATAAACATCAATGCAAAAATTGAAAAAAAAAAATAAAAAAAGAAATAAACTAGGAAAAAGTCACTAGGTGTCAGGCTCTGATGCCAGAAGGAACAGCCCCTCCACAGACATACAAAATCTTAAAAACTGAACAAGGTGGCATTATTGAATCATCAGGAAGACATAAGTAGGTAAATTTATACTATCTTTATGCATAAATGTCAAGAGTTTCAAATTTCACTGACAGGCAATGGTCCACTAGTTGGTTCTGTTGTAAAATTGCTTCTCATGTGTAATTAATTTCGAAGTCTAACAGTATTGTAAATTGGTTTATTCAGAGGCTGCTTTCCCAAACATAATTATGATCATTAAAAAGCTTCAGTTTTTCTGTGGATCCTCTACCAGGCGCCTACATTTAGGACTCTTTTCAGTTGTATTGAAACTACATTTTGAGGCATGTGCCAGGTTTCTTGTGTGTATGCACTGATCCTGAGGGAAGCAAACACCCTTTATCAAAGATTCCAGGAGATCTGTGTATTTCTATACATCCTTTATACAGATGTGTGTCTCTATTCCAGGCAGATGGGGAACAATTTTATGCAGATGTGTAACAGGCTTCCAACATTTTTGTATGCAGATGCATACTATTGGCTAAGTCATGCAACTGATATAGTTCACATATATAGAAAAGAGTGAAAATTTTCAGATGCATAGTTTAGGGCTAATTTTACTGTGCAGACCAGGAGGTGTAATACCCTTGCAACATTCTGATTCCACAAAGTCCATCTTTTTCACACGGATGCATGTGACATGTCACAAAGGGCCATGTGGCCATTATTTGGCACCATAAAATTGTGTTTTGGCTCGTTCAGTCCTGTTGCTTGACAAACTTGTCACTTGATGTAACTTGACAGGCAGTGTCACCTGTATGACTTACCATAAAGCATGTATTCTTGTAACATCTGATTGCTCTTAACTCATTCCATACTATGGTTACACGCCTTGGTCAGTGTTTCTAGCATTGCCTGGCAAGTCATGCTGCAGCTGCTCTTGCGGCAGCTGCAGCATGACTTGCCAGGCAGTGCCAGAACCACTGACTTAAGACTACGGGCATGTTGGTACTTGAACGAAAGCTCTTTTCATGAAGAATTTAAATATGCAATTGGCGTCTTAAATCTAGGCTAATATAGGGAAAAATCAGGGACTGGCATGGAATGAGTTAAAGTGAAGAACAATGCATGAAACAATGTCCCTTTGCTTCAAAAGCAAGAGGTGTAGTAGACACTAAGCACATAAGCAACAAACAGGGATATGGTATATAGTCCGCACAGTGTTTATCTAAATTACAGGTAATGTAAATGTGCAAACAAGATATTTTAGCTGTGAAATTAAACTGCTGCACAGTTATCTGTTACAGAATATTAAAATTTTGTGTGGGTTTCACATAATGAAGAGTTTTACGTGTCAAACATTGCATGATCATTAATGACTGCTTAGATATAACATGTTCTTCATTGGAAGCTGTTTATTCGCTTTTTGGCGTATTATGACAAAGTAAGGTGTTAAGTCAGGACGGGGTAATACAAGAGAAAAAATTGTATAGGAAAATATCCACCAAGTTAAACCAGATTTATTTAATGATGTAGAGGATATGTTATAATCAGGTTCCTTTTCTGGCAATAAGTGGCCATTAAAATTGGACAGTACACTTGTATTTATTTGGATAATTCTAGCACATACTGCAACAGAAACATGACTTTTGAGCTGATAAGTAAGACTATAAACCTATGAGAATGAAAGTGTTGCAAAGATCTTACAAGAATTTGCAAAATAATATGATAGTGTCCTGAAAGTGGTTTTGACTCGTACACTTATTTATCTGTGCTGAATTTTTGTAAATTAGCATAAACTGAAGATTCCATCAACGTTTTTGGCAGTCTACAAATCTGTAACAATTTGTTCACAGGGCTGTATCCCATCCTGTCAAACATTTACGACTGGTATTTATTTTGCTAAAACCTTTATTACAGTCAAAGCCTATCATGAAGAAAATGGGTCGCCTGGCCGCCACCAATATAACTGGAGTACCCTCGACATCCAACTCTCCCAGTCTGTACCCACAGTCACCACGCAAAAGATGACCATGAAGAGAAGAAGCATTATTTTCAGTTACAACAGCAGCAATGCAGAATGCTTAGTGCATGTCCAAATTGTATGGTTTACTGTAGACAAAGCCAAGAGAAACTGTGTTTTCAAGATCTTGATGGTGTAGACCACCTGCTGGCTGAACAGCTGCAAGAAAACATACAAAATAAAAGAGAGAGAGAGAGAGAGAGAGAGAGAGAGAGAGAGAGAGAGAGAGAGAGAGAGAGAGAGAGAGAGAGAGAGAGAGAGAGAGAGAGAGAAAAGATATGTCAAGATATGAAGATAATGCATACACTAGCAGTTATGAAAGTATGTACCTAACATCGAACTTTAATATTGGCAAATGACTTCTATTCAACTCCTGGTAATGTATATGACTTACATCATTTTTTGCCCACCCAGGTGCCTTGGTGGTTTGGTTGAAACACAAGATTATGGTCATAGTCTGCTTGAGAGGTGGAATATTTGGAAGGAAGAATGTATCATGTATAATTTTCTTTTAAAAATTTCTTTGAATTTATATATTTAATTTGTTTTTTGTTGTTGTTGTTGCTCAAATTGTCACAGGGCAATGACACTGAAGAGCTGATATCAGTATTGCCTGAAGAATAAGTAACTTGATTCGCCTGTTTCTTTGTATGATTGTTTGTACATACTTTATACAAGTGCTTTGCATTATTAATGTAATATATAGTTTCAACTGCAGATCTTGTCATTGGTATATTTTGAGATATTTTAAGTTAATTTTTTGCTGGGGTCAAAATGGTAAGTCATGATTGCTGAGATGGATGAGTGCCAAAGATTGTTTAAAAGGAGCATATTCATTGTGCATTTTTGTATTAATTCATGAAAATGAGACTTCATGCCTTTGTAATATCTTTTTGTGTATTTTAAAATTTGTTAAAATATTAAATGTCTATTTTATTCATAATGAAAACATACCTAATATGAACAGACTGGTTTTTTCTTTCCAAAAGTAAAAGTGACTCTATGATGAGTTCAAATGACTTCATGCTTAGTCACATTTATATTTTCATTTTACTTCTTTTACGTGGCAAAGTTTGCTGAAAAGCAACAATGGGGCTATTTTAGGTCTGCTGACCAAAGGTCGCAGAGCTCACGTGTAAGCCTTGTGCTTGTGAGCGCAATACAGTCCACAGTTTTTTAGTTGGACCTGTATCACTTTTAGGACTTATAAACTTTATGTACTACGTCTAGTTGGATATTGGTAGTGCCACCAACAGTATTATGTAATATGTATGGGTCAAACTTGATTTTATTGTCTCGCCAGCATAAGCTGTTGGCGAGACTAAGCAGTCACTTTCGGGACATCCGGATGTCTGTCCATCAACAAAAAACTTTGGAGTGGCTTGAATTACGCTGGCGAGACATTCATGCCCCCAGGCATGGCTCTGGTTTTTCATGGATCTTCATGAAGTTTAGTGGGATGGTGGAGTTCAAAATATCTATTACTTATGATACTAGTGGCATCACTTGTACACTGACAGAAATTATGAGTTAAAATGTTTTGAAAGATATGCAATTTCATATGTTGAAAAAAAAAAGAATTAGACATGCCAAATTTGTAGGATATATATAGATCATGACCAATGCTAATATGTTAATATCAGTGACCTTGACCTATTTTTCTCAGGTCAACAGGCCTGTAAAGTTGAAAGAGGTGATTTTGTAATGGCATGGTCTAGTTTGGACATCAACAGCCAGAGAATTGAGCCTCCAGATCAAAACTGTACTTGAGCACATCATACATAAACCTGTATTTCGTGATCTACTTTTTGTGTCACCATGACCCAATGATTGTGTGACCTTGACCTATTTTTCAAAGTCATTAAGCACTTAGAAAAAAGGACATTTAATTCAATATCTTGATGAAGAGTAAGGCATATGATACCAAATGTACCAGAAATGCATGTCATGTGGAAATTTGACACTGCATGATATAGATGACCTTGATTAATTTCTCCAGGTCATGGAGGAAATGTTTTACAGAAATTGATTTTTTGGTGATGGTCATTAGATTATATGTCAGCAGAGCATTAGGTCCATGGGCCTCTTGTTATTGCTCATTAGCATGGAACCTTGTTTATCAAACTTGTATCAAGACAATGTATTCAGGACCAGGAAATATAATAACTGTTTTTTGTTTTATCAAACTTTTGCATATAACTATGATTATATCCATATGATATTTTGCCCATGTTACTGCGCTGGTCTCAGACACAGTGCAGGTTATTGCAACATTTGAATGTATCTGCGAAACATTCAGGGATTTTCTTTTATATTATTCTTTTGTACTTGTTGTAATCATATTATGTCAGTCTTATGTTGTAAGTATTATAGCAAACCCCTACAATATGCTGGGTAGAAATGATCCCAAGTTTGTGATTCACTATTCCAGTACATATAAATCATAAAACTAAATGCATTATGGCTATTATATTACTTAAAATAAAGTGTGTCTGTTGCATTATTAACTGTGATATTAAGCTTTGCTTTGTCTTGAAAATCCATGTGCCTTATAAGATGTCCTTTTTTAAGGGGGGGGGGGGGCAATTAAGTTATTCTATAGTAACTTCCCTCCAAAATAAAACTTTGTGATCTGTAGCAAAATTGAAAAGTTTTATGATAGCTACATTTCGCCTCGTAGGTGTACAAGAAATTTGTATGACTGTGTCGTGTATCAGTTCAACACATCAAATAGAATCTCAAATATCCTACTAGTGTGACAGAGATGTTTGTAAAGGCATACACTTTTGCATAGTATGACAAAATTCTTTTTTTTTTTTTCTTTTTTTCTTATGATCATATAAAGAGGAGTCCACCTCAGCATGCTCAGGTGAGCCCTGTAGGAATTAGACAATCAATAAAAATTTGCTCCCGCTGAATCAAATTCCTTTTAATGTGCAGTTTACCTTGCATTTGTCTGGTATTCTATACATTGTGTACTTTCATATAAATACAACTGTAACACATTTTTCTCACAGTTCTGCAAAGTTCTGGGAGTACATGCTGCTACTTACGCAAAATATTTTCACAGTGATGAATTGTTCCCTTGCATTTTGACTCTTTGTCACTTATCCATCAGTGCTCCCTGGTGAGAATTTGAACAGACACCGGCAGCACATTGGTGTTTTTCACTGAAGAAAGAGGGCTTCCTCATATGTCCATATATTCTTTGTCATTAACTTTATGTGGTAACCTATTGATATTGTACACACAGATTCCTGACAGAATGATGGTTGCAGGGAAAGTAAAGCGTCATTGTGGACTAGTCAAAATATTCAAAGATTGAAAACTGTGCTCATGTCAAACAATGAAAAAGTGAAAGTTTTTAAAAATGTCATGACATAATGCACATAAATATGTTTTTCTTCCACATGACAAGTGTTATATTATGTAATATAGTGCTTCGGTTGAGGTTAAAATTGTAAACAAGTAAGCAATAATTATGAGCTAAGTTCTAAGCATAGATGTAACTTGTCAGTGTTCACATTGTACTGTTGTGACAGACACAAAACGAAACAATGTGCTGAATATACACATCATTTGTATCTATTTCCCAGATTGTTGGTTAATTCTGTTCTGCTTATAATTTAAGTTTTATTTTAGAACATGTGGCAAGGCCTCAGACCAAGTCATTTAGTGTAAAAAAAGACTTTGCAAGTCTGTGAAGTATACTATTTACCAGTGTGTCCGTTTAAGATTTTCTTCAGATTTTCAAGGTGTATATGTCTGCCCAGCAAGAGTGATGTTCTATGATTTACTTGTTCATATGTCTGTTTCAAAGCAAGGTTTTTTGCATGATAGTTACCCATAGGTGTACTAAAGACAAGATCTTCTCAAGAAGACAGTGGTGAAATGAGGGGAAGCAGTAAGTCAGATTTATTTTGTGCAAGTACCAGGCATAATTAACCAAGTTATTAAGCATGAACTGCTCAAATTACATATGTGCTTGGTAGTTCAGGACAGTTACCCATACATGAGAGTAGCACAGAGCCTCCAGGCTAGCCTATGTTAAAAGTGGGAGATCTCCCTCCTGCATGTACTGAAAAATGGGAGGGCAAGCGCCAAAAGCACAAATTATGGTTAGGGGAGTCGTGGGGCATGCTCCCACAGGAAAAATTTGAAATGTGCACCTTAATTTCCTGCATTTTGAATCATTTTAGGCACCATCATAGACATATTCAATCAATGAAAATAAGCACTCAACTGCTTTAACAGCAAACAAAAGTAAGCCATACATATGTGTATCTATGGTCATCACCTTTATTATATGAGCAAAATAGTACAATTTTGCAGCCACCAATGGAATAATGCTTTTTTTTTTTTTTACTTTTACAAAAACCGGGAGAGTGGGACACTGTAAAAAAGTAAGAAAAAGCGGGAAATCTCCCACCCAGGCTCAGGTACCACTGCACTCTGTTCCATGAGGGAAAGCTGACCCAAAGATATTTAGGTTCTGGTGTAAGAAAAGAGAAGCAAATTAACAAAGACATACTCTTAGAAAAATGATGAACTTGAATATAAAGAAACTAGCAAGTGGGTCTCATGCACACATGCTGGAAACAGGCTTGTAAAACTGGGAACAACTAGCTGCATGTTCATGTATGGCATGCAGCCCCCCTTTATCACTGATAAACCGTTAAATGGAGAGGCATTAATTAGTGACCAGGAGTACCAGATAACAGTGGCTGTTACTTTCTTTTGTCTATCCTGCCGGTAAAGTGAGCACCTTACTGTTCTTATCAGCATAACAGGTATAATATACTAATCATGGAATAGATAACAGCTTAATGTGGACTCACATACACACCCACACCCATTGTACCCAAGTAGGCTTTTCAGCTTCTGTGACTATGGACCTCTTCTGCCTTTAAACAGTTGTCTCCCACATGTATGTGACACTTGATTGGTTTAAAGGCAGAAATGAAAGGGTTAAAACTCATGGTGAAGTTATCAGCCTGACTTGCAGGGTGAATAAATGTGTGAAAAAATTGCAATTGCTTAATAAATTGTACAGGTATGTGAGATTGATGCGGTAGTATCATCTTGACAAATTCAAAATTGATTGGCTGGGTGGTATCAGCTTGACAAATTCAAAATTAATTGGCTGGGTGGTATCACCTTGACAAATTCAAAATTGATTAGCCTATAGAGGACACAATGTAATGTGTAAATAAAGCATAAGCTAGCTGTGATAACTTATTAGTGGCAGCATTACTGATATGATTCAAGCATCACCTTTCATATAATGTTGCAGTTTTGTTGGGTTTTTTTTGTTTTTTTTGTTTTTGTTTGTTTGTTTATATTTTTTACTTATTTTACCTTTTTTTCTTGAGATACATGCAATTATGAAAATACATTTTAATCGTTGTGTGGTCATTTATTTATATTGCATGTGTGGATGTGCACGTGAGGTCACTGAAATGTCATCATCAGCATTCCAACAATGGAAAATTGTACAAAAACTGTAGCGGATGTAGTTTTTGATTCCTACATCATTAAAAAAGATCTGCTGTAAGGTATCACCAAAAATTCAGTGAGCAAATTTGTAAATAGCATTATTTATTGCGAGTATCAAAACACAAGTACTGCACTCAACAGAAGTGTATCCTTCTGCATCTGAACGTATACATAAAAACTGGTACAAACAGGACTCGTGCTGAATAGAATAGCCAGTTGCTCTACACACATACACACACACACATATTCAATGCTTAACATTGGTATTTCTGCAGAGCAGATTACCATGTGGAAGTGAGGTAACACAGACATCATTGGCTGTGCAGTTGCATCAAAGGACACTCTGCCAGACATGTCATTTAGTTGCAAGCAACTACATGTGATGAAAAGATTCAGTAGCAGTCACCGTAGAATCAAAGCCTTCGTAGCAGACCCAGTAATCATACATACATACATACATACATACACACACACACATACATACATACACACACACACACACACACATACATACATACATACATACATACATACATACATGTCTGGTAATTTCCCGTCGAAAGACGGTCTTGGGGGTGTTTTGTTGTGTTTTGCTTTTTTTTTTTTTGGGGGGGGGGGGGGGGGGCCAAGAAAGTGTAAAATGGAATATAACTTTCAATTTGAATTGCAGGAAGTATGTTTACTCCATTCCCAAGTGCAACTGAGAAATCGGGATATTAACATCTCAAGGTATTGACAGTGTAAATCACCATTGATATTTTGTGTTTTATGAAATGGACTGTTGTGCTAAAAATGTTTGTTTAGGTTCTATAGCATACTGGAATGTTTTGATGACCCAAGACTTTCACTTTCATTACAGCATGTTGTTTTGTACACTGTATATACAGTGTTTAGTGACCATGATAAGAAATGCGTCGTAATGATGCTGGCGTCAACAGTATTATGCATTGGTTGATGAGTGTACATTGTTTCGGGAATTTGTCATGATAGTTGACTTCCGTTTTCTGTATATATTAACCCTTTCCCGATCAAATTGCCCAAAAGTGCCCGGATGTAAATTGTCGTCTGTCCGAATGTTTTTACTTGTTGCTAGAAAACATTGTTTTGCTGAGATTTGTATGCAGGACCATTCGTGATGGTACCACACCCCAGGTCAATAGCTTTCCTTGACATGGGTTGGGCGATTGCGCCCAACCTGCGCTAAGTAAAACAGTTGACTCTGTCATACTCGGACCAGGAATGGGTTAAATTCTTTTGATATACATGTAAATAAACCGTTTATTTTATCAGTAAGAACTGGTGTCATTTTCATTTTTACAGATGTGTGTGATTAAGGAGGCCCTATCGTTGAAACATTTGTCCCTACAGGTATTGGCCTATGTTGAAAGTTGTAGTGGCCTATAAATTTTTAAAAATGCAACATTATTAGGAGAGGGACAATTAGCAAACATTCTTAGTAGTATGCATACAACAGCAAAATCTCCATCCAGCGTGTAAAAAAAAAAAAAAAAAAAAAGCTTCAAATATTGGATTGCATGTTTAAATGTAATTGATGCTCAGTTTGTCAATTAAATAAGGCGTGTGTATGATTATTGTAATTTCTTTCAGTTAGCTTTTAATGGATTAATGTCAAGAAAACAGTATATATAGTTTGCATGACGAAAAGGTAAATACGATTAGTGTCATCACGTCCAAGTCACGTCACTTGGCTTGATCCAATTTATGGCAAAATGCTCTGAATCTAATAATTCCCTCAATAGGATCCCATAGATCGCAATTGTTTCTGCCAACAAGAAGAGGCAAAAACGAGTCTGGGGGATGCTAAGGAGGCAACTCTCAATAGATTTCCAAAAAAGAATATGCAATGTAGCAGCGAAGGGTGAGCTAAATTTTAACGTCCAAATTTTAATTTATTTCCAAAGACCTTCCAAGATCACAGTCTCCCCTCCCTGGTTCCCTGACCCTGCCCCTGCACACACGAAACCCTCGCCCCTACCCTCCTTACCTGTCCCCCACTGCCTACCCTCCTGAACCCCTGTACCCTCCGTAGCATCCTCCGTGTCAACCCTCGGCCCGACATCTTCAAGTAATCAAGTTTCTTTTACAACTTCAAAGTTCCCGCGGTTTTCAAAATGGCGTCTTTGCTATATTCCCACTACAACTACCAATTTCTTCCACTGTAATACCTACATCCACTCAGAAATTTCCCTGCACCGTCTCTATACGTTCCCACAACAATCTATGACTGCAATACCGAAAGTAACACAAAATTTTCCACTTATCTTATACAACTTCACCCACACTATTACCGCACGTCCACTCTCGTTCAAATCCCGTCTTGACATCCATTCCAATGTTAACCATCCTCACATATATTATCAATCATTACGTAATTTTGATCACTTGTAGTTTTAAGAAAATAATAAAAATTTTGAAAAATGATAGAACCGCGTACCGCTACATGTACGTGTATATTTGGTGGAATCCAGTAGGGCAACATCCCCACCAAGTTAGAAGAGAATACAGCGCTTAGTTTGGGAGAAGTCGAAAACTACTTGGAGAAAAATAGCGTCGCCACCTGTTCAACCAATAACAATTACAGTCCAGGAGTACTCAAACGTGTTCCCTTGCAACTCCTAAACAATTAGCCTGGTGGTTTTACAGAGGATATTTTAAGGTTTTCAAGAAAATCAATTGGATAATGGCCTATACTGGACATTCATTTTAACTGCAGTGCTCTTTTGGCCTGTGTCATTTAGCAAAAAAGTACCGGAAAGTACGGGCAGATCCCTGAATCAAACATGGCACAATAGGTTGCTATGAAGGCGATCATGACATTTAAATCAAATAGATAAACAAATAAAACTTTGATGGTGCGCACAAGTCTTTTGGCCGAATATTTCACTGTAAAGATTCTTTCGAAACTGCTTTCTGATAATCGTGATCCAACGGATTCTGCAAAGGTGTGTGTGTTGTCCCTGGATGAGAGATGGAGACATCAGTTAAAAGTATGCAGGCCCGTAACGGGGGGGGGGGGGGGGGGGGGGGTATTCAGGGTTCAGGTGGTTCAAGCTCGGCTGAGGATTTGCTTAGCATATATAAAGGAGTTCCACTCCCCACCCCACCCCACAAAAATAAATAAACAAATAAAAAACCAAGAGTTCAGCCCTAAAAAAAAGTTTAAAAGCATGTATCTGTAATTTATTATATTTGGAACTTTTCTTGAAACTTCATTTCACACTTATATACATACATACATACATACATATATATATATATAAGTTTATCACATGATTACTGAGGGATGTATAGTGAGACACCTACCTATGTTGGCCTGCAAGGTACAGTCCCAGGTGTCATGAACATAGATGCATGACCAACACTAAAAAAATTCCCTCAATGTTGTATCACATTAGAGCGATCGATAATCAACGTGCAGAGGCCTTCAGATATGCGCAACGAAAAGTAAACAGAGATTTATTTGCACCTTTGTCATTTGGTACAGTCGTTTTTGCATCTAGTTTACCAGGCTTAGCAATATAAGGCATTTATTTCTGTTTATCCCATGCTGGACTCAAGACGCCGGCCCAATGATAATATACAATATGATCATTATAACGGACTTTCGTCGCATCGATTTATTAACCGAAATTTTGGATCAGGTCTCTCCACAAGCTGACCAGTATCTCCGTGTCCAGGAACGCAGTTCGAGCTCTGTTTCAGAACTTCTTTTGTATCGACTGCAGAGTCAGTTGGTGTGTTCTTTAACCACTGGTGACACAGTATACCGTTCACTGTCGGTCGTTCTGTGAAGTCCCACGTGAATATCTGTTTCACTAAGTCTTTACACGGATGTGATATTTTCTTTATCTTAGACCATGGAAATTGAAGCTTTTCTTGTTCTGCCATAATACTCCTTGAGCCCTTAGTTTCGTCAAAGGGCATTTTACCAGAAACAAATATATACAATATAACCCCAATTGCCCACACATCAGCTTTCTTTGCGTCATAAGGTTTTCCCATCAGGATTTCTGGCGCAGCGTAAGATCTAGATCCGCAGTACGTTTTGCTCAGTTCTTTCGTGCAGTCACCCTTAACAAAACCAAAATCACAGATTTTGATGTTTCCATCGCCATCAAGCAGGAGATTTTCAAGCTTTAAGTCCCTGTGGGTAATATCCATCTGATGTAAGTATCTTACTGCACTTATAACCTGAAGAATCCATGTTCTCCCCATATTTTCACTCAATGCACCGCATCTTTGAATGTACTTTAACGCATCCCCGCCTTCAGCAAATTCTAATATAATGTAAACCCTTCTCGGATCTTCAAAATATTCTCGCAATGTGATTAAATTTGGATGTGACAATTTTGGCCATATCTCCAGTTCACGTGGCAAGAACTTTTTTTGGTAATCTTTTGGAGCTTTGTGTCTGTCAATGATTTTTACAGCAACTCTTTCCCGTTGGCCTGTATTTGCAAAAGAAAGGGCACGTTTCACTTTGGAGTAAGTACCAGAACCCAGAGATTCTTGTGTGAGGTAATTCTTTCGTGCTAAAACTGCGCGATAGGTTGGTTTGAAGCCACATACTTGCCGATGACCGTTTTTCTCTACTACCACTGGTTCAACTTCAAATTTCAAGCGATTCAGCTCCTCCTTGTCGGTTGCAGGTCTCTTTTGTTGGCCTGTTTTGTTGGTATTTGGTGTTTGGGCCATATTCAGGCGTTGTTTCTTCGGTAGCGACATAGACAAGAATATATAGGTCTACAGGCTTGTAATGTAAGTCTTTAAGCTGTCCGTGTTCAGTAAGACTGCTTTCAGTTCTTAAGAGCTCTTTAACCTGCAAAACAAACAGGCCTACTTTTCAGTTGGTCAAGAATCTCAGCAATAAATGTATTCGTTGTATATTGTTCCTATGGGAATACCCACATGGTAATACCTGGAAGCTACAATTAGTGACGTCACAGTATACCTATCAGTCCCGTCGGTAACCGTACGTCAACTTCAAGGCGCACGTCGGGGTAGAAATGTTTCTACAAAATATGTTAATACGTGGTCAAACGTTATTTGAGAAAAGCAAGAATAAGAACAAAAAAACTACTTTGGTCAGTCTGTATTTTACTTACAATGTCCAATGTAATCTGATTTGTATGGTCATTTTTATGCAAAACCTTTCAACCAATCAGCATTCTTTCCTGGGTCAAAGGGCATGTTTTCGATGACGAGGCTCATACTACATTGTTGCGTATTTTCAAAACGTCATTAAGTGCAAATGTTGGAAGAGGACAATAATTCGTCTAGACTGAATGTTTGATGTCTCCGACATGTAGACGAGGGAAGCCAAAATTTACGCGGTGCATGTAGCCGCTTGTTGACAATTGTTATGGCTGTTTCTCCGCGCTTCACGGAGAAAGTCAGCCTAGTTTCTGATGAGGATGATCTCAGGAAGAGAGGATACATTCTCGGTCACACCTTAGGTGAAGGTTCATATGCCAAAGTCAAGAGTGCCTTTTCAGAAAGAGCAAGTCGGAAAGTGGCGCTAAAGATAATTAACAGAAGGAAAGCGCCAAAAGATTTCCAGCAGAAATTTCTCCCAAGAGAACTTGATGTGATGAAAATCATACGTCACCCAAACATCATCCAGTTGTACGAAGTAATGCAGTTCAGTCACAAGGTAACACTTTTGATAAGTTCATATATCAAATGAATTAATTGCCTTTATTTTAATAGTACCAAGCCGTAACGTTCGCAAGTGTTAACTTTTTAAAAACCAAATGAAGGCCCTTTAAACTCAACCAAGAAGGCATAGCATTAGAGCGCAGGCCTATATCTCATCCAGTTTGAAGTGAATACTCGTGAATACAGTAAACATGTATCCACTTTGATCAACATTGGATAGACTGGACTACAAAACAAAAACAAACAAAAACACGATGATGTAATTAATAAAAAGGAATGAAAGTTTACTTTTGAGTATTAATACATAGCAACACATTGGCTTCGAAGAAATGTAGGCTCTCGCAATGCTCACCGTTAGTCACTTCCCCCTAAAACTGGGTATGTTAAATAAAGGAATCAGCAGGTTTTCCACGGTGCGTTCTGGAGACTGGCACCTAAATGATAGACCATGCCACGCTAACGACTCGTGGGCATTTTATTGGGTGGGTAACCCCTGAAAGTCAATAAGAAATTAGATTTTAAAAAATTAAAATGAAAACGATTAAAGTGGCAACTTTTGAAAATGTCGGTCGGTATGCACCTACTTGGCGGGATGAAGTGGAGCGTGATCAGAGATCCCATCTCATTTATCGGTTGTGCCGATAAACTAAGCTAAGAGTCAAATGGAAAAGCGATCACAACAATGCAGAAGAATGCACGAAAATGACGAAGTTTAAAATGTTGCTTGTGCTTGGCAAACAAAGATGTCTTTGTCTTCAGATGAAGACATCACTGGCTGTTTTGACTGATGTTCTGCTGATAAGGTCTGCTATTTTCGTTTGTTTAAGCGTACCCGCGTTTTTTTTTTTTACGCGATGTTTTCTTTTTTTAACTGTTCCCATCCTAATGATATTATGTAGGGTCATTATTCATGTATTTTAAGTTTAAGAATCCATACGAATGACTAAATATTTTACCAGCGTTAAGCCGACACTATTATATGTTGTTATGATACCCAATTTTCACTGTTTAGACATTATTGCTTGTTACAAAATTGTTACTCCTGTCGGTCTGTTATAGTTGGTAGCAAGGAAGCCAAAGGATAGTCCTTGACAGAACATCTAGCCACAATCAATTCTTTTTGTTTAAAAAAAATGTCCTCTTCTATCAAAATGCCTGACATGAGTTGTACTCACATGAAAGCCACAGGATGGTCAAAATTCTGCGACAATTAATAATGAATGTAAAAACCTCTGTCAATACCACATCAAGTGTAAAACAGGATCTTACTCGATTATTTTGCATTTGGCAGGTTTACATTGCCATGGAGTTGGCAGGACATGGTGATCTGTTAGAATACATCAAACTGCGTGGTGCCATCCCAGAAGAAAAGGCCCGCTCCATGTTTACTCAACTGGTCCACGCTGTAGAATATTTGCACAACAGAAATATCATACACAGGTAGGCCCCAAAACACATTTAACGATTAAAATGAAGATGAATCATTGGGGGGGGGGGGGATGTCACCATATGTGCAAATGTGTGCACAAGTAAAGTATAGAATAGGACAAAGTTTATCTTTTCTTTTGTACCATGGAAATCTTGTCAAATTTCTATTTTTGATTTGCTTCAGATCAACTTTTTGAAAATTGTGTTTGTCCGGTTTTCTTTTTTTGTCAATTTAAAGTAACTGTGGTCGGTGTGGGGCTGGGAAGAATAAGTCGGTCCAGTAGAAATATTTTATCTCATTTGGTCTATGTCGGGTAAACAAAGCAGTCCCAATGATATAGACCAAATGTAATTATATCAAGTTTACTCAGGGGCAGATGCAGGATTTTGATATGCTAGGGCCAATGATCAGAAATTAATAAGTTTCGTTTTGTTACTGATAGGTTTGGAAGTACATCCTCGAAAAAAAAAATGCATGAAATTGTAAATCGTTCTCAGCTGCACATACTGTAGTGATGGTCATTGAAATTCATAAATAAATTGTATGCTCACGGGTATTCACGGTTAAATTGGACAGCTGACAGAACTGGTCTCTTAGATTGGCTTTGTATATTCAACACTTTATGTGTTCAATACACAGACAGAGAATTAAGAACGAGCAAAATATAAAAATAAGATGCCCATGGATAAAAAAATAAGATATATTTATATGTATACACACACATACACGTGTGTGTGTGTGTGTGTGTGTGTGTGTGTGTGTGTGTGTGTGTGCGCGCGCGCGCGCAAACAGGAGCAGTAGTATACCACATCTTCCATGTCACGGTAGTTCCGAACTAAAGAAAATCCAACCTCTCTGCGTTCCATAGCCAATCCAGCACTGTATAATATATAAACAAGTAAAAACGATTAGTTTGCTTGCATTTTGCAGGGATCTGAAGTGTGAAAATATCCTTTTGGACAACAATAATGTCATCAAAGTTTCCGACTTTGGCTTCGCGCGTATCTTGTTGCCGGACGAGATGAGTAAAACCTTTTGCGGCAGTGCTGCATATGCAGCCCCAGAAATCTTACAGGGTATACCCTACGTTGGAGCCAGCTACGACATTTGGAGCATGGGTGTTATCCTTTACATCATGGTGAGTTGTGCTTAAGTCACATGCATACTGATGTCAGCCTAGTAGGGGAAATTAAGTCATAATACTAATATATGTCAGTTGGGCCCTTATTGATTGAGTGATCAGAGTAGTCATATTAGAAAATTGTTTAAATTCCGTTCTCTCTCTCTCTCTCTCTCTCTCTCTCTCTCTCTCTCTCTCTCTCTCTCTCTCTTCCCCCCTTAGGCTGTGTAAATTTTGCTCGAACAGCATTTCTATGAGTAATGTTTATTCCTACATGTACAGTGGTACCTCTTTTGAGAGACCGCCCCTACGGCGGGTCAAAATGCGGTCTCTCAAAACAGGTGGTCTTTCATTAGAGGTACAAAAGCATGGAAAAGATAGGGCAGTGTTCTAAGAGAGCGATCTTAAAAAGATACGCGGTCACAAAAGTAATTTGGGCTAGTCCATGTACGTAGTGAAACATGAGTGCAGCCGCGTGGAATCGCTGCCTCTCTGCCATTTTTTGCCATTTTAATTCACTGACGAGATCAACACCACGTACATTAACATAATCATGTGATTACCCTAGCAACAGCATTTTGTAATCGCTGATCCATTTTAATGCTTCTGCAGTTGTTCTCTATACGGTATCTCCATAATCAATACAAGGTAATATCGCAGTATTATAAATCATTTCTAATGTTTTCTTGGGTAGAAATTGACTGAACCTTCTTAAAACAACCAATTTAGACATGATTTTACCATGTAATTTTTCCAAATGAGAATCCCAATTGATATTTCCATCCAGATGTATACTTGAATGTTTTGTATCTTGGACTTGTTGAATTCCTGCACCATTTAGATTGACTTTTAACACAGCCGAATTGGTCCCCATCAGGACTGATCATGATTTGGATTTACCAGCATTAACTGATAGCTTCTGTCTTGTGTACTAGCTACCAACATTATCTAAATTTCCCTGTAGAGCATCCGTTACTTCCTGTACAGTATGATCACCACTATAAAGAAAAGTATCATTGGCAAATAAATAATAAGTTACATGACCCATTGTTTACATATTATACCATGTCATTTACATATAAAAGAAAGAGGGCGGGTCCGAGAATAGACCCCTGGGCAATCCCTATAGTAACATTACTCTCACGTGACGACTTCATCTACGCATCACTTTCTGTTGTCTATCTGTTAAATATGAATAAAACCAAGATAATTCATTAGCTACAACATCACATCTTTCCAACACAAATTTCAAAAACATGATTTATTGTGTCAAAATATTTTTGGACGCCTAAAAAGCAAATTCAATATCTGTAATCAAGTCATCATTAATGTTGGCTAACCAGTCGCCGATTACTTTATGAAGACAGGTCTGAGTTGAATGTTTCTCCAAGTAAGCAGATTGTTCATTGGTAATAAAGTAATGTCGAACTTAATAAAAAAAGAAATTGTTTTTGTATACCCTTTCCCATACTTCACCAAAGCGAATACCAACTGAAATAGGTCTGTAATTACTCATTATGTTTTTCGCTCCTTGTCCCTTATAAACCGGTGTAACACGTGATAATTTCCAATCAGCGGGAACTTCAGATTGCAATAGAGATATGTGTAAGTGCTGGACTTAGGATTTGTTATCCTAGCCTTAATAATTTGGTACCAAAACCCAGGATATCTAAGCAGCTTTTGTTTTTGAGCATATTCAATATCTGTGTGACTTCCTGTGTCTCAAAAACAGACATATAATATTTGTAGATACTTAAAAGTCCTTTCTACAGGAAGTCCGGATCAGTATTTGGCTGAGAAAAACTACTTGCTATACCAAATGACCAACTTCTGAAAAGTAATTATTGAACTGTTCAGGATCAATGTCTGGAGCTGTTACAATTTGGCTTTTCTTGTCGGGATTTTTTTAAAAATTCTTTCCATAAATTATGCTTATCTTTGTTGCTTTGAGTTACAGTATTTTCTAGATATTTCTTCTTTTCCTGATTAATTGAGCAGGGTATAGAATTTCGTAAGGTCTTATGCGCAGACCACATTCGAGAATCATCTGTTAATACTGCTTTTTCATGTAGCCTGTCTCTAACATACATCATTTTAAGCTCTGCTGACCAAAAGTCGCAGAGCTGATGCGACCGCTCATGTCTGTCCGTCCGTCCGTAAAATTATGCTTGTAAGCGCGATACTGTCCGCAGTTTTCAAGTTAGCCCAATATAACGTTCAGGACTTATAGGGTGTATACAAATCTAGGCTTCTTTCGATATTGGTGGCGCCACCTTGATTATTATGTAATATAGGGGTCAAAATGTGAAAATCTTGTTAACACTCTAGCATCTTTAATTTTATGGCTGATCATAACCAAATTTGGTGGGATTGTGGGGGAGATCAAAATCTGAGTAGCTAATGATACTAGTGGCGCCGCCTATAATTTGACAGAAATAATGAGCAAAAATGTGTTTTAAGATGTAAAATTCCATATTTGGAAAAGTTATTGGATTAGACTAGCCAAATTTATATGACATATAGATCATGGCCAAAGGTAGAATGTTATGTAATATCAGTGACCTTGACATATTTTGTGAGGTCACCATGCCTGTAACGTTGATAGGGTGATTTTGTTATGGCCGGGTGTAGCTTGGACATCAATGGCGAAGAGAATTGAGCCTCCAAAAATTGCACGTGAATACATAATACATAATACATAAGACTGTACTTGCTGACTTGCTTTTTGGGTCACTGTGACCTAATTATGGAGTTTGGCGCTTGTCCAATTTGTTGTTTTTCCTCAATAATTTATGTTAAATAAGTTATGACCCGATTTCAACAAACAGACTGTATATGAAAATCTGGATGTGGGGCGCATATTTTAAATGTAACATTTTTTTAATCCGAGTTGAAGGTCAAGGTCAAATGGCCAGTTTGAATATTGGGGACATCGTGTGAATGCTCTGCACCCCACAACTCTTGAGATCGACCCATATAACGTTTAGGAGTTATGAAGTGTATAAAAATCTTTGTTGACATTAATGTTGGTGACACCACCTATAGTATTATGTAATATACATGTCAAAATGTGAAAATCTTGCGACCACAGTACTGTCCACAGTTTTCAAGTTAGCCCAATATAACTTTCAGGACTTATATGGGGTATAACAATCTAGGTTCTTTTT
Organism: Hermodice carunculata; assembly: GCA_964020975.1. NCBI lineage: Eukaryota > Metazoa > Annelida > Polychaeta > Eunicida > Amphinomidae > Hermodice > Hermodice carunculata. Next base: position 50,157,831 of record OZ026615.1, on the reverse strand, counting down.
TATATTGGTGGTGCCACCTACAATATTGTGCAATATAGTGGTCAAAATATGAAAATCTTGTGAACACTCTATCATCTTTAATTTGTGGCATTTCACCAAATTTGGTGGGATTGTGGGGGAGGTCAAAGTCTAAGTTTTTTATGATGCTAGTGGCGCCACCTATAATTTGATGGAAATCGTGAGCCAAAATGTATTTTAAGATATAGACAATGTCCAAAGCTAGAATCGTATATAATATCAGTGACCTATTTTTGTGAGGTCACCATGCCTGTAAAGTTGAAAGAGGTGATTTTGTAATGGCAGGGTGTAGCTTGGACTTCAATGGCAATGTAAGCACAGCAGCAGGCAGGCCTATGGGCCTCTTGTGTTATATGATCTGGGTACGTGTCTTTGATCTTCTGTCCCAAGGTCACTGAGGACATAAATTTAAGGACTCACTCATTGTTGTCTTGGCATATGCAACAATATTCATCACAGGAGTTGCACAAATAAGCTATGATTATAAGTGGAGCGAAGTGCCATCTGGTGGACAATTTTTATATTAAGCTTTATATGTTCAGAAGCCACTTGAGGACTCACAACTTTGAAATGAACGGCAATATAGCCACTAAGCCAGCAGAGCATTAGGACCATGGGCCTCTTGTTACTATATCAGTATTAATCCATAGGTGCCGCCTATTCTTCATATGCACTGTTTTGATAGGAGCCTGCTTGTTACTTAACGTTAGCATCTCGTCTCTCCGCAGTTTCCATGCATCGTGAATATTTAGAATGAACATGGCCTATCTGAATGCATCAGAATTTTCGAAATCTTAATTTAATTTGACACTGTAAAAGTTCTTATAATCTCTAAACGTTATTTCTCTGGGTTTTTACCTTCAGATTTCATATCAAGAGTAGTATAAACTATATACTGATCACTTAATGTATACTTCATAACACCTGACTTAGCATACTATCTGGCAAACTAGTCAATATCAAGTCGCCTTTGTCCTTGTAGATTCGTGAATTAGCTGTTTCAATTCAAACAAATCCTCGATATAGTACACAGCGCTCTTAGATAAATATTCATTTATCTTGAAGTCAAAGTTCAAATCGCCAAGGATAATCATTTCCTTATTCTCAGATTGAACCATGATTATATTGTCCAATAACGACTCAGTACTCATTAGCTGAAGGGGGTCTATACAGAGAGCAAACTATCATGGCAGGTTTATTGGAGGGTTTTATTTCAATCCAGCATGCTTCTACTTGTCTATGTTCAGGTACCAGATCTTTTTGATATATAACCTTAATGGCATCATTTACATATAATAGTGTATTTTTCTTTCTTTCTGTTTTTCCTCCTTTCCACAAAAAATTTGTACTTTCAAACTTTGCATGGCCATAGCCTTATCATTGAAATTAGTCCTCTGATTTGGAATAATTTATATTGTCAAAGTTATGTAAATTACAGACAGTTGAAATTTTAAATCTTACATACCTTAAAAACTATTCTCGATAGAAGTGCCGATCCAATTTCAATTCACAAGTTTGTCCTTTCGGTGCATCAAATGAAGTAAAAATGAAAGTTGCAAAATAGTGCTTTATGCTAATAAGGCACACTCAGAAAATTTAAATGTTGAATATCTTCGGAGTATTGTAGATAGAGTAGTCAATCCATGCATAGATTTGTGCTACTGGTGCGTGTAATAAATGAAAATGAATGTAACTTGTTGTAAAACCTGAACTTATGCTAATTAGGCACACTTGGAAATTAAATGTTGAATATTTTCGAAAGGACTGTAAATCCAAGTGTCCAATTTCCAATTCAGTGAAATGAAAATAAAAGTTGTAGAAATTTAATTTATGCTGATAAGGCACACTTACGAAATCTTAACGTTGAATTTCTTCAGAAGTATTATATAGGCTTAAATCCAAATTAAATGTACTAGATAGTGCTATTGGCTCGTCCGATGACATGAAAATGAATGTTGTCAAATATCAAATTATGCTTATTAGGCAAATTCAGAAAACTTAAATGTTGCATATCTTCTTACGTATTATAGATCGAGGTGTCAATAAGACTTCAATTCAGACGTTTGTCCCATAGGAGCATCCAATGAAATGAAAATAAGAGTTGTAGAATTTTAAGTTACGCTTATTAGACGCTCATGGAAGATTAAAATGCTCAACTATATCAAAACTGTTATGAATGAAGGGGCCAGTCACATTTCAATTCAAATGATTGTGTTTAAAGTACATTTCATTTAATTGGTTTAACGTTTTAAATTTTGCAATTTTGCAAGGCATACACACAAACATGCCGTCGAACAAATGTTATTTTCCAGGTTTTTTCTTTCCTTGTTTGTAGCGGCGCACACAGTTCCAGTTCTGGTACTAGCATTATGTTGACCCATCGATATATAGAACACATTAATAATACAAGAACATGAAAAGTAAAACTTGTATTTCTGACTTTAGGTTTGCGGTTCCATGCCGTATGATGACTCCAACATCAAGAAGATGATCAAAAATCAGACAGAAAGAAAAGTTGGCTTCTCTAGCAAAAAGAAAATATCTGACGCGTGCAAAGAATTAATTCATAAGATGTTGCATGCTAATGTGAAGTGTCGTGCCACAACTCAAGATATACTCCGTTCTCATTGGATACTAATGCAATATGCACACAAGACACCAGAACACGACCCCATTGTTCGTGGTGCAAATGAGTCCCCTTGTGCATGTGGAAGACCTCCTAGTTTGCCACCACCTCCAACACCACAGCAGATCTTCACTCCTCCAGCTGAAGCGCCCCCTAGGCCTACCAGTGGCTCGCCTGTCAAGGAGAAGATGCCTTGTCCAGTCTGTAAGGAAGATTACACTGTACAACCAGATGTGAACCGGACAGTTCCACCAGCGATGGTACACTGTGAAACGCAAGGCTGACTGTCACCATATTACAATGCTTTCAACTGGACCATAAATTGGGCTTGATCCAACAATAAGCTGGGCCCACTTTGTTTATTGTGTTCAAGTCAAAGTGAAATATTGCAGGTGTACCAGCATGTTGTCAGTTACAGTCAGAAATATAAATGTTCAAACATTGTCAGAGCAACACTCTGTATCTTCGGACAATGACTTTATTCAGCCGTATGTTCAGTTGCTAAGGTCATGTTGACACATGCGCGGTCAATAGAACAACGAAAATGGTCTTTTTTTCTTCTTCTTTTTACACATCGAGCATGGTACTGTATTATCCAGATGAAAACTTCTTATCATGACATTTTTAACTGTGTGAACAGTGTATGGCATATCAACATACTCCTCGTGTATTTTTGAATGGATAATATATCTTTTGATATAGAGGAAGACTTTATGAGAACATTATTCATCGAGCCAGATCAATAAAGAATGTGTTTGATGGTAAATTTTTAAAAAATCTTATTTTATATTTACCGTTCATCCCCTAACCAGCCGAGTCCAAAACGAATCTGAAAAAAGCAGAGTACTTTGAACATCCACATTTCCACTCGGACAAATTCTTCGCGCAAGTTTTGTATATAAGCATACAAACTTGTAATTTTGTGTATCTTGGATAGACAGCTGCTTATATGAACGGATGCCAACGGTTTTCGAACGAAAACGACAGTGACTGTGCTCACAGTTCAGCATTTTACTTAGTTAGCTTCAAGTATAAGGACATAGTTATGTCAATATCCAACGCCGCTTCCTTCTTCGATGATACATGGGGACAACGTGTATTTTGCTGAATTCGTATTAAAATTATGCATCATATGTTCACTTATTATTGTACGTTTATTACTTTTGCTTCTGTGATACCGCTTAATCTTGTTTTGTCCTGATACTTTGTGTGGTATGTGGAGGTGCGTGCGTGCGTGCGTGCGTGCGTGTGTGTGTGTGTGTGTGTCTCTGTGTGTGTGTGTGTGTGTGTGTGTGAGAGAGGCCTCGATCAGCTTTGCAATCTATTTAGCTGTATCAATATGAATAGCAATTGAACCACTTACGCAGTTACATGGTACTGGCCAAGTATATGAGTAAAGTAAATTTCGACCTGAAAACGGGGTCCACAAAAATGCTGAATGCAGACTTTGACTGGGTAAGTCATAAAATCCGTAAGTTCTAAAACTTCCTTGTTTACTTCTTTTATTTTCTGTTTATTTTTTCAGTTTCATTTCAAAAACACTATTATGCCACTACCATATTTGTATCTTATACCACGTAACTAATTGATAAGCCGGTGTCTTTGTCAAGTGCAGATTGTTCACAAGTGCAAACAGAATTTTGGCAACTTGACATGGATTACTGTGTGCAATGTATATCTCAAAAGTACATGTATATATTGCTAATACTTTCAAGGATTGTGTGGAATATTGGAGGTAGTTTTGAAATAGTTATTGTATCATTATTTTACGCACATATATATATATATATATATATATACTTTATTCACGTATTTTCCAGGCCTCCAGCCTATAATACAGTCACATGTAATACAGAAATAGAATGAACACAATATGAGAGTGGCACTTGATAAATACCACTGTTGCATCCAATAACTTAAAAGCTTCAAAGACGTGCAAAGATAAATTTAAAATTGTTCCATATTCGTCAGATGTCAAAAGTTTTACAAAATTATATTCAATAGGATATGTGTGTGCACTAAGTAACTCTGGAAGATATTTACATCTTAGAACATTATATCTTGAAAAGTTACGCAAAAAATGAATATCATCTTCAACAAAATATAAATCTTTAAATAAACAAAATGAACACCATCTGAGATCTTTATCTACATTATGATGTCTACCTAACTCAATATTGAGAGAATGAGAAGCAGTACGAAATCTAGCTAGAGCTCTCCTTGACTTGAATTCCTTTAAATCTTTAACATACATTTCAACATTAAGCAAAGTTTTAAATTTAACATTATTAAATAATTTATTATTATCGTCAATATCACTGTGCCAGTTTTGTAAAGCTGTGTCTTTTAATCTTTGGTCTATTTCAAGTAAAAAGAGCTGAATATTTCCAACATCCTGTGAAATCCAAACCAAACTAAACCCTAATCTATAGAGTAACTGTTTCAAATTTGTAAAACAGGTTTTCCTTCCAGCCGAAACAAGATTAAAGAGCATGTCATAACATTGTCTACGGTATCTGTTAGTATCCATTCTTCTTATCAGTTTGATCCAATATTTATAACTTCGTTCCATGTAATGAATAGAAAGAGGGTATCTACCATATTCACCAAGCACTGCTGAATTACTGGATGACATACATAATCCTAAAAATTGTTTACAAATAGCTTGAACTTTTTCTATTTCCTTTCACAGTCAGTAGTTCCCCAAAGTTCAGAGCCATATAACAATATTGGAAGTATTATTCGATCGAAAGTATGGAAGACAATATCATAAGACAATTTTCCACATTTACTTTCAAAGCACCTTAATAATCCGATAGCTTTCTGTGCTTTTGCTGCCAAGTTTTCTTTTGATTTAGACCATCCTAATCTGGTTGAAAACATAATTCCCAAGTACTTATAGTAAGAATAACTTCTAATAATTCGTGCTTGAAATAAAAAAAATTCACTCTTACGGAGAGGTCCACCATTTCTGCAAACCACCACTTTTGTCTTATTTGTATTTACATTCATGACCCATTTGCCACAAAATTCAACTGAAACATTTATTTGTTTTTGTAGACGACCAATTGTATCTGCAATATCTACAATATCATCAGCAAATTCAAGAGCAAGAACATTTTGGCATTCTGGAGAAAAAAACACTCCTTTACAACCCTGTTTTCCCAAATCAAGTACAAAATCATTGATATACAATATAAAGAGGAACAGGCTGACCATGCATCCATGCCGGGTTCCTATACTACATTCAAAGAATTCAGTTAGTCCATCAGGTGTACGGATGCATGGTTTTAACTCTGAGTACACTGACTTGAGTACCTTTAATACTTGCCCATGTATACTATAGCAAAAAAAGTTTGTACCACAAATAGTCATGTCGAAGTCGGTCAAACGCTTTAGAAAAATTGATAAATAAAAGATAAAATCTGCCACCTTTTTTGGTTAGATATTTTTTCTTTCAGTGCATTTAATGTAAATATATGGTCAATGGTTGACCTGCCTTTTCTAAAACCACATTGAGATTCATGGATTTTTCCAAGGCTTTCACTCCAATCTATAAGTCTGTTATTCACAATTTTAGTAAAAATCTTGCTACAAACAACTAAAAGGGATATACCTCTATAATTATCTTCAGCTTCTTTAGACCCACCCTTGTGGATAGCACATAAAATGGCTTGAGACCATTTTTTAGGAAAAGTTTCCTGGTTCAAAATACTGTTAAATAATAAAGAAGACATGGTATTATTTTATCTTTGGAAGCTTTAAAAAATCAATGCTAATGTTATCAACTCCACGGGCTTTCTTATTTTTCATACTTTTCATTGCCTTTTAAACTTCTGTAGCCTCAATTGGTTCGTTTCCTATACATGTATCACGCCATAAATCATGGCTATTTAATTCTTCTTGTATTTCGTCATCAAAAGTTCTATAATCCACGTTAGGCTCCGAAACATGTTCTGAGTAGTTACCCGCTGAAGACCCTTTAACTTATTTGGGCTAATACAGCCTATGTCAAAATTTTACAGAGAAACGTGTGCATTATGGACAATAGTACTTCCATATGTATATAGGTTAGACAGGTACAAGTTGGCTTATGGGGAGTAAAGAGTTCGGACTGCGGAATAGGGTAATGACCACTAGGAAGTGGTTCTGGACACAAAGACACAAATACAATTGGGATTATACAACGTTTTAAAGTACTGGAACCATTCATCAGGTGTTATAGTACAATAACTATGAGAACAGTGTCGTTTAATGTGTTGCCATCATTTGTTTACATCGTTTTTCACTGCCTCCAGTTTATTCTGTTGCTTTTCTTTCCACTTATCCTGTTTCTCCCTGCATAATGATCTGGCAAACCTATCTTTTTGAAAATCATCTTCACTATTACTTTCCCTCAATTTTTATAAAAGGCTGTTTTTTGTCTGTTTTGCACTCAGACAATCTTCAACAAACCATCTTTGATCATGATATTTCTTGGAACCAAATCTAAATTTCATATTTACAGCTGCTCTCTGATATATCTTTCCTAATATTTCTACACTTTTGTCCACATCATTTCCCACTGTATCCTCAAATGCCTTGAATTCACTTTCTGCAGTTTCATGATTTAACATTGTAATAAATCGTTTTTTTTTTCATCCTCATTTCAAGCGAATCTTATGTAATATGACATTGTTTGTTCATTACCGTTATGCTCATTCTATGGTAAATTACTTTGTATAAAACATTGGATTGGACAATGATCAGACTCATCGAAATCCAGCACATGAAAATAAGTTACATTTGAAAATAAGTTGGTCTCTCCTATCATATAGTCCACAACGCTCTGTCCATTATTTGCAAAGCAAGTAAAATTTCCGTCAAGGTCACCGTTCATACGTCCATTAAATATATGTATATCAAAATTACAGCATAACTCAGCTGGGAGCTGTCTATATTTGTTCACCTTAAGATCCTTATTTGATCCGTCAGAATCAATACGTCCTTTTCATACCAGTCAGTATTGTCGATGTATTCTGTACCGTCATGTTCAATAAAGCCATTTAAATTTCCAGATCTTGCATTCACATCACCTGCTATTAGGATATGTGTATCACCATATTTTGCTTTCAGTTCTGTTAAACAATCATCAAGATATTCTATACCATTGTTACCCCATTTCTCAACTAATACTGAATTTTCTGGTGCCATATATGTTGCTAGAAAAATAAGGTCTTCTTTTAATCCAGTAGCACATGTTTTAAATAATAGCATCACACAGTCCCAGTCCGTCGACTTGATCTTTTCAACCCCATCACCCAGTGAATCTTTCACATAAACAAGTATTCCTCCATGTTTGTTTTGTTGTCTACAAAAGTTAAAGCAGGTATAGCCAGGTATCCATGTGCACCATGGGGTCGGGTCATAGACCCATGTCTCTGTAATAGCTATTACGTCATGACTCAATAGGGCTTCTTTCAACTCCTTGTTTCCCTTATGTATATTTAGGGACTGAGCATTCCAGAAAATAAACTGTATTTGTGATGGTACCTCTTGCTGTAGGCCTTGGTCAAGTCCCTATCCTCTCTGTTCGGCTGGTACAATGTCTTCTTTCATATGATCATAAACATAAGCACGACCATCATGGCATCAACAATAAGTTTATTATATTTCAATTTTTCTTTTCTCCCAAGTTCTCTCTCTTTCAACATGGAAAGGGCCAACTTTCTCCTATCACCACGGACATGGTCTGTATAGTTTTCCAAGACTCTAAGACTGAAGTCCCTCGTCGAGGATTTTCTGGCTGCAATCAATACTTTCTCTTTCATTTTCCATCTTGAGAATTTCTCCCTTCCTTTGCCCTATCCTGTTGGCTCTTTCTATTTCAACTTCTCTCTCATCTTCTGCATTGTCAATGTTGAGTTCTTTTGCCATAATCCCTCTTATCTTGTTTTCACAGTCCAACCAGCTTTCTTTTTCATCTCTAGTATTCTCAGGTACTCCATGAAATATTACATTGTCACGCTTTGACTGTTCCTCATGTGTGCTAACTTTTTCTTTCAGTTTCTCATTTTCAGTCCTCAAATTTTCAGTCTTTTCTAGATCTTCAAATCACTGTTCCAAGTTGGCCTCCTCTGGTGAAATGTCTGGTTGTTCAGAAACAGAAGACTTGCTCTTTGTATCAGCAGGGCCAGGGTTTGTCTCAATTGTATGTTCGGAACGAGCGGGACTCGAACCTGCAACCCCCGGTACCAGTCACCTAGCTGACATGGGAAACGTACATATCCACTCGACCAAATCCCCATTCTGAAAAAGAATGGTTCAATGGAGGTAGTTATGTGCGAGTGCCATATCAACACGGCTATGCAGTATATTTACTGAGTCGGCATTTATTTCCAGAATCGGGGACTTCAAACCACCAGCATTAAGGAAATGTCGAAAATATATATTGTATGTTCGGAATGAGCGGGACTCGAACCCACAACCCCCACAAAAGCAGCACACATGCTACCAATGTCAGCCTGATGACTCCACTGACTGACCCCCTGGTCAATACAATGGTGGCCAGTCTGTGGTATGGCCTCATAGGCAATGTCAATGTACCAATCGTTGCTCGCCACTGTGCCCATGTTTGGTGCTATCTAGGCAATCTCTAGACACTTATAATCACAACTGAAGAACTATATGTGAAAACTCAAGTTCTCCTAGAAAACTTGCAACCTCATATTCAGAGCACTTGATTCCCAATGTAGACTATTCTGCCACCAGGTGTCACCCTTTATTTTACGTACATGAAAGTGTTTCAATATTGGCTGACTCAAGCCTTTTTACAACAATAATTTCGTTTAAAATAAATGTAAAAGAAAAAAATGACCATTGATGTCAATGTAAGGAACTTATTCGCAAAAATACTGAACAGTTTTCGGCAAATAAAATCCCTTAATGTAACCAGGGAGGTAGAATCTAAATTCCACCTACCTGATGTAACTAATACTAAGTTCATGTATTCCATCAAACAAACAAAAGAAAGCAAAATCAAAACACCTCCAGTCGAATATTAACATTAAATTTCTTTTTTCATGCTTTTTAAAGCTAAGCAGAGTATGTATGTATGTATGTATGTATGTATGTATGTATGTATGTATGTATGTATGTATGTATGTATGTATGTGTAGTTATTGGGGGTATATGCCTCAAACTATTCAGTGATGTGTGTGTGTGTGTGTGTGTGTGTGTGTGTATTACATTCTAAAACATCGGTTTTCAAGGTTGGTTTTCGTTGATGCCGTGATGTGATCACTAAAATTTTTTAATGGTGTAAAACCGGTTTCTTACTGGTGATGTAATCTATATTTGCATACAACGTCTTGAGTGAATTCATTGTTTTCTTTAAATCATCAATTAATGGATTGTTTGCGAGTTTGTTTATCTATTCCGGTGTGTGTGTGTGTGTGTGTCTGTTTTTTTGTTTTTTGTTTTTTGTTTTTTTTTCAGTTGGACTATCTTGGTTACCAAAGTCGATAGGTCCAATCTCTCTCTCTCTCTCTCTCTCTCTCTCTCTCTCTCTCTCTCTCTCTCTCTCTCTCTCTCTCTCTCTCTCTCTCTCTCTCTCTCTCTCTCTCTCTCTCTCTCTCTCTCTCTCTCTCTCTCTCTTTTTCACGCTGCGTTTTGTATGTGTACAGATACATTTATACTTTTCCTCACTTTATGTCATATCTTCACATCCAAAAGTGACAGAATAGCTCACCTGCCAAAGAAATGTTTTAGAATTGCGAGTCACAATACATGCACACACAGTGCCAATTTACAAAGTCAAAAAGTCCTAAAAACAAATGACATTGTCCTTCATCAACAACTGAAATTTATTTTAGCATGAATATGTCAATAACTAATTACCGACATGCTTTAAAAATATACAAATAAAACTAACACACATGACTGCACAACACGAGAAATCGAAATCACATTTTTAAATAAAGAAGCAAACATACCAGCACTGTTGTAGACATGAATAGCGACAGGGATTCTGGTACCAACAAAGCATACACTGGTAGCAGAATATGTTTACTTTTCTATTAATGATGAATGTTTTAATAAACAAATACGTTGTTACTTGTATCATGTCTGACTGTCATGTCGGGACTGCTCATAAACCACTCTTTTACTTTTGACTATTGGCAAAATTCATTTTTGGGCTCACCTTCAAATGTAATTCTGATGATCTTTGAACTTGCTTAGTTAGAAATGTAACATTGAATTGAGTTTTGTATTACTTCTGACGTGGTATTTTGTTTTATTATTCCTAATTGTAACGCTTTATTGTAGCTTGGGGTGTGTGTGTGTGGGGGGGGGGGTGTAATGTTGGCGGTATAGCCACCCCCCACCCCCACCCCATCATGCCTCAATGGCAGACTCGATCTGATTTCTATCTTTTTTTTCATTTGTTTTGTTTCTTCATTTGATTTTTTGTGGATTGTAGGCCTATGCTGCGGTCGAATAAAAGTTTTCTCAGTCTGACTCTTGGTGTAACTTTATGCCAATACTGGGCTGTAATAGGCAAATGCCGAGATCCTGTCAAAACTGGAATCACTTGCCCGAGTCCCTGCTTTCAGTAATTGGTAACATAAGGCCGAAACGTTTGGTCTTATACTGGGGATAAGAATATTTTTGTTGGATTCCTCCTTGATTAAAACATTCTGTGGTAAATTAATATTTGATCTCGTACATTTGAATAATGTTCATTGTCAGATGGAAATTGCAACATAGGATTAAAAAAAGTCTGTCAGTATCGTGGTTTATATAAAACTTTGAATTAATTAAGGAAAACCTCAGAATGGCAAAAGTGCATCATTTTTTATCCTACAATATGTGGACTTTTGCAAATATCAATATTTCTATTCCCCCCGAGATGCAGTGTCCTTCGAACTGCGTTCGCCGCACTTTTATTTGCAGTCCCAAACCTCCCCTTTATTCTTTTTCTAGCTCCATAGATTGGCAACATCGTAGAAAGATGAAAATTAAAATGAAGGTTTAAAGATGGATTTTTCCTTTACGATATCAGCCATTATCAGTATTCTAAGACATCTAATACAATATGCAAGTTGAGTATCTTGGAATGTTTGTATACTAGTATTGGGTTGTGCACTATTATTATTTTTTGTCTGTGTACCAACACAGACATATTGTTTTTCTATGAATTCTTTCTTTCTTCTTTGTGACTTTACTGGCAAATTTGTCCGACATTTCATTTGAAAACGTAGAAATTCCAAACTTGACATGATTATAGTTCCATACATCAAGTCTAGAGTTTTTGTGAAGAGGTTCAACAGTTTTGAAAATTTAAGTCTTTAATATCTCCAAAATTATCATAAGTACAGGTGACCAATCCAACTTCAATTCATAGGTTTGTATCACTGCACATTTTTATAATTTAAATGTGACTCCTAAAGGTCATAGGTCAAGGTCATGTTGCCATTTAGAATTTTCTTCTAGCCATAACTCAGCCAATTTTTATCCAATTTCGATTGTGTTGGGCTCAAAATTGTAGATATTGTAACACCCAACATGTTTGTAACTTACATATGACCTTTAAAGGTCCAAGGTCAAGGATTTGGACCTTTGAAATTTTCATCCAGCCATAACTTGGTTAATTTTCATCCAATTTTAATCATGTTGGACTCAGCATGTAGATATCGTAACATTGTACATTTGTGTAAGTTACATGTGACCATATCCAGCTCAAAGATCAAGGTCATTTGCGCCTTTAAAATTGTCATCTGGACAAAAATTTGGCCCATTTTCATCCAATTTCAGTCCTGTTGCGCTCAAATTGTAGGTATTGCAACACTGCACATTTTTGTAATTTACATGTAACCTCTGAAGATTAAAGGTCAAGGTCATTTGGACTTTGAAAATTCATCTATTCATGTTTACAACTTTTGAAGGCATATAGACAGATTTGCTTTGAAACAAATCTTCTTTACCAGTTCTCGCTGGCAAAAAGTGAGCTCGTCTGCAGGTATTTGGCGCCATCTGGTGGCTGGACTGACACACTCAGCCTCACTATCATAAAACGACAACGAGGCTGAAAGACGGCATTGTTGGACGACATTTTGGAATACAGGGAGAAAGGAAGAGTCTGCGGTTTCGTTATTTCATGCTTTACCTGGTCTCTGTAAGCTGGTAAGTATATAGCTACAAGTGAAACATATTTCATAGATACAGAGTAATGTAAAACAGCTTGTCATTGTTACAACAGTTAATGTATGTTTGCCGCATCGAAGACTGCATTTGCTTCGAATTGCAATTGGCCGTGTGACGCCGTGATCAGACCATGTGTTGATCATCCATTGGATGTCAGTTAAAACCAACCTTTGAAAATGCTTTTTAAGATGGCGAAGGTGCATTCATTGTTTATTAAAAACACATTTACACGTTTTCTTAAATTTTAGTGTGCATCATCTAAGTGATCCAAGGTTGTCGGACCGACTCGTCAGCTGGCAATATGAGAACGCTGTAACGATTATGCCTCCGCTCCACAGGGGCAACCAGCAGAATGCTTGTCATCATATGCTGTCTGGTTAATACGAACCCATTTATACTGGCCGGCAAAGTCACTGCATGTCCAGTGAAAATACTGATTAGGGTTAGAAGGGAACACACAAAAATCGCCCCCCCCCCCCACAAGCTGTTTCAGCTGCCCCAACACATTTAATAGATATATCAGAAGATTCGTCACAATCCACTCACAGGATCCCTGCCAAATGATTGAGTTGTCGGACACATTAGCCCACTTGGGCCACTTGATTCCTCGCGAAGCGTCTCAATTCCAAATGAGCCACTCTTTGTTGAACGGCAGTGACCATGCGTATGGACTGATTTTTCATTGTGTTCATCCGTAATAAAATAAAGTAAATGATAATACATTTTTCTTTAGCTAGAGCTTTCATGGTGCACAGGATTATAATTCCCAATGAGACAAGTGGCAAGTTTGAAGATTGATCACCTCCACCCATCTGTCTGTCCACAGCATATGGCACAATTGCTTAAGCTTTTTTGACCTGGGGTTATCATGTTGCACAGGATTATAAAAGTTTGGTGGCCTTGATGCAATTCCCAAGGTCACAGAGCCACACTAGTAAATTTAGTTTCCATGTGTAGGGCTGTACAATTCACATGAATACCCTGTTGTCTAGGACAAGTAAAAATTGATGCAGGACCAGTTAAATATGAAAGAAATGCATGTAGAAGATAGCGAAACTTGTCCCAGAACAGGTTGACTTCAAAGAGAATGGTAGAGGCCCGGCATGATAACTTGAGAAGTTTTTGAGCTAGGGCCATGGCTTGAGAAGTTTTTTTTTTAATCACTTGTTCACAGGGCCAATAGATCCACTTGACCAAATATAACAATACAAGAAACATATTTTCATCAATTCATATACGAACCATTTACTGTGAATTCATTTATTTTCGCGGTAGTTATGAAACCGCGAATTTAAGAACTTCGCTAAATATTTTCTCAAGTTCAGTGGGCGAAAATAGGGTACCAAACTTCAAAGTGCCAGTACCCAGCTGGTCTTCAATGACAATGCTACCAATACACAAACGTTAAAGTGCAGGCGAAAAACATATGATTGCACATTCCTAACATAACCTACAAATATGAGAACAACAGAAGACAACTTTATATTTACAAGTTTTATTGACATTCAATAAACAAAGAATACTTTAGTAGCTTGGAACAATATCCATTCATCAAACACGGCTTCATAAAGTTCGTGCCAAGAATCGCCAAAATCGGCAGAACACATACCACCTACAAACAGTCAATTTTGCTCAAACTCCGACTTCATGAGATTCGTCCATCATATGTACTGGTATTTGAAAAAGTTCAGCTCTGAAAGTTTGTTGATATGAGTTAAAAAACACTGATAAATAAATAAATAAAGTCAACAGTCACACGTACCGACCTTGTGGCTTGTCCATTAAATTCTACGACCTTTCTACCGGTAATTCCTCATACCTAAATGATACTAGTACTTCTATTCGCGATGTAACATCCATACACATTCCACAAAATGTAGTCCGACAATTTAGGCAAGTCCTGCTTTTTTGAACCCGTCAATAATTTTTTTTTTTTTTCTTTTTCTTTTATTTACTACTAATAATGATGTTTAGACGCCCTTTCATTGCCTCAATTGCTGTGATTAGCCACTTGCCATGGATAGGCTTCAGTAGCGCGAGTTTCAAGTCCACTTTGACGCATGAGGTATCTGCTGCCTCGTCACTTTCGTTCTCATAAGCGTCCATTTGCGCACCAACCTCATCGGAATACCACAAGTGAAAGCATTTCTTGAGTTCCTCTTTGAATTCCTTATTCACAGTCAAATCAAGTGGCTGCAAATGATCAGTACAACACGCGGGTACATACAGATAAACAAGTTCATTGTCCGCCATTTTCTTTTGCACAGTTTCTGCACGATGGGCCCGGTAAACATCCAGCAAAACGATTGCTTTCTATTCTGGTTTCCCCAGTTCTGTCCTGACTTTGCTCACATACGGTACAAGAATTTTGTCCACTAATTGTTCCATTGACGCGGCATTACTTCTGTGCACGTCATGTGCCAGTCCTCTGGCCAAGGCACGCCGGCCGGCAGACACCTGTTTGTTTTGCCAGCGTAAATCACCTGTGGCGGGAGCATGTGCCCACTTTTCATGACAGAAAGCAACACGGTGATCTGGCGTTTGTCATCGATTCCGATGATCGTTACTTGCGCTGATCCGTCTTTCTCCATCGTCCATTCCCCACCGTGAACAAGATTGCATCCAGTCTGATCAATATTGATCACCAGTTCATCAGGCACGTCGTGTTTGTTAACTGCTTCCGTCACCCTGGCAACGTACTGCTCCTTGATCAAGTTGAAGTCGTCCGGTAACTGTTTCACGCCCTGCGTGCCTTTTCTCTTCACAAATCCCATCCGCTTCAGCAAAGATCGAGCCCATGCCTTTGTGATCTGAACTGGACCGCCAAATTCCACAAGTCTTTTTCTGTCTCGCTTCTTGACGATGCCGTATGCAGCAGCCATAACAATACGCACATTGATCACCCCACCGGCAATGCAGACTTTTCTGACCCAGTTTTGCATCCAAGTCGCCCAACATCAAAGGCTGGCCACGTGTGCAACGCGGAAGTTCGTTCAAGTCATCTCCGATCTTTTTCTGGTTGACGTAGGACGTTTTCATACTGCGCTGTCGACTCGTTGAGTTTCTGGCCAAGTAGCATTGTAAACTTGTGCACTGTCTTTGCAACTCCGATCTCATCAAGATTTTCCAATTTTGGCACAGGGTTTCAGCATTGTAGACAGTGTATTCGCCCCGGTGCTTCTTGGAACTAGTGCTTGGCCCGAGAAGCAGTATTCTTCAGCTGCATCATTAGCCGCTTCAGTAGCAATAGCATCGTCAACTGTGGTGCACTTTTTTGGATCTGGCAAGCCTGGTAAATTGGGCCATTTCGCCGATTTTAACCATTTCAGGAGAGACATGTTTGCTGCTTGAGAAAACTTGCACTGAATGAGAGACGATCACTTCCAGGAAGGTGCACGTGTGAGCCCGGGCCGGTCTTTGATTTAATCCTTTGACACCGCTGTTTATTTTGTAATCAAAATGACAGCTTGAGACCGGCATAGATGGACTCCACTCGATTTGAAAAGAATTACTAATACTTGTATTCTCATACTACTAGTATGACACAATCCAAGTAGGTTTATTTTTAATTTGTACAGAATGACAGCTTTTACTCCGAATACTCGGACAAGGCAAGACGTGCACACCTCTCGTTACACTGGCTTGTGTTGTGTAAGCCGTTTCTTTGTTTCATGCTAAACAACGTGAACAGTTGCTCACCAACAAACAAACAAATCTGGTCATTTTTTTTTTTTTTTTTTTTTTTTGAAAAAACTAAAATCACGAATTTGTCCTTAAGTGAAAAACCACGATGCTTTATGCATTCGAAAATTAGTGAATTCACAGTACCTTAATGATGTCAAATTTTACCAGGATTCTAGCTATGACTGTAAACAGTGAAAGTGGCAAAATATTAAAAATACAAATTGAAAAGTAAACTCTTTGCATGGGGTGACTTGCTATGAAAAATACAGTGCATTTTCTAGGACTAGATGAATCGCTGTCCCGGGTAAACTTGAATAAAAATTAATAGTTGCATTGGTTTTAGGATCCTCTTCCTCTGCCTCTAATGGGATGCACATCGTTTGCGTACCTCACTATCTATACCACGAATACTATCGGTACATCAGTGTCAATTTGCGTGTATAGTATTGGAGACTTCCTTGCAGTGTTCTTAATTCAAATGAAAAATTTAATATTTCAAATCAGAAATAGGTCTCCTTGTAATGTACATTGAGTGTGTGCACCGTCACTGTTTTTCCTAAGACTGTATACAAACAGCTGCGTGGCAATGCAATAATGAGCCAATCATGGCTCTTGTAACAATGTGCTTAATCTGTCGTAATTTACAGAGGGAACACACTAACGGGAACCTATGTTTATATTGCAGCATGCAAAAATAGAAATTCCAGTGTTTATAGCAACAATTACTTGGAGTGGCAGGCAAATACACAAAGGTAGGGGAGAGAGGGAAATGCAAAATGTATTCCAAATCAGTCCATGAGAGTAGGTCACGTCATGATGCGTAGTTCACAGTGGATCTACTGCAAGCTGTCACTTGCTTGTGACTGGTAATTGTGTGCTATTTTTACCTCAGAAGTTGACTCGTGGCACCTATATATGATCTTTATTCTATCCAACACTATTAAAGCCCACCAATAAATGGCATTCATGCTAATTTGGAGAAGAATTCATCATGCAAATTTTGATTTTGTTTGACTATGCTTTGTCATTGTTGGGGCACATCAGACTGATGGTGAGTTGCAGTAACGGATGCAAGCCAATACATTACTGCCAGTACGTTTGATCTCATAATCTTATGTCTGCTACACAGACAGTGGAAATACCTGTTGAATACAACTGCTGACCAAGTAATTGTTTGAACCTGGAATGTTTAAAAGGGATTATTATCAATATCACCTACAGTAAAACCTCCACTACCGAAGACCTCCGATCAGTGAGCACCTCTCACTTCTGCACACTTTTTTTCCAGTCCCAAATGTTTACATGTTATTTAATAGGCACCTGGCTGTTCGTGAATGTTCATAACCTCTCACTTCTGAACACTGAACACCTTTTTTCAGTCCCAAAGCTGCAAATGAACCTCCGGCTGCAGAACATGTACTTTCTCTGTGAGCCATAACAAGGGCCAAGGTCAGTTGCTGGTTTTTGTCACTGAGGATAAAAGCTGGCACATCACACCCATGTTGGGCCAACACAGGAAGGATGATAAGACATGCCTTTGTTATTGTTTGCTTCCCACCCTGTCTCTGTGGTTTAATTTTAAACAGATCACACCTTGGTTGGTACAGTTTATCAAGATTATTGTCTAATCTTCTGTTAAAGAGTGCCTTAGCTCAGAACTGACCTTGGTTGGTTGGTATATCTGCTGACCAATCGGCCATCAAAACCAACAGCCCATTGAGTAAGCTAAGCAGGCAAGAGATCGTATGCACGGTCGCCATTTTGAATAAATTAGCGCTATGTTGGGAAATTGCATTCTGGGATTAATTGTAGTACGCTGCTGAGATCAGTCTGCGGGCTGCATTGATATTAGATGGCTCGCCGTGATATGTTTCACTCGTTGCTTAGCAAACTTTTTCCTTAATATGGTCGGACAAATGTAACTTATATTTGGTTTCTAAAGGTGTAGTATAGAAACTATCTGGTATCCAAAAAAGTTTTTTATTTTTCCTTTCTTCTGCTCCTTTTTTTCGAGTTAACTGGTGCGTTTAGATCGTACTTTAAGAAGCGTGATTTTCTATGAAGCGGAGGTCTGCCTTTCAGTGAGAAATAATCCCTGGACAAAATGAACATAAGAGAGACCGCATCCATCTGGTTGGGCGTGGGTTTCAACGATCTTTCAATGAGGGGAAACCGCAAATTCGTGGGCATAGCGAAAATGTCATTTTTAGTGCATTTTCTGTCATATAAAAGGCATAATAATACTTACGACTACTTGCACATACTTCAACAGTTTCTCTTCAAATAAGGAACCTACACTTGCGTTGAGACATCCCTTTGGTAATCAAGTGGTTGGTTTAAACGTATTTTATTTCCAAAAGAAAAACAATTGGATCAAGAGGTTAGACAGACATATACAAACGAACAAGCTTACGTGCAAGACACATTTTGCTCAGGCAAACACTTTGGATTTGTGTGTGTGTGTTTCTCTTGGTTTAAACTATTTTATTTCTCAAAATACATGTAGGATTGGGGAGCAGGCAACGCCTATGCGAGCCTATCTCTTGGGCAGATTTCAATTCAACGTTGTACATTTAAGCGTGTTGCACATTTTTGCAATGTACATGTATAATATTTCAGTAATTCTTTTTAAATCCCACAATTACCCTAAAAATACCGAATTAAAATGGGAAAACGTGTTAGCAATATGGAATTTGGTTCCTAGGTCTTCAAAGTGTGCGTTCTGAAACCATTAGTACGTCTTAAGTGCTTGGCCTTTCTTTGTGTTAACGATGTTTGCATTAAATCAATCACCCGGTGCTTGAGGTATGAAAGAGTTAACAAGATTAGCACAAATACTGCTTGCTTTAAAAAAACTACTTGTGAAGACAACACACCAAGAAACAACAGACGGGTTGTAAGTTGATGAGCGCATGGTAAAAATATCTGTAGTTTTAAATGTTAAAATGAATATTTTAGTGACATGTCAAAAATGAAATCTTTTGCCCGTTTTTTCGGCTATGATTCAGAAAACTCATTGCATAGGTTTAAACATATGTATTTATACAGGATTGTCCAACAGTACTTCTAGATGACTAATAACATGGGTTGTCGAGCTGAATATGACAGGTGGAAGAGCAAAATCTCAGCTTATCAATCTGATTAATTTCTGCTACAAATGAACACTTCCCTGTTTTCATGTATGACATTGCGTAATAAAAGTTGAAAATTTCCTATTTCCATGTCTGGCTCGGATTATTCCCAAATAAAAGTTTCTAGAAGAATACCTTAGTTTTGAAACAACTTTGCTCAAAACTACATCTTCTCTTTGAAAAATCAGTAATAAAGGAAGAAAAATTTGTTATTTTAGGTAGCGTAATCTTTCTTTCGTTTGTTCATCTACTAACCTACATGTCTGCCTATCTATCTATCTGTCTGTTTATCTATCCTGCTATCTGTCTATCTTTCATGTTCTTTTATCATTGGCCATTGTGTTTACACGTTGGGTGCAAAACACACAATACGATTTGTTTCCTAAAGGAAAATGATTCTGAGGATAGGGTTACCCAGTTGGAATGGATATATTTGAAGTAAATTATATAAACTGTTCGCAATGTGCAAATGTCATCATTCAAAGTTACATGGCAAAGGTAGTATGACGAGGCCATGGGCACTGATTTACACAATTTTCAGTCCTGGAATGTCAGAGCGATCATGAGCACGAATTTACACAATTTTCAGTCCTTTCCAGGACAGAAAATTCTTCTTATCCATTGCCAGTTTTTATTTGTTGGCAAGGGATAAAATTTACGTTGTTTGCCTCAGGAATAATTTGTAAAGCACAAAGCCAAATAACAAATTAAACTTCTCATGGCTACTTGTGTAATTTCATAGTCGACACAGGTATCGCCATAACCGCTCGCATACTACAAATAAGCCCACAGTGCACCGCGCATCAAAAAGTTGGGCGCATGCGCTGTGCCGCGAGCACACCATCTATTGAGAACCCTGAATGCTGGAGTTGTCTCCAAATACAGTGGAAACTGTATTGCCTTCATAGCATTTTGGTGTGGTATTCCACTTTGCTCCTGAGTGTATGTGATCTTACCAGCAGTTACACATTGTCTTAATGAGTTGACATGTGTGAGTAAAACTGGTTACTGAAGCAATTTGATGTTTTGATAGTATGAAGCGGGACAGTATAGGTGTGATTTGTGTTATCAGCATACATCATGTGCATCTAGTGTCATTTGTGTGAAGAATGGGTGGATAGTTTTGCTGAAATAGCTATACACACGTATAATATGTCAAGTTTATAGCAGCTGAACACCTTTCACTACCAAACACTTGCACTCAGTCCCCAGGTTGGTCAGTATTGAGAGGTTTCACTGTATTGGCGTCCTCAGGCACATGCCTGCATTGGTGCGTACACGCGAACTGAGTGATCGCCAGCATATCATAAGTCAGGAAGGCTCTGACTGTGGTCGTTTTCTCCATTAATTTTTTTTTTAAACAGGAATATATGAGACAGAAGTTTTTACTTGTTGCGGGAAATAGGACATGCTTTGTCGAGCTTGCACTGGATTATATCTGTTCATAAGGGCTAGGTAAAATTTGATGATGTGTGAACTTGACCCAGTTTCCAAGCTTACAGAGCAACATTAGTGATTTTTTTGTTCACTTGATAACTTGAGTAGTTTACGAGCTAGGCTTTCATATTTCCAGGAGTATACTCCCATATAAAAGCTAACTTGTTTAGAGAATTTTCATATGCATAAGATTGTCCGCCTGGCCAAGTGCCGGGTGATAACTAGTAAGTTTTTTTAATTATACAGATTCTAGTTGATATGCCAACTGTCAAGTTTAAGGAGACCAGATAGTGTTTGTTATTATCAGTGGGATGAATAGTCTTTTTAATATTTTCTTGAAACTGGTATGGGAAAATAATTAAAACAAGTTTTGTTCTGGTCATTAAGTTAGCACTGAATGAGTCGGATGGAGGAGAGCTCATTTCTTGTGCATGTTGTGTTGAACTGTTTACTGACTTCTGACCTCATTCTGCCTTAGGGCCTGTATTTTTTCGTTTTTAACGGAAACGGAACGTAATAATGAATTTTTGTTACCTCTGAAACGGAATTTGCTGTTTTGCCATAATGTGTCATACATACAAAGAGAACTACTGAAACGGAATTTGGAAATTTCTGGCTGGTCAAACGGAATTTCTAGTTTTTTTGAAACGGAAAAATACAGGCCCTACTGCCTGTATCCAGTTGAGCTGAGATAGCAAGTTGACTTATTGTGCTTGTTGTAAATAAGATAATTTCATAAGTCTTCAGTTGTCAACACTTTGAGCATTTTACTGACATTTTGTCATTCAGACAACTTTTCAAATTACTATTTTACATGTTCGTTCTACGTCATTTCCTGGTTGCATCTTGTCAGCACATATTTGTCAATTGCATGACATAACAGGGCCAGTGTTGATTGTATGGTTTGCACTAGACATGTAATATTGTTAGCATTGCTGAAAATTCATCTGTGTTTTTAACACAGATCCAGTCTTACATACTAGATGTATATCGAAGTAAAATATTCTGAAATTGGAATTTTATTTTTGTTTGTTTTGTTTTCCCAGGGGCTCAGAGAACAATGTCTTTTCCGCCACGACCACCAATGGGCATGCCACCAGTGCCTCCTGGAATGATGACATCATCTGGCTATTTTCCAACCATGGGTAAGTCACAAAAAATGACTTCATAGAATAAATAGATAGTGTGAGAATTGAAATGGATCTTATTGGTTCATCTCATTTTGTTGAATTTCATAACATAGCAAGCTTTGATCAGCACTTTAAACAACAGAATAACTGCTTGAGACAAAACCTGCCTGTAGATGAAAGTAAAGGAGACACAAACCCACATGTGACAAAACTATCGTTCCAGTTGTGGAAGGATGTGTTACTGTGATGTTTAGAAATTGATGGTGCATCATTTGGATTACTGGCCAGTCTGGGTTACGGAGGAGAGTGTTGTATAATTTCCATTTCCCTTTGATACATGCTGTGCTAATGGGAACTGCTGGAACAGGGCTGCACAAATTGCGCAGACTATCGTTTTGTTCACACACAGCTCGCACTGTTTAGCGGTGGCATAACCCATTTTCCGTTCGCCCCCAAAAAGATTGATTTTGTCTATCAAAGATTCACATAGCAAAGTACATTGTGAATTATTGTTATATTATCTACTTTCATCATTTCAATCATGTCCTCATATCATCTAGTGGATATTTTAGACTCGATTGACACAGAGTTATTAGCAGTTAAGGTGCCGCCGCCTTAAACTTCAAAGCCCTGACAAGTTGACAAGGTTGCTGTGCAACAGTGCATGCATGCTCTTGCGCTGGGTGTCAAGTCCAAGAAACGCATTTTCTGCTCGCCAAAAATGGTTTGCGCCTACATTGTATTAAAATTGGACTGTACATGATCATTTCATTTGATTTAATTTCATTTCGATGTTCTTGGTTCTATTGTCGATGAATGCATGCATCGAAACCAATGAATTTATTTTGGGGAATTCCCTGACATCAAACCTATACTACTTCCGCCCGGGCTTGTTTTCCATTAAATGGAAACGTGCATGGTTCCGCCAAGAGTACCGTGGAAAGCAAATCAGTGTTATTGTGATGGCTTCAGGTCAGGCATCTCAAATAAAAACCAAAAAAACATGAATCTGTGACTGTAAAAACATTCATGAAATGGTTGCCTGCTGAACACTTCCGATACGACTTGGGAGAAGACAGAAGGATTGCAAATAGACAGTGCATAGGACAGAACTTCCAAGTGGTTCTGTATCAAAATCTGGAGGAATTCAAGGAAAATGCCCCGGTTTCAGTAGATTCTAAAACTTTCAGTTACCTTTAATAGGGAACATTATCAAAAATTAGGTAGCCTGTAATATTTTACAACTTCTAGACATAAAAAAAAATCTGTGGATCTATCGAAAAATTGGTAGTTTTGGAACCTCTGCTGGTATTCAATGTGTGTGTGGGGTGCAGTTATGTTTGTCTGTTAATTGTTTTCCACCTCTGCTTGTCAGCCAAAATGGGTTACGCAAATTTTTAATTTGTGCAGGCCTGCTGGAAGATTGCTCTGCAGTGAATGTAAACAGGATATTTATTTATTAAAATGTCACAATGCTGCAGCTGGTCATTGTCTTTTTTCATGTTTTATTTTGAAACAAAGACAAGCCTGAGATTAACACATCATGGAATATTTTGTTGGTGATAGAAAGTCATTGACAACCACTTAGAACTCATTCTACAGTATACATGCATGTGGTGCCCAGTGCTTGTGTTTATTTAAAATAGTTTTGTGTAACCAGCAAACCATGCTATAAAATTTATATGGCTTACATTTTTAAGCAATAATGTAACATGTGCCGCAGTGAATTACATATTGTGCTGAACTTATACGATTTGCTTTTTTGTATGTGCATGTAGATTGGTACCTAATGTTCCCTATTCTGAAAAAAAAAAGTTTCATTTTCCAAAATTTATACTGCAAAATAGCTTTTCAGATGACCCCTTTAAGGGGATTTCTTATCTTTGGCATATTAGTGGAAAGATTTGAACTGTACAGTGTGTCATGTCAAAAATTATGTTTTTAAGTGGATATGAAGTTTCTGAATATTAGAGAAATGTACATTATTCTCTTTGCAAGCTAAGGTATTTCAAATTTATGATTTTTTCCACCAGATGCATTTAAATACATCTTTTTGGGTGCAAAATGGAAATTGAATGTTACGATGGTCACTTCACTTGTTTTAGGTATGATGCCTATGAGCATGGGAATGATGCCAGCCACACAGGTATGTGCTTCAAATTGATTAAGTGCATGAAGAAATCTTATCTTTAAAAAGAAAATAAAAGTTACTGCGAAACAAATAAGAAAATTGTCACTTATTGTTCACTATAGTGACTGAGGTTCTGTATTGTGGCCAAGCTTCCTTTATTTTTTCTCAGGCATTTTTGTGGGTTTCGGGGCATTTTTTGGTGAAACTAAAGTTTGTTTTTTTTTATTTAAAGATGGTCCAGGGTCAACTACACATGATTTAATGTGCATTAGAAAATGGTGTTCTGTAAGCTTTTGTTTGAAAACAAAAGGATCTGTGTTGGATGCCATTGATCTTATCTGGACAATACATTGGTAATAGATAATGAAGGTTAAAGACTACAGCATTGATTATTTTGGTGCAAAGACTAAAGACTTAGAACCAATACCATCTACATTTGTGTGTATCTGCAAAATGTTAGATTCATGTTGTCACCCGGTTTTCATTGTTGGGGGGAGGGGGTGACACATAATTTGAGAAAAATAGCTGCTCATTTGTGAGGGCCGCACGTTGACCATTTGCCCCCTGTAAAACAAGGGACAAATGATAAGTGTCTATTTCTGGCCATAAGTTGGGGGGGGGGGGGGGATTTGCCCTATAATTACTAGCACTGTTTTCTAGTTTAAACATATAAATTCGGGTGAACTGTCCCTCAAAATACAATGTATGCTGCACATTTTGTAGATTCACATCTTTGGGCAAGTGCTTTGATAAAATTATGGCTAAGAAGTGTTATTGCTAGGACTTTTTACAATGGAATCCAAGGAAAAACAACAACTCACTTTAAGGTCCATTTTTAAGTTTTATAAAGGAGTCCTTGCACCGACATAACTTGACTTATCGTTTGAATTTTTCGTTAGAACTTAGAACCTAAAAGTATAGCCAGTCCTGAATAGTGTTTGTTTCTCAAAGGAAGTTTAAAAATATGTAATTGATCAGATGCAATACATGTACTGTACATAAACTTAGAATGCAGTGCATCCACATGGTTGAGCCTTAAATGGTCATTATGAAAGCCACATCAAGCCCTTTTAAGGTGATACATGTGTTCACTTTCAGTTTGCATTCTGTGCTTGCAATGTGTTAAATATTACTTTCAGATGATGCCAGCCAGTATGGGGATGTCCTCCAACACAAACTCAAATAGTACTTCCAACAGTACCACTAAACAGTCCAAAAAACTTGTTCCTCAGGAAATACCCAAGGTAATCTTTGTTGAATGTATGATAACGGTAATACCCCAACCCACTGGTAGTAGAGCATATATTATATGCTTTTTTAAGGGTTTGCCCGGGGTGGGGTTGGGGGGGCTTAATGTTTTCGGGTTGTTTTGTCCGGATGTGCACATTCTCGTTACCCTGATATCTACAGAATGCCTCTATGTAAATTTGGCAATATGCTTATCTTACAAAGCAAGACGAACTGTTTATATTTTTGTGTCGCCATGACCTAATTTGAGCAAACGGCAGCCTAATTACATGCTCGTTACCACAACATCTACAGAATGCTCCTATGCATTTTGCTCAAATTTGGCAGTATGTTTATATAGCGTGTCAAGTTAAACTGATTAGATTTTGGTGTCAACATGACCTCATTTGAGCAAGTGGCAGCATTTTTTCCTGGCAGATCCTTCCGTCAACACTTTGCGTTGAATTTATGGCAAGTTTTCATATATGTGTATGTGTATTTTTCCCGAGACATTTATGTCGCGGGTGGAATTTTCTCGTCCTGTCACTTTAATAGTTATTGAAAGTTTACATACATGTACCAGGATCCATGGAGTTGTCATGATGGAGGTAGATTGTTCAGTCAGTTGATCGGGTTATACCAGCTGTAAGTGGACAGGGGCATACTTCTGTCTAGTGCCTTTGTTTCCACTCTGTAACTTCATGGTGCTTTTTATACTCTATGTTATAGAGCATGATATTCAGGATCAAAATGTCACATAATAAAACTAGTTCAAATGTCTCTGGGTCACAATAATACAACCATATACAAGTTGCAAGCAGACCATACCATCTTTGCTTTTTGACTTACTTTCATAAAACTTCGCAGGCATGTATCATATAATAAAGCTTTATTCTGCTGTCTGGGTTGTGTCAGCTGAAGGTAGAGGGGAAATGCTAGCCATCTGTGATTGCACATTACTTTAAATTTCAAGTGTTAAAGTTTAAACAACAATGAATCCTTTAGTGTGAAATCCACCAGTGATGTTTGGTAAGAAAAAATGTTCATGCACAATGTACATCATGGTTTATAACAACAAGTGTGAAATGTCTAAATATGCAACAGCGTGTATATTTTCATCATATTAATCATAAAATAGTGGACACATTAGTTAGTTCTGTTGTTCTGTTTGTTTGTTTGTGTACTAAATTTTATGTGCTCAAAAGGAAATTAAACTTTATGTGCTCAAAAGGAAATTCTCTCCCCTCCCCCCAAAAAAGATAATTTTCTTGTTTTTTATCAAGTTCTTTGTGCACAGTGCATAAGCATGTGTAATATAAATTAAACTACATTTAAGTAGCTTGTGGACATGGGGGCTGGAAAATGCTGGAACTAATGGGAAAGTCAGCTAAATGCAAACTAAGTAATGAACTGTGGTGTCAGAAATGTTTACAAATAATTTAATGTTGAGTGGATTGAATGTGCAGAATGTGAAAGAGTGGTGTGATTCCAGAGAAACATACGGTGTTTGTACAATTTTCTGATTGTCTTGTATAGATGTATTGTAATTTCTGAATGGAAAGAATCCAAATTTGTAAGTAAATATCCTCGCTTCTGTTTTGATTTCCAAGGTTAACAGTTCGGGCACATTGTAAAACATGTATAGTGGAGGCATGTATTGTGAAAGAAGTGTGAAAAACCTTATCCTTTGGTTGTTTGCAGGAGACTAAAGAAGACAAGCCCCCACCTACCACAGTGTTTGTTGGAAACATAAGTGAGAGAGCACCTGATGCTATGGTTAGACAGATGCTGCAGGTATGTTTTAACTGCGCTCAAACAATGTGTGATGTGTTTTTTCTGAATCAAACATTTAGCACACATAGCTGTCTTTATAGTCTTTGAACTGAAGCTTAATGAATTAAAGTAACAGATCAAGTGAATTGTCAGCTGCTCAAGCTTATGTGAACTGGCTTAAGGTAGCGATCTAGTGAACAACATAAAAATCAACGATGTTTCACTTTTTACATTTTCTGGTCTGTTAACAAGTTTACTTTAAGTTCCGCATTGTTTCGTTGCTAAATACTTTTTACATTGACATTAAAATCGTTGTTTTTCCTGACACGGTCGTACCAAACTGGAGTGTAAACAAAGCTGCCACTGAACGTGTCGGTTTGCTGGGTCACGTGACCTGTGATGCGTCCACACTGATACATATCTAGCGAGGTCAGGGGGTCACGGTCTGACTCCAACACAACTTCAAAGCGGTTCCTCTGTACCCATCAAAAGAAAAAGGAAAAAAGGGTCGCAAAGGAAAAAAAAAAATTGTACGAATGGACACGGATATCAGGACAAAACTTGCCGATGGTGACAAGGGCTCATAATACCAAATGTGGCCTGAAGAGCCCAGGCACCAGCTTTTAGTTTCAGCGGTTGTGCCATCCACATCCACTGGCACAGAATCTGAATCGGACAGTCTCGATGACGACGACGGTAAAACTCATTTATCAGCAACGCATAAAAAAATAAAAGTTAACTAAAAATGTATGCGTGCACTGGATATTTCAGGGATGTGATTTTTCAGGATAAAACCTGAATTCAGGCTTTTTTTCCCAAATCTGTCTTTCATGTTTATATGTTAATACCATGTAATTTCAGGTATTTAGGTTATTGTCAGGCTTTTTTAATGTTGGGCAATCACATCCCTGATATTTCCTTGGACAGTGAATCAAGTGTGACCAGAGCCTCTGCCCCTGCCCCTGCTCCGTCCCTGTCCTCTCGGCTGCAGTAGCCTGTTCTTCGCGGTGGCATTTTGGCGAGTTACGGGAAGAAGTTGAGGATGTATACATAAAATGCTATGAGATGGGGCCGTGATCCAATCTTTTTATTTTATGACTACAATTTAATTCACCATTTTCGGGTTTCATTGGGCTATATGCACCGTTCGTCAACATTGAAGTTCGGTTTATTAGTTTCTTGGTTAGCGTTTCAAGTCTTTGTGATACGAAAACCCGTCCGCCAGCCTGAATGAGGCCTGTTTGGCTGGAACTTGTTGTAAACAAGCAAAACAACCTGTGAAAATCGCAGAACAATGAGACATGTCGGGGTAATTTAAAACAGATTCTTATTCATCGCTTGGTGTTTTCATGAATAGTGCGATTCATTCGACCCTAGTTGTACTGTACACTTCATCCCTCACTGTCGTCAACTTTCAAGTTTGTTGCGGCAGCAGTTATCTTTGGCACATTTGCATAATTAGCTCTCTCAAGTTCTAGTACGCATGTTCGCTGGGTAACTCCGCCTACTTCCGCGAAAACGTCATATGGCGCTAAATTTCCAGGAGGGTATTTAAAAGGACAGGAGACGTACCTCCTTATGAATATGTGATTTTCAGCTATAAATCACTATATTTTACATGTTTTGAACATTGATAGACAACAACGGAGGTCGTACTTTTCGCGGAAGTTCAAAAATAGAACCTGTCTTGAATAGTTTTGGCGGCATTGACCGACGAAGGTCAAAGATCATCAGACCGAGAGATATAGCCTGTTTTCTGGGGTTCACTTTTACGAAGGAACGGCCACTTCCAGCGAAATTGGGGAAAAATTCACTGGCTCGATTCTGTTCAGACTTGGCATGTATGATAAGTTATTTATTTTCTCTAAAAAGGTGTTTTTGTTTGTTGATAACGGGAATAGTTTTGTAGTCTCACCGTCATTCGCAGAGCTTTCACCCAAAGTACATGTGCATGGCACAACTATAAATATCTTTCGTGACCTAAAACAGGGCTTGTGTGCGTTATCGACAATACAAAACATGTTTTGATGGCCAAGAATCTACGCTAGCGGTAAAACGGACGGAAGTAGTCATCAGATAATCTGTTGACCTTCCAATTTCGCTGGAGTGGCTTTGGGTTGGCACAAACGATTGTCCGACTTTGTGGCTTCATAAAATAAATACTGTTGGATAGATTTTAATAAAGGTGGTATCTTCGTTTGCGCTAGACATTCAGCTTTTAGAAAAGGTATACTTTTATATGGTTTACTGTTGCCTATTTTTCACAATCCCAAGAAATGGTGAGCAATGTCCGTTCATATGCGTTCACTAGATCGCCACCTTAATTGGTGGACAGGTATTAGATTTGGGTTCACAAATTTTCAGAATCATTCGTACTTTTTGAGCACGATAAAACCAAAAGTTATGTCTTTCAAGTTAAATGTGTGAAGTATCAACTTGTACGGTGAAAATGATGAGGTTTATTAATTGCTATTCTTGCAGAGATGTGGAAATGTGCTGAGTTGGAAGAGAGTACAAGGTGCTTCAGGGAAACTTCAAGGTATATTAATTAAGAGAAAATTAATTAATAATGTACAGTTCTTTTTGAAAGAGCTGTAAAATACCTAGTCTCCACCAGGCTAAAACTGGAGGCATTTCACATTTCATGTAAGTGCACTTTTCCAATGCAAAATGGAATGTAAAAAGAAGAACAAAGTGAAGTCTGCATAGGAGGTACCTCATTTACATGAAGGCTTTATTAAGATTTTTATCCCTGGGCCTACACAGGCCAGTGGGAGAGGGGGTATTGCTCTCACCTGTGTCTGTGTGTGAATCCGTAGGTCTATCCATCCCTGTGTCCCTTCTTGCGTGCCACAAGCTGGGATCATGAAAGTTTTTCTAGTTCATCACCATTTTTTTTTTTAAGTTTATGTCAAGTTTGAAGGACAATGACCTTGACCCTATTTTAAGGTCACCTAGGTCAATTCTCTATTAATTTCTTGCACGCAATATCAGGAGAACCAGAATTGCTAGGATCATGAAACATTAACACATTATCACCATTCCAAAGGTGTTCATCAAGGTTGAAGGACTGTGACCTTGACCTAATTTGAAGGTCACCAGAGGCAATTTTTCTTTTTAATAAATGTCCTGTACATGAGATCTTAAAAACTTGGATACGCTAGGATCATAAGACATTTACATTTAATCAATATTAGAGTCTCACTGAGGACACCAGTGTCAGTATGTGAATCCATGTGTCCATCCTTTCTTCTTGCACATTGCAAACGAACCAGATATTCTGGGGTCATGAAACTTTTTAATTAATTAGAAGGGCTGACCTTGACCCGATTTTAAGGTCACTTAGGTCAATTCTCTGTGAATTTCTTGCATGCAATATCAGGAAAACCAGAATTGCTAGGATCATGAAACATTTACAAATAATCACCCATGTAAGGGTCTTCATCAAGTTTGAAGGACAGTGACCTTGACCTAAGTTGAAGGTCACCAGAGACAATTTTTCTCTTTAGTAAATGTTTTGTACTTGAGATTCTTAGAACTGGATAAGATAGGATCATAATACTTTTACAGTTCATCACCCTTGCAAGAGTCTCACTCAGGTTTGAAGGACAATGACCTTGACGTGATTTGAAAGTCACCAGGGTCAATTCATTTAAAAAAATAATAAATTGCAAGGAATATCAGAAGAACCAGATAAGCTAGAATCACAAAACTTTTACAGTTGATCTTCCTTGCGAAAGGTGAACTCAAGTTTTAAGGAGAATGACTTTGGCTTAAATTTAAGGTCACCCGGGTCAGTTTACTTTGAAATTCTTGCGCAGGATGTGAGTGACTGAGAGGTTTTAAGGTCTTAGTTGTTATGTTTTGGCTAAATCTACCATAGTATGCACAGTTGCTGTTATTGAACGTTAAATGTGATGTTAGTATTGATCTTTGTACTGAGTCGTAAGGCTTGTGATGGAATTAGTAAAATGAAAAATTTAAAAAAGATTTACAGGTTCATATCTGGTCTATTGTGACTATCGGAAAGCTGTCTTCTCTAAGCTTTGTTATTGTACATAATCAGTTACAAGAAACATTATTGATGTGAACAGCTGATAGTCTGTAGCAGGCATGATAATGCAAGTTGCACATTAGACACTTTTTTGACACAGTACAATTAGTGTATTTGATTCCATGATGGCATAAGCGTTAAATTTACTACCTTGTATTCTTTTTGGGAATACAGCATTTGGATTTTGTGAATATGAAGACCCGGAAGCTACACTAAGATGTATGCGGTTGCTCAATGAGTGGAAGATATCAGACAAGAAATTAGTGGCAAGTATATTTTGACATCACATATAATTTGTTAATTAGACAGGGTACCTTATTTACCAACAAGCAAGGAGAGAAACTTGATAAGATGACAAGTTATTGACATAGAAACAATGTTATTTTAATATGGAAACTGTTGGATGACGACAAACTGTTTTATGTTATGTGTACATGCTCTGTTTTTTCTGCACAAAAGTAAAGACTTGGGGGGGGGGGGGGTTCTGTGGGGTTTTTTTTTTTTTTTGTTTGTTTGTTTTTTTTTTTTTTTTGGTTTTTTTTTTTTTTGGTTTTGTGTCCATCTAGTGTTTTAACCCTTTCCCCCTAACATTAATCAGGTTTCAGTCCACTCTACTCCTCGAATTAATTCCTCTTGAAGGGTAAAAATGTGCCATGAACACAGCCAAACAGTCGCTGGTCCTGCATTGTAAGAACAGGTGTTGGCACGCGTGGGTAATATGACTGATTCAACATTGTAGTTTTTGGCAGTAACATTTCATTTGTGGTAAAATGTATCAATTTATTTGTCCATGCAGTATAAATAATTATTGATAGCTGTTTATGTCAAGTGAAAGTGTTGTTATCCCCAGAAAAAATGCAAAAGTTTCCACAAGTTTGCGTTCCCTGTAGGGTCATGTTTATTTACAAGTGTCTGGAATGTTTGGTACTGTTTAAAAGCCCAAAGTCTGTTCTATCTTGGGATACTCTTCTCTGATTGGGTAAATTTGATGTGTGTCAGTATTTCTCGCTGTAAAAATCAGTCAAATTTGACGATTATAAACCATATTTTGAAATGCGTTCGAGATTATGGCTTCATGGTTCCAAATATGGGACTCTGACTGCATCAGGCATATTATGGGCTTTGGCCATTTTGCGGACACATTGGAAAGCACTTTGGGCGACCGACGATAACTGCTGAGCAAAGCATTGATACCAACAAACATGGATGCTGCTCTGCGGTGAACTTTCCAAAACAGGCGATACGAATGGGATGCAACAAGTTTATTTTTGCTCATCATTATTAAATTTTGGTGGAGAAACATCCCACACAAACTATACTAAAGGAGAAAGATGCATAGTGAACAAAACATGTGGAGTTGAGCCACTGGAAGACTCAAATTCATTGAATGTGCTGGATATGCATTGTAAACAGCATAATGTTGATCTAGGGTCTGCTTCGTGCAATCAGTAATTTCACTGAACAAACTCTCCATCGTGCTTTTTAGTTACAATGTTGGCATGGTGGTATGAAGTAAGTGATGCAAAAATGCCTACTTCAGCTTAGGTTTTTATTTTTTTCCTATAAATGACTTTATAAAGATAGGAAAAATGATTTCGATGCATGTATTGAGAAGGGCCATATTGGGCTGACTTCAGGGGGAGCTCAATGTACCTTGATACGGCCAACTTGAGGGGGAAAAGGCTAATAGCTGTTTAAAGCTTTATTAGCATTTGGCTATTTTGACTGCTGCTGTTGTTGGCATAGCTTTTATTGTGCACTGGATGTCGGCTAATACAGACCATCCAATATGGCATCAGGTGTCCTTTTTGACAATGGTTACAGTATTTTTGATCAAACATACCATTTTGCAAAATCTACAGTCTTATTGCCAAGAGCCATGTGTTCAATCCGATATTGACATCAAAGATTAACTCAACATTGTAAGTGATAGAGAAACAGAGATATCTTTGATGAAATGTTGATGCCACGTATGTTCTGAAGCAAAAAATGTTTTTTTGTGTGTGTTGGCAATTCACACCAACAGCACCCATTACCGCTTCCACTTAACCATTTCTGTTGATATGGGAGATGAGTGCTGAAATCTGAGTGTAACTGGTGAGATCAGGTCTTCATAAACCAGTATAACAGCACAGTCTTGCACAGAGCCATACATGATGTCCACAACACATACTTCGTTACAAAATGGTCACCCATTGGATCAAATGAAGTACTTCTTCTATAACATACATAGAAATACCTGCTGTATAAGACCACCCCAACCAAAAAGTCCTGAAATGATATCTGTCATAGGAAGTTGCCTCTTACAACTGGTACCACTGTACTTTGGAAAAAGGACTACCAATTTTTGTATCAAGATATATTTCAATACTGAGCTTTATATCATAATGTATATCACAATATATCATAGTTTGCAAAATTTACATGTGGCCTCACATGGTCAAACACGATACTGAATGCATCACCCGCCATTTTGTGTAATCAGAGTGATCAGCACAAAGTTTGTCATCAATTACGCGACTTAAATTTGTGTACAGCTTCTAGGTCCGTTTATCCCAACATTAATTTTAGAATCCCATGGAGAAGTAAAGTATCAGATCTTCGATGCTGTCATCACTGTGCTTCTGACAAACACAGGCAATACAAGCATGTTTACTTTTTTTTATATGCATTCATGATCCAGATTATGATTTTCCATGATGTTTGTATTTTGCCTTGTCGTCATCAATTTCACTTCTAGGCCTATATTTTCTTGTGCTACAGATTTGTTACATTTAATTATTTTAGTGAAACCAGCAGGGAAAAAATTCCGTTTTGTGATAGATATTAAATGAAGTGCCATGTTTGACACCATCAGCACTTGTATCTTGTCTGTGCGTACACAGACTTTCTTCACTGTGCCATGAGGTGATGAATCCCACACTTTTCTTGCCTTCCATCTGCATTTTTCATTCCTGCCATAATCTGTATTTAAGAGTTGTTCCAATCAAGTCTTTTTGTGAAACTACAATGTTAAACTTCACTTGTGAATCCGGTAAGTTTTGCGTGGATAAATCATGTTTAGCATCTGAAACTAGGCCATGCGGAAAGCACGTGGTATCGGATGCATTTCATTGGACAGTGAACAATGCATGATCAAATGCATCCGTGAGAAGTCTTAAACATTCATGGCTTCTCAAGTGACATTTCCTCTGATATTTAAGGTTACTTTTGCAGGGTTTTCCCCTGAGTATGACAAACAAACTATGTTCAGAATGTTGTAACATGTTTGGTGTGTCTGACAACCACATACTAGCAGTAATTTGATATAAGTGAAAGCATAGAGTTTTACTGTACCAAAAAAATACTGGTACACATAAATGCAGTGCAGTATGGTTTGATACAGAATCACAAACTCTGCATACCAGTATTTTGGTAATACTGCACACCCTGACTGCAAGAGAGAGGTCAGTGTATCATTAATTTGTTGCACAATTTATTTAAAACTAGTTGCCTCCTTGTTCCATCGGGATATTTTATTTGATCTGTTAAAAATCTGCATTTTATATAAATGTGTGCTGTTTCATTACAGGTGAAAGTAGATGCAAAAACAAAGACCCTGCTGGATGATTACAAAGCAAGAAAAAAGGCCAGGGAGAAACTGGAAAACAGGACCAAAGAAAAAGATGACAAAGGTGATAATGTAAACATTGACTTGGACGAATTCACACAAAGGGAAGACCGTGTTGCCAAGGCAGGTCTAGATGCAATAATGAGGGAGTATGCAGATGATCTGTCCAAGGAGCCAGCATCTGGCAAGGGTGAGTCTTCCTTAAGCGTGTAGAATAAATCATGGTCCTGGCATATGTGCACATATTTTAGTAGAATGATATTCCCCCCCCCCCCCCCCCCCCCCCGAAAAAAAAGTATACTTGTATGCGAAAAAAAAGTATACTTGTATGCAAGATGGGCCAGTGATATTGAAGGCTAGGATGTGGATTTTTGCAGCAGGGCAAACTGGGCGTGCGCTAGCCATTCTCCAATGGTGAGAAAATGGTTGATCTGGTGGGGGAAAAAAATGCGGACAAGTTGGCCAATTTAGCAAAGATAAAAATTTGCATGATGGATTTTCCTGGGAAATCTCTCTGTAGAAAAAAAGAACTTTCATCATCAAAATAGTGGAATGAAAATGTTATTCAACTTCAGATACACTTCAGCTGTAGGAAACCTATTTAAACACATTAACTGTTGTGATAATTTCGATTCCTAAGTTCAGGCATAAATGGCTCTTTCTTCTCCCCTACCAATGTCGCAACAGCAAGTCAACCTGACATAAAAATTCATACTTGTTTTGAGATCCTGTTGTGACTTCAAACTCTTAATTTGGTCCTCAGGATAGTTTGTAGTCAGAATACTGTATTTATCCATTAAGGCCCAAAGACAGAGTTTTTGTGTAACATTTATGCCCCAGAGGGGCAAAATTAAGGTCTTGGACCAGTAACCCCTCAAGGTTGGGTCAACTGATCCACAACTTTTGATCGAGTACTGAATACTGTTGCTGTGTCTATTGGATGTTAATATCACTGGAGCAGAGCATCCCAAATTAAGTCCCATCATAACTTTGGATAGGAATGAGAAGACTAGGCAAGTGTTGATAAGAACAGATACACGGTGTGCCAAATAAGCCTGACGCGTTTCGTCCTTCACTGGACTCATCAGAGGCTAATGAGTAATGATTGACCACAGGTTGAGCATAACTCTAGTCTTATGCCCAGCAGTACAGAGATTTGAAATCTTTCAACTCCACAGTCAAGTGGTTCAATCAAAACTGAAAACTGAAAAAAAAAAAAAAAAATTTGAATAGGAAAACACTTATCAACTGTGAGTTTTAGAAAGGCACTGCTACTCTAGAAATATTTTAAAACATGTGATAACTTTGTGTACTTTTGGAGACATATTTGGCGTGGAACGGTCAATCATGGAGGTAAGGTGCACAAATGCACCGGTAAAAAAAAATCTAATCACATGACCCCCCATTTTCTTGGTTTTAACTTGCTGCTACCGGTATAAACTTGAAGCAGAATGCCAAGGAAGTTGCAGTTTTACGTTTCAAATAGGAGAAATAAGCCCGCGAATGTCGCTATTTTTACATGTAAATGCATTAGGCCTATGTTACTGGTCCAAGACCTATAGTGAAGTATAAGAGAAAAAATTAACAAGTGCTTGGTGGCCATATTGAATCCACTGCCATCTAGTGACAAAAATGGGAAATGCCTGTGGTAGCTTGTCTGCTTCAAGCAGTCTAACATAGGCCCACACATACTTAGTTAAGAAGTATTTTTGTGAAATTGGGACTTTTATAATGAAAATCTATTTTTATTCATGCTGATTGGGTTTTTTTTCTTCCAGTCTTGGTCCATTTATTTTCTGTCTGAGTTTAGTGTATGCTTGTACAGACATGTATTTTTGAAAATAAAATTCTTGCTTAATTGTATTCTCTTCCAAATGGGGATAAGCAAGACTACCATCAAATATTCATTTTCAATATTTTCCTCTGAATTTAACCACTTTGTACAAGCATGCAGCTTTTGAATATCAAGCATTAATTCAATATACTCATACTTAAGTGTAAAACCTTTAAAAAACAGTAAAAACCACCATTAAACATTTAATGATACTGTGTTTTGGCAGATATCTTGGACAATGTCCAAGTTTTACAATTAAATACTACCTGATACCATGTGTTGTGGGGAAAAAATGCCATTGTATGTATTGTTTGCTTCAAAAAATGCTTGAAAATTATTTTTGAAAAGTATATAAGTAAAAAAGAAATGGGATGGCGGCTTATGAAGGACTGCTAGAAGAGTGATATAAAATGGGTGGGCCCTTTGGATATATGCTGTGCAGAGTAACTGTATAGTGTCTTGGACACTGCTTTACGAGAATAACAAAAAAAGTTACATGTGGTTTGTTTCTGGCACATCTGATATTGTCTGAGAAACTTATTTTTTGCATGGTCATACCTGCATTTCAGATAGCAAATTGATTCTTACCCAAGTAGCTTTTAATGGCATAAAAATTGTAAAATGATTGGCTGTTCTTGTAGAATCACCAGAGGACAAAAAGGACTCAAAGAAGGACAAGAAGAAAGAGAAAGAAAAGGATGTCATCAAAGATGCGGTAAGTTACTAATATAACATGTTAATCTTGTCTGTCTTGTGGCAGTTGATCCATATTCCAGTTGTAACATTTAATTCATATTTATCTATTGTGACGTTTCATTTAAACACATGTACATTACTAGTAAGTTAAAAGCTTTATCAGATTCATATAATGGAAATATGGTTTTGCTGCTTGGATTGGATCCAATAAACTGTAAAATGACTGGGGGGGGGGGGGGACAATTTTGCAGGGGTCAAGCACAAATTTGAGATTTAACAAAGATTTTTATAAATGCATCAACATTTGAAGTAGACGAGAAGGCAAAAGAAACATTGGGAAAAAAAATAAAAACAGCCTTAAATAGATCAGGAATAGATATGTGTGGGTGGGTCGTGCATGTGTGTGTGTCAGTCACAGAACGAATGGGTCTTCATCCAACAACCATCAGTGCAGGTCTATCACTCCGGCCAAAAGTGGGATATGAGCATATCCAATTTGCCACACCCCTGTTCTTTGAAAAAAAAAAAAGAAAAAAAAAATCAGTGGGGTATACATATGTGAATGGCCCTGATCAACAAGGTTGACTGCATATGGCCAATACAAAGTACTCTTCATAGCAGTGTCCCAGAATTTGGGGCTTAAGGCCACCACCCTCAAAGGAACATCAGAAAATATATTTATGTTTTGACCACAGAATGGCCAGGTCTTGAACCATCAAACTCTAGCTCCTAATGCTTGTTGAAAATGGGGATCATACGTGTGGAAAAGGCGGATGGTTTTTTATTTTGTGTTGAAGTGTTTTCCATTTTTGACTTTCTGTTTTTCAGATATTTACCGCATTTTATCAACAGCCTTTACGTTTTTGTTTTTGTTTTTGTTTTTCCCCTGGATATTTCTGCAGCACAGAACCCCACTTAGGGCTTCGATAAATGCGCAGAAAACCCTTGTACAAAGCCAGAATAACATAGATACAACCAGAGTCCTTCATCTCATGTCCTTTTCTCATGAATTAGAAAGAGTTTAACAAAGGGGCAGTATTAACTCATACATGTTTTGCCGCTGCCACTGTGCTCTTTTCCATGGAAACAAGTTTCTGGGACTATCTCAAATTGCAAGAGTTATAATGGCAGCGCCCTCACCTTATGCTTGTGAGGCTAGTTTTAGGCATGAATTTTACAGTCGTAATGAAAGAATGTATGGAATGTCCATATTGTTTGTTCCTTTATTTTTTATTTTATTTCATTGACTTTGGAAATTTGACCGCATTCTGTTTAATTCCATGGAAAAATAACTTAATATAATACATATGTACTTAAATAATCAAAATTTTTTGTTCATTCTGTCATTCTGTGGTTTTTCTTCATAAATGGAAAATCATCAGCCCTACATGAATCTACTTGGCCATATCCCAGTTCTTAAAACAGAATACTTCAGTGTGGTAAATACTTTTGAATGTCATGGTCAACATGGTTGATTGTGTGTCATGGATGTATGAACCTTTGTTTTGATGGTTTCAGGGACTAGATGATATGGAGCTGGAAGATGACAAGAAAGACCTGATAAACAGAGAGATCCGTAGCTTTAGGGATGCTCATAAGGTAACTATAGCACTTGATTGTTTGTATCTGATACTGTAAAATGTCTGTCCAGCAATGTTTATAATGCTTTGAGCCCCACATGAAAAGTACCATACTTCAGCAGATGTCTCCTCACGATGTAGATAAGAATATGGCTTCCCAAGTAGATTAAAAAATGTTTCTTGATTATTGGAACTCTAAATTTTCTATGGCTAAGGAGGACCAAGACATGACCAATTGGAGTGATAAAGATTAATCTTGTTCTGCAATCCTGTCTTGAAAACATTGCCTTCAAATGAATTCCCGTACATAGGAAGAGTAGAAACAAACCTATATGTTACATGGACAGTAATTGAAAATAAGACATCCCTATTCAAGAACCTGTTCCTGTCACTAGACATTAATGGCCTTATTTCATTACCCAAACAAATTACTAGATCTGTTGGGGAAACGCCCACACAAGCTGCAAAGGCATCTTGAAAATGAAACACTGTACCCGTTGTTTTATGTGGAATGTGTTTGGGTAAGTGAAAATACATATTATCTTATAATGAAATGTAAGTTTCCTGATCAATATGGAGAGGAAAAGTTTAACAGTAGGTAAGTCCATCAGATTGTCTCTTGTATATGTATCTTCTGGTTTAGTGCTGAAATAAATTTACTGTGTGGAGTGCACCAGCTTTTTCACTGACCATTTTTTGTCCAACTTATCCAAGATATTGTTCAATGTGTTTGTTCCCCATCTCAGTCTAGAACAAAGAACCTGAGCCCATTAGTTTCCCTCTAGATAGTTTGAGTGAAAGGTTTAGCTAGTGGTACAGTGGATTTGTCTGAGACAGCATGTGACATCAAATTTGAAAGAGATAGATATCCTTGATGCAACCCTGGCTTGGTATTCATTTTGTCTGAAAAAAAGAATTTGCAGTATCCATTCCGATTGTACACATGGGTATTTGGCATGGAGTATGACTTACTGGGGAAGGAAGATCCCAGTTTCTATGCACTTGTTTGATGTTAATGAAGCAACTTGTGGCTGAGGTTTTCTTCATATACTAAAGGATGGGGAAGGTTTTTGCTCACACTCTTTTGAGTAGACTTAGTGTCAATTAGTCCAGATGAGAAAACAAAATCCAGACTTCAGATTTAATGGCCTGATGTGGTTAAACAGACAGTGAGTTGCGCAGCGATACACAAGTTACAAGGCAGCATGAAAAGTGCCGTTGCATGAACCACACCTCTCTACAGCTATGTTCTACTAATTTCTCGATGTACTTATTACAATTTCTCTGCAGACCTTGTAGAGTTCCTTACCCATGCTATCCATAGTCTAACTGCCTCTGTTTGCTTCACAATGTTAGTATTTTGTGAGGGCTTGTTCTCCAGTCAAGTCAGACAGCAGGTTAGTGCAACCTACTTTACAAAATTCTGGTTCATTTTTCTTGGAGTAGCTGACATTTGGTGAGTAGCTCTGCTTTTCTACTAATCTCTTTGGATTGTTTACCAGTCACCAACACAGATCATATTCAGATATGCAAGTACTGTGGTACTGTGGTAAAATGTAGGCCATGTTACATTGAGAGAGAAAATCCACCAAATGGGCTCCACAAGGAAGACTGGAATGAACTTCAGTTTTTTCTCCCAAACTTTATCAGTGTTTAAATCCAGTATGAATGACAGGTGGGAGATACCTGAGGTTACATATTGAGAGTCCACACAAATGCTTGCTTTTGTTCTGGGTTTTTTTCCCCTGTTTAATTTTGTATATTATATGTGTGTGCCATCACAAGTCCGTAATGCTTGGCTATGCTTGTATGTTTGAAATCTGTTGGTATTTAAAAAAAAGTACTTCAGACACATGCAACAGGTATGTTTTTTCATAAAGGTGCATTGTTCCAGTTAAATATGTTACCTTTTTTGTCCCCCCTAGATCTGATAACACAAGAAAATAAACTAAAGCTGGAATATTAATTTGCCTTTATATTCCAGTCTATCTGAGCTTGACTTCTGAGTGTGAATTTCTGACAAGTGTCAGACTATATCTGGTGGAACAAATTTGCCAGGAAGATTCAAGTTTCTTGTTGCAGCAGCAGTAAAGACAAAACCATGCATCTGACTCCATCAGAAAAAAAAGTGAACAGTTTACATCTGCAAGTATACAAGAAACTGATTATGTGTCAAGTGATTACTTTGGGTCACAAATTTCTTCTTTTTTTTTTTTTTGCATTGATGGACATGAAGAAAGTCCTCCCATCAAGCAGCTGCCACCTCTCTCCCCAAAAGTACAAGACTGCATGCTCTTTTCTCCAGTGACTGCATTTGTGTCTCTCTTTTACTACAGTCAGTGGGTTAAATTATGTAACAATTTTGCACTCTTGTGTAGAACTGCATGCACAGCTACACACTGAAGCAAGACGAGCAAGAAAATACTGTAGCACAGCAAATTTTATGGATGATTTCAGTTTGTGCTCTTAATTTGCATTTAATTATCAAAAAGGGTGTTTTCATGTGAATCATTCTTGGTGATGGTTAATTTGTGAAAGAAACCAGTGAAAAATCATATTTTAATCAAAATTTGATTTAAAATATTTAACAATAGGAATCTGCACTCCTTTGACCATTCTCGGATTTTGCTCGTACATGCATGTGGATTCCACACCAATGTCATTTGCGACTTGCTCATGGGCAGCAGTGGAAATAGTGAACATACTGCGTTTACCTAGATTTGCCCTTGCTTTGATGTCGAATGGGAAGGTCCCGTAAAAGATGCACACCAACATGTCACATCACAAAAACATGATCTACACAGCTATAAATGAAGTTGATGCCAACTTATGTTGGCACATGTTATGGACATTTCTGTTGAAAGCTAACACAGTGAATTGCTGTGACCACGTCAGTTGAATAGGGCTGGTCAAGAAGACTCGACACAGGACTGCTGCATCTTGCCTGCCACCGTAAGAGAAGTACTGTGTTTATGTGTATTTACAGTGTTGGTGTTTGCATATACTATTACATATCGATATATGTATTTTATTGTAATACCGCTTTACAGCTGTGTTTCTCTAGGCCTGATGCCTGGTTTTTGCACCAGAGGGACTGAAAAACAGCCTGACAAGTGTGTGCCCCTGGTAGAAATACATGTATATGCAGGGAAGTCTGGCCCACTCTTGTGACAAGATGCATATGCTTCACTTGGCACACTGTAGGGTAACTGACTTGGTACCTGCAAGCAGATATCATAAACTAATACATGGTTTGATTCATTTTTAATGTAAAGACTGTCACTCTTTACAAAAGAAACATTAACAGTAGACATAATGTTTGTGCTGGGAACTTAACAATGATAGCTGTGTATTGGCTTCTATCAATGTGGCCTGAAAGTATTATGAAAAAGAAAAGTTGTG
The DNA here is from genome assembly GCA_964020975.1 of Hermodice carunculata. Taxonomy (NCBI): domain Eukaryota; kingdom Metazoa; phylum Annelida; class Polychaeta; order Eunicida; family Amphinomidae; genus Hermodice; species Hermodice carunculata. The sequence continues at coordinate 50,115,313 of OZ026615.1, read as the reverse complement.
AAGGAGCATGAGAAGATCCAGCTGTTGGTTAACGAGTTAGATGATTTAAAACTAAAAACCAACAAAATTACCTGGGTACATTTTCAAGTAGAATTATTGTGTTCATAAAATTTCTAGGACAAATTGTACAAGCTTTTTTCTGGAGCAGTTGTTGCTAATAGCAAAGAAAAAAAGTGAACTGAATTCTGGGTATAATTTGGTTCAAAACACTTGGGGTAGTTTGCATTGCATGACCATAAATTAAATGTATTTTGGATCATGAACTCTGTCTGCATTGCCCATGCAAATGCTAGATACTTGAACTATTTTGGGACACATAAGTTGTAGGTCTCTCTGTCCATATTCCTGCCACTAGGGTAGTGATCAAGTTCATCAGCAGATTGTTTGCATTACATGGAAAGTCACGACTAATCTGGTATACAAAGGGCTTTGCCTATGGATGTAAAATTACAGATTTTCACTTAACATGAGGACATTCTTTTGTATGGTGACTAGCATGAAAGTATATCATTCTGTTTGTGTGTATGTTTCCATACCACAGTGGTTTCCAGATGGTAACCTGTTAACCATTTTTATTCAGACTACCACAATATGTTGGTAGTCATCTGTGAGGGTCAGGTTGGGAATGTGTGGGAAGTGACCTTGCCATATTTTCCAAGGTCACACAGGGTAACAACTGAATTGTAATGAACATCAATGGCAACGCCTGAGGGTAATCTTGTGCCCTCCTGACACATTGTTTATGATTGGACATAGAGATCTACTTGTGTATGCAGTCTGTTAATTGTATGGAGAATGCAGACATTTTATGAAAGGGTGGTCATATTTACCTTTGAAATAAATCTGGTATTAGCACTTTGAAAAGGTCAATATCTGTCACTGAAAGATATAACTATATATATAAATATATGCATGTGACTATCACAATTGGTGTGAAGTTCCTAGCACAGGTCCATAATTGCTGAAAATGATGTAAATATGTTTGTTAGTTATGATGCCTAAATCTGTGGTCTTTTTCTTTATTTTTTTTCCTGTGAAAAGATGATTAACTATCTTTTGTGTACCTTCTTTTTCTATGTAGGGTGAAGAAGAAAAGGAGAAAGAAAGGGAAAAGGAGAGAGAACGTGAAAGGCGAAGAAGACTGGAAGAAGACAGAGAGCGAGAAAGGATAAGAGAACGTAAAGAGAGGGAACGAGAACGTGAAAGAGAGGAATTGGAGAGAAAAAGATTGCGGAGAGACAAGGAAAGAAGCAGGTCAAGAGACAGGTCAAGGTCAAGGTCTAGAGAGAGGTCAAGAGAAAGGCAAGTGGAGTGCATTTTGTGTCATTGCTCTACCACAACCATTATTCGAAACAATATTCACCTGGGCCAAGCATTAATTTTAAGGGTCCGCCCCATGGGGGACCCTTTCTCTCTGGTTTCTTCAGATGTCTGTCTGGATGTGCACATTCTCATTACTGTGATATGTGCAGAATGCCTCCATGTATTTTGCTCAAATTTGGCAATATGCTTACCTTACATGGCAAGATGAACTGATCAGATTTGGGTGTCACCATGACCTAATTTGAGCAAATGGCAGCTTAATTACATGCTCATGAGGGCTTGTTACAGCAATATCTCCAGAATGCTCCAATGTATTTTGTGTAAATTTGGTAGTATGCTTATATACCATGCCAAGATGAACTGATTAAATTTTGGTGTCATCATGACCTAATGTCAGCAAATGGCAGAAAGATTGTTTTTCCCCAAATATCCCACTTTTTCCCAAATATCCCACTTTCAGTTTCAATACAACAAATCTTACCGCTAGTTGCAAATGATTTTATATGTGCATGAAAATAAAATTTGAAGCACAGGAACTCCATCCCATACAGCAACTCTCAGTCAGTACTGGAACAAAATAAAATGTCATCATCCTGGGGATGTACAGATCATGGCGATTACTGATGGGAAGGTCGTAATGACCACCGCTGGAATGGCCGAGGACTTCACTTTGAGTTAAAGGGTCAATTGTCCTCTTTTGCTAGAGTCTAATCAGTAAATAAACTTGGCCATGTGTAGCACATGAAGTATTTCAGGTATTGCCATGAAATTTTGATTGGAATATCAATCAATATATTAAAGTTTTGTGTGTATAATTATTATCCATGTGAAGATTTCACAATGTTTGAAGTTTTACAGACACCAATTACATCATGTACATGTGCTACTCTTCCTAATGCCCCAGACCCTCTCCTGCACCCTCCCCGTTGGTTGCCAAAATCTTTCTCACTTTTTATCAGCCCTGAATGCTAGAATATTAGGTAATATCAGTGACCTTGACGTATTTTTGTGAGGTCACCATTCCTGTTAAGTTGAAAGAGGTGATATTGCAATGGTAGGGTATAGCTTGGGCATCAATGGCAAAGAGACTTGAACCTCTGGATCAAAATTACACTTGATTACACTGATATAAAACTGTACTTGGTTACATCCTTTTTGGGTCACCATGACCCAGTAATGATGCAGTTCAAAATGGTGGTTGTCCAAATTTATTGTCGTTCTTCAGTAACTTGAAAATAGATTACCTGATCTGAACAAACAGACCATGTATGAAAAGCTGGATGCAGGGCGCATATTTTGAACAATACAATTTTTTAAGCAGAGTTGAAAGTCAAAGTCAAATGGCCAGTTTGAATATCTTGTGGATGTGCTGCACCCCACAATCTTTGTGTTAGGCCCATATAACTTTTGGAACTTATAAAGTGAATAAAAAACTTTGTCGACATCAATATTGGTGGTGCCACCTATAGTACTATATAATATGCAGGTCAAAATGTGAAAATCTTGTGGCCAGTCCAGCATCTTTAAACCTTAAAGTGCTCATCATGGCTATAGTCATTTTTCTGATAACCGTTAAACACATAATGGCTAAAAGATTCAAATTCCTCATGAAGATATCCTTCATTCAAATACCAGCAAGCCTAGTCTAAAGCAAAAACTAGTCTTAGTCAACAGCTTTCCTCAGGGCACTTTGCCCGTATTGCACGCAAAGTGTCCCGAGGTACAGGTGGTACCATTTCAAGGTCACAGCACCCATTTATGTGCAAAGGCATACCTGTCAGTCAGTGCTTTGCATTGAAGTGCCATAGTGCTATGCATGCATCCCTTTGTCATGTGTGTGTGTCCAAGCTTGAACTTTTGAATGACTTACTTACTAGTAGTAGGAAACTTCACACAAACATGTATCAGGACCTTAGAATGTTTCATGAAAAACAAAACTATGCCAGTAAGTCAACTTTTTGGATCACACTGGCAGGAAGTTGGAGAATGCTGTCAGCAATCTGTGATCCTGTTTTAACTTGGGAGGACAGTGTTTTGCAAATTTCAAGTCACAGGCAAACCATTCAAACTGTAAACAGAGGCCTTTGAAATTAAGGTGAGGACTTTCACTTCTCAACTGAATGCAGTCTTTAGAAAGTAACTTAAGCCTATTTAGTTCAGGAGTAATAAAACTGTTCAGTTGTCCATTGCTCCCATCTTGATCAATACAATATGCATTGATGTTAGACCCTGTACTTGAATCATTATGCAATATGTATTTCCAACCTCATTATATGTATGCAGTGTGCATGTGTTTTGTTATTTTTGTGCATTTAATAAAATATGTGCCATATATATTATGGAAGTGTTTTTGCATTTGCAGGGAAAAAGAAATTCGTGAACGGGAGAAGGACTGGGAAGATGAGGAGGAATTATATGAGAGACGCAAGCTGGAAAGGAAGCTGAGGGAGAAAGAAGCAGCATATCAGGAGAGATTAAAGAACTGGGAAGCACGAGAAAGGAAAAAGGCAAGAGAGTATGAAAAAGAAAAGGAGAAAGAAGAAGAGAGGCGGACAGAAGAGGTAAATACCAGAGATACATGTCAACGACTTCAAAGTGTCTAAGAGCCTCTTGCATCATGTTGCAGTACTTACATCATAATTTATCAAAAAGCATTTACACTGAAGCAGGATTATTATGTGGATGTATTCTGAGTGCTTTAACTCCCTTCACTTGGGCCATTTTGGGATCTGGCACAGCCAGCCATTGGGCATTTTTTTGTTTTGTTGCGCAGCATGCGACATGCTGGTGTGAAAGCGCTGTTACTTTTTTAGTTTTGCAATTCATGCAAAATGATCAACATGACGTTTTTTGAGTAAGACCTTCTCAATATTTCTATGTGGTTTCTTTATCAATGTGAACAAAAACTCATGCCCTACACCCTAACAATGTGAATATATCGATCTCAATCATGAATTGATCAAAACATTCAAGCCTGTGTGAATACAATTGCATGGGTACCGGTCCGCACATTTTCGTTGGTTAGCGTTACGAATGACTGTTCCCCTTTAATGTTTTCTTAAGATCTGTTGTGTGTCGTAATTGTGGGGCCAGTACTTTTCCGCAATCACGGAAAAGGGACGGAATTTACAGAATCTATGATCTCAAACGGAATTTATGATTTGGAACAGAAATCGGCAAATGTCACGGAAATTAAGCGGAATTTGTGAATTTTGCCTCTCAAATAATTCAAAATCACCACATATGTCATTGCATAAAGCAAAACACACGGACTTGGATCCAAATTTGACGAGTCGACAGCGTTATCGATACCAGGTGGAGCAAAGTTAACGACAGGCCGGACATCCGCGCTATAGACCCCATTACTACCATATCTATATACTATTCATTTGCATGGCATATAGATATAACACGCAACAGAGGTACAATGATAATAGCGCCGTCTGTAGGTGGAGGCTATCAACGTAAATAGTTACCAATATGGAGTCACTTTGCCGTTCGTCGATGGATCAACATTTTCCAGAGGCGATAAGATAAACCGTTTTTCCTTTTTTATTGACCAGTGCTAAAATGGAGCCCTAGAATTAGTGAAACGGAAATGAAACGGAATCTGTAGTTTCCGAAAACGGAAAAACACTGATTTTCAAACGGAAAAATACAGGCCCTATAATTGTCATTGAATTATAGTGGTAGAGTTTGTTTGTTGCTGCAGTAAATAGTCGATAAGCATACTTTATTGCCATCACTGATAAACTGTCAGTATGATCAACACATGCAGCAGTGGTTTTTTCAACCGAGCCATGTTTACCTGCGGCTGGCGTATTTTACTGTCTCTCCCTGAAAAAAATTGGACCCTCTGCTCTATTGTACACAAAGACTAGTAGCATGTTATCATTCTGACCTATTTACAGCATTAAATTTTGTTTCTTGCTTTAACTAATTGTCTGTAATCATCACTTGTGTTCATACAAATGTCGCCCGTCTTTCAAGCCAGACTTCACAACACGAGGTAGCGAGTACTTCTGAATGAATCATTTGTAGAAAAACGACGCCTTTGATTGGACTGCGAACACTGTGTGATCGATGCCAGCCCCCTGACTGACCAAGAATATTCTGGAGAATCGTCTTTGGTAATTTCCGACTAAAATAACAACGTATCTATTTGAAATAGAAGCAGTTTTGGGGGGGGGGGGGGGGGGGTTCTTGAAATACTTTTGTCTCAGCCAATGGGAGAGCTTGTTCTTAAAATAGACAAAGTTCTCAGCAATCTGACGATGTGAAGAACATGGCAGGTAGATGGAAAAAAGATCGAGACCACCACCATGAAATCACCCTATATTTTAACAGTTTTCCAAAGTTAAATCATTCAAGTTGTCACAAACAACGGCCTGATCACTAATTCAAATCGTTGCAGATAGAAAATATTCATTTGTAAATGCAAAATGGAAATAGCCATCGGCAAGAAGCGACATTTCTCTACAATAAAATGTGCGTGCCTGCATGTAAATAAACCACACCAGGAATTTGAGACGGCCTTTAATCAGCCACTTCAAAAGGTCAAATCTGCTCGACACTCATGGCAATAAGCAAAGACACCCTGGTCGAGGACACTCGACACCTGCTTGCTAGAAATTAGGGATTCATTCAATATTTTGTTACCACTACATGTATTTTTGGGTCAAGCAGGGGCAAAAGGTGTTGTGGAGCTGTTAAGGGATGAGAATAACTTTGGGGAGGATTGCCTTGATACAAAGGTTCCTTTCTTTGCCAGTCACTAGTTACCAATGAATAACATGCCTTCACCCAAAAAATAATAAATAGAATAAATAACAATAATGAAAAAAAAAAATCTTCAAGATGAAACTGATTAGTTTTCACTTTTACAAGGCAAGTTGGGGGCAGTTCTCTGTCAAAGGGATGCACTTGCAAAACTTGGAAATCTTTTTGTTTCAGGTGACTGTTAGGTGTGACATGTTGAGAACGGACAAAAACTGGTCCTTTGTTACAATTGTGCATTGTATGTTTGCAGATCAAAGAAGCACGGAGACTTAAGGAGTTCTTGGAAGATTATGATGATGAAAGGGATGATCCTAAATACTACAAGTAAGTATTATTTTTTTTCACTACATCACATTATAAAATGCATTGGGGCTTTGCTCACATTTTGTAGTGCAAAAGATACCCAAGTGAATGTGCTAAAATGATGCAGAACCTGCATTCCCTCAAATTTTGACTGATATGCAATGAGCAAACACAAATTTTTTATTGGGTCTCAGGACTACAGATCCTTTTTGGAGTATTGAGTGAGAATTTTGACATATTTTGATCAACAAAGGAAAAGCTAAAAATATGTATAATGTCAAATCTTTGCTGTTAATTGTAGAGGGAGTGCTCTACAGAGACGTTTAAAGGAGAGAGAGAAAGAGATGGAAGCCGATAACAGAGACAGAACAAGAGAAAAGGAGGAAATAGAAGAGATACGAAGACAGCTCTTGGAAGAAGGGTACCCAGATGTAGAAGAAAAAATGGCTCGAGTGAGTACTTTTGATATGTCAGTTTGTGGAAATTGATCGACATTTTTGTGATTGAGCACTTTAATATTTATGTCTCCCGGTGGAAGCTGGGGGACATATTGTTTTAGTGCCCGCTTCTTCCGCTTGTTGTTGTTGTTGAAGTTCTTCAACACTTGGTTTCCATACGATAAGTCTTGAAGGACATGACAGAATTTGATGAAACTTGGTAGGAATACGTATCTAGGCAAGACCTAGGTTGGGATTGTATTTGGATGACCTTGAGCGAATTGTCAAGGTCACAGGGTCCCTTATGTGAAATTGGTTTCCGTTCGATAAGTCATGAAGAACGTGATGGAATTTGATAAAACTTGGTAGGATTATGTATCAAGGCAAGACCTAGGTTGGGATTGTATTTGGATGACCTTGAGCGAATTTTCAAGGTCACAGGGTCACTTATGTGAAATTGGTTTCCGTTCGATAAGTCTTGAAAAACGTGATGGAATTTGGTGAAACTTGGTAGGATTATGTATCTAGGCAAGACCTAGGTTGGGATCGTATTTGGATGACCTTGAGCGAATTTTCAAGGTCACAGGGTCACTTATGTGAAATTGGTTTCCGTTCGATAAGTCATGAAGAACTTGATGGAATTTGATGAAACTTGATAGGTTTATGTATCAAGGTAAGACCAAGGTTGGGATTGTATTTGGGTGACCTTGACCTAATTTTCAAGGTCAGAGGGTCATTTATGTGAAATTGGTTTCTCTGCAATAAGTCTTGAAGAACTTGATGAAAATTGCTAGAGTAGTGTATCTAGGTGAGAGCTAAAATAGGATTGTAATTTTCAAGCAAACTTGGTCATTTGTAATTTGTTATCACCTGTAGCTTATTCAGAGACGTAAGTGTTCCACCGGGAGACATTTGATTTTCTGTTGGAAAATCAGTCTGTTCTAGTTTCATTTGGTGTTGTGTCCATTCAACATGATAACCTTGTTTTTTTTTTTTCTTTTTTTTTTTTTTTTTTACACATTAAACACATGCAGTACCAGAAGGTATTGTGCTACTGTCCCCTGTTTTGTGCATCTTACTGTCTTGTCTGTCTGCCTGTCAACCCTGACAGCATTACCTTGATATCTAATGAAGAAAAAAAATACTGACTGCGGGTGTACCAAATTTTTTGTCAGAGGTGTCGTGGGGATGGACCTGATGCCTATTGAAAGCCAACCTTCTCACCACTTTTCATTTTTTATGAATATTTTTAAGTATTTAGATGGAGGCCGGGCATGTGGAGGCCAAAGGACAATGTTACCACAAATTGTGATTTCAAAATAAGGCGCCCGCTGGCACAATTGCGGGAGATAGAACTTTTACGGAAGATGACGAAGTTTAGTAGGTGTGAATTAAATATAGCCACTAGGAAAGCTGCATGATGATATTGAAAATGTGGTGAAAGGTGTAAAAATTCATATCTCCTCCCCCCCCCCCCAAAAAAAAAATTAGACATGCCAAATTTGTGGGATACAAAGATCATGTCCTATGCTTATATGTTATATAATATCACTGACGTTGACATGTTTTTGTTAGGTCACCAGTCCATTTAAGTTGAAAGAAGTGGTTTTGTAATGGGAGGGGGGGGGGGGTTACTTGGACATTGATGGCAAAGAGAATGGAGGCTGTAGATCAAAATTGCACTGGAGCACATTGTACATAGAACTGTACTTGGTGACCTATTTTTGGGTCATCGTGACCAAAAGATTATGGAGTTTGGCGCTTGTCCAAATTTATTGTTTTTGTTTAAAAACTCAAAAAGTTATTACCCAATTTGAACAAACAGACCTTGAAGGGGAACAGGGCACACATTTTGAACAGTAACAGTTTTTTTTTTTTTAAATCCAAGTTGGTAAAGGTCAAATTAGGAGTTGGTATATAGGGGCCATCTTGTGAATGCTCTGCACCCAACAGTTTTTGAATTCGGTCCATATAACTTTTAGGACTTGTAGAGTGCATTAAGATTTACATAGACTGTAATGTTGGTGGGGCCACCTATATCACTATGTAACATATGGGTCACAATGTAAAAAAAAAAAATCTTGCGACCTATCCAGCATCCTTAATAGCTGAAATGCAATGATCATTATTGTAATAGAAACACAATAACTTTGAAACAGACAGATTTTCAATTCAGTCTTTTTTTTTTCAAGGAAAAGTATATTGTCTATTGTATTCGTCAGATTGAGCAAGAACGAGCAGAACACTTACTACCCCGTCTGCAGAAGTCACCAGAACCTTTACCAGAACCAACACCGCCACCACCTGTGCAAGAACCAGAAGTCAAGCCTCCAGTCAACATAAAAATGCAGCCCACTCTCAAACCAGTGGAACCAGCCCCATCTGTATCTAGTCAAAGTAGTCCCGAGTCTGATAATGAAGAAACAGGCATTGTGATACCTCCATCATCAGAAGACAGTCAATCACAGCCCTTCATTGGACCTGTGCCTAAAGAAGAGCAGCAAGCAGCCAAAATAGGATTTACCCAGCTTGTTCTTGGTAAATTTTTTATTCATTATGCATGAGGAGGGCTTTGATATGGGTTGGAAAACTTCTGGTCATGGGGTGTTCATGTGAGAAAAAAATGGAAATATTGAAACAATATTTAGTTACAAGAAATTTGAAAATATTTCTTAACTTGTACTGGTGAACATGTTATATATGAAACACATATATTTATTCCACAGAAGAAATATTACAACAGCCCTAGAATTCTGCATGCTTCTGAAATTAAAGGGGAAAAAATAAAGCCTGTGACTGATGACATGTTAATTTATACTCTTACAAAGTTTGGTGGGAATATTAAGTTCAGTTTATCCAGCTGTCTGTCAATGAGTTATTAAATTGTGGTTTAATTTTCTTCAGATTTTACATATACATGGTGATGCTTCTGAGGCATCTCTGGACCATGTACTAAAGTGATGTTGACATCAGTTTCAAGATCATAGGCTCAGTGAAATCTTGTTTAACAAGGTCACTCCAGAAAGTTTAAAACTGATCAGTTTTGTGCAATTTGTTCCAGGTGCATCAAATAGTCCAAATGATGCAGGTCTGAAGCGGAAGAAGTTGACAACAGTGGAATCCGTATTTTCACAGGATGATGATGAAACTGAAGCTGCCAAGAAACGAAAGTTAGTGCCATTGTCTCCTCCACAGAATGCTGAGGACAAGGTGATGCTCATTAGCAAGCCCACAACAGCTGAAGAAAAACGTAAACATATTAAGAACCTTATAGAGAGGATACCCACTGGCAAGGATGAACTGTTTGCATATGTACTTGACTGGAATATGGTTGATACGGTGAGAAATTAAACAATTTTATGCCATTGAAAAGAAAAGGAGCACAGAAGAAACAAGAAAAAATTCCATTTGTTCCTGCATTAAAGTTCATTTAGAGTGTATTCCTTTGTAAAAGTTTTAGAAACAAAATTTAAACTGATCTGATATCTTGAAAATGAGCCAGTCCATTGCTCAATTCTGTAGCCATTATGAAGGATCTTGTACTTAACAGTGAAGAGACTGAATTCATAGAGACTGTAGTGGTTGATAAATTGATCAAACAGGTGAGTCAATATGTGATTATGCATCTTTGTCAAAATGTTGGTTCAAATTTGTTCAGTTTGCACATGACAATTATACATTAAAAAAGAACTGGTAAGATGCTTGGGTTTTTGAGGCTGTTTATTTAAGGGTCGTCATGAAATGCATTTGTGTTCAAGCCATCTCTAGTTCTAAGTGGGGCTTTTTTCAACAGGTATTAATGGACAGGCGGATCAAGCCATGGGTGAACAGAAAGATTGTAGAATACATTGGTGAAGAGGAGCCAACACTTACAGACTTCATCTGCCAAAAAGTGATGGCCCACAGCATGCCACAAAATATACTCAATGATGTGGCCATGGTAAGTTTTCAAGGTTGGGATCACAGAGAAAGGAATTAAAAATTTTGAACTTTTCAATTTTGACCTGCTTCGGCAGCCCACAAAAAATATGTAGGCCAAACAGGACGGGACTTAATGGATAGAATATGTGAGCACTTCTATTACATAAGTAAGAAAGACATGACTCAACCATTAGGGAGGCATTTCAGACTTCCCAGTCATGAAGTGCCAGACTTGAAGATTCAAATCTTGGGACATATACACACCCCACCAGGCTTAGAGAAGACTCTCACGCTTAGACTGGTCAGGGAATCACACTGGATTCACCAATTACGTACCACAGAACCTTTCGGCCTCAATATTATGGGTAGTGAACTCCTAGTTCAGTCATATGCTAAATTTTTATTTTTCATAAGTTAATGGCTCCCAAAGTTACCCCTCAAATGCAGACCACTGCCGTTATATGACACTGTGATCTACTATTTATGACCGCTGGTCATTGGGTGTCTGACTTGACACACTTATAGGTACAGCATGACGTACGTGCAATAACGTCCAACATTAGCAGTGGATGTGACATCCTGATACATAAGCATGTATGGGGAGCCATTAACCTCAGTCTCTGATGAGTCACAGAGGTTACGAAACTGGTCAGACTTTGATTTTGTTTTGGACAGCAGTTGGGCTTCTCTCGCCAGTTTTAGCCTAGCCCAGTCTTATTTAACCCACAAAAAAAGTCTTGATGCAAGAAGGCCTAATCCAATTTTCACAAAATAGAGTACCAGGAAGGAATAGTATGCATTCAGTAGCACATTTTCCCAATTTACACAATATTCCTATTTTTGGAAAGTCAAGGTTACAGTGCTCTCTCCTTATGATACCCCTCTTTACAATATTAATTGTGCTACATGTGCAACATGATGGGCACCAATGCTCCCACTAAAACATTCTCTCCTTTACTTTAATGTTAAAAGTCTCCTCATTATAAGGCAGTTTTGCTATAACACAATCGACCTGTGGACCCCACCACCACTGATATGAAATAATAAAACTAACCAAGTGTACTGGCCCTGATATTCTTCCCGCGATTGGTTTTATGTTTATCTAGTTATAATAGCTGTATTGTTTAAATGATTAGAATAAATAAATAAATGTATAAATATAACAGTTTTTACCCTTCAGCCTTATGAGGCCGACGGGTATTGTCGTACCCGGCGCCGTCCGTCTGTCCATCCGTCCGTCCTGTGGTTTTACCACCATAACTTCAGAAATTTTTAAGACAGGACTTTCAAATTGCACATGATATTACACACCTATATGGCTTACTTTGTGTGCAAGCATAGGTGACCTTGACCTAATTCTCAAGGTCACACAGTGGTCACATGTGCTTAGTGACGTTACCACTCTAACTATTGAAAGCCTGCATCTAGCAATCTAAATCTTACACACAAGACGCTTCATAGAGTGATCTAGAAGCCTATTGAAAAAAGAGGTCATAGCTCTATATTTGATGTACTTTTTGAGGTCAAAGGTCAAGTGCAGAATGGTGGTATTGGTATAAGTAAGGAAGTTTTTAAGTCAATTTCATGAATTTTATACACACATGTATCACAGCCAAAGAATGTGTCATGAATCAAAAGTAGGTCACTAGGTTAAGTATCTGGGTCACTGACCTTTTCAATGAAATTTTGTTTACCACTATAACTTCAGAAATTTTTGAGACAGGACTTTCAAATTACACATGATATTACACTCCTGTGTGGCCTACTTTGTGTGCAAGCATAGTTGACCTTGACTTAATTCCCAAGGTCGCATGTGTTGAGCGACGTGACTGCTCTAAATATTGAAAGCTTGCATCTAGCAATCTAAATCTTACACACAAGAAGCTTCATAGAGTGATCTAGAAGCCTATTGAAAATCAAGGTCATAGCTCTATATTTGACCTCCTTTTTGAGGTCAAAGATCAAGTGCACAATGGTGATACTGGCATAAGTAAGGAAGTAATGTCTCCATGTATTTTGCTCAAATTTGGCAGTATGCTCACCTTGCCTGACAAGATGAACTGATTAGATTTTGGTGTCACCATGACCTAATTTGAGCAAATGACAACCCAATTACGTACTCATTAGAGCTCATTAGCACAATATCTCCAGAATGCTCCAATATATTTTGCTCTAATTTGGCAGTGTGCTTATCTAGCATGTCGAGATGAACTGGTTGGAATTTGGTGTCACCATGACCTAATTTGAGCAAATGGTGGACCCTTTAGTCAAAGCTGGTGTTCATAGTATGTCTAGTTATTTCTGAAAATGGTTAAAATTCACCAGCGCACCACTTAATAGTAGTACCCAGGGTCTACCAGGATGGTATGGATTTCTACCAGGGTGATTTGGTTCAGGTTATCATCCAGTCCATAGTTTGGTGTTTTTATAATTGGTACAGCTATGGTTACTGGATAAAAATGCAGCACAGTACACGTATATGTCAATTGGAAAATGACATTGCACCTTAAATTGCATTGTTCTACAGCTTGTCACCTGATCGTACCTCATCTTATAACCCTACCATCACTCCTCATATTCTCCAATTATTGCTCGTAACTACACATTGTTTATGTGTCCTTCTAGAATGCGTTAGGGTTATCCAAAGTGGGAGCTTGGGTGCAGGGGAGACTTGTGTCTGCTTGATTGTGATCAGAAGCATCTAGTTATTTAAGTGACACTTCAACTAAGAAAACCACTAATGAAAGAAAAAGTGGACCAGTTAGTTATGTGACAAGTGCCATTTGGCTTTAAAGAAGTATTTTGATTTAGGTAATTTGGTGCCAATTTATGCCAAAATAGTGAATTTTTACATTTGAGAGATGCATTAATTGGTTAAGTGACCCCAAATCCTCCATGTGAGTCAGGCTTACCTCATATGATTGCCACATAGTGGCTCAAATGGAATGCTGTACCACACTGTAATATTAAAATTTTGTCATAGTTGGATTTATAGCTTGCATACTTGTTGAGATTCCAATTCATACTGTCTGATGGCTTAAAGGGTAATGTGAGTATAATGTGTTCTTTACTGAATTTCCAAAGTTAGGATTTTAATTCAGAAAATTTCTAGGATTGGGATAAAAAGTTGTCAATTTGGCATTAAAAAATGGCTGATATTTGCTGGCAAATTGTCCACAGAGAAACATCTGCCAAGCATACCCCAAACCTTACAGCAGGACATAGCATTACTGTAAGTTTGCAAGCATCACAGGTTGGTTAACGTGTTGCTCATTTGCTAAATCTTTGTGAACAGAGTAGAAATTGTAAAGCAGATCCATTTATTCGGTCTTGATCTGACAGGACAAAGATGACTGTTAACTGAATTCCTTCTATTGGGAGTGCATTTGTCACTGGAATCCAATTGTAAGGAGATTAATTGACACCATACGTTTATTCTTGCAGGTGCTAGATGAAGAAGCAGAAGTGTTCGTGGTGAAGATGTGGCGATTACTCATCTATGAAACAGAAGCAAAGAAAGCAGGCCTTGTAAAATAAAGATGGTTGTGATTTTTGTTGGACTTAACAATAATGTGAAGCTATATTGGCTTATTAGACATATCAACCTGTTTGATAAAGCCCAACATTTAATGTGAATACATGGTCATTTCAAAGATAAAATGAATGCCAGAATTTTTATGAAAACCAAACATCCAGTTTTATTGGTTGGTTGTTTATATGCTGGCAATAAAGTAAAATCAATTCTGGTTCAAAACTGAGGTTTGTGGAAGTAATTTGTAATATTGATGGGGTATTATGTGGTGATGAGTGTGCATGTATTTGTTGTGACAGCAAGCACAACTGTGAACACACATTGACAGAATGTACTCGCCTTGAGTGGCATGAGGCCTCCCCAAACAGCACATGCCATTGGATCTGCGCAATGGAAAATTAAAAGTGGGCCAGAAGATGCAGCTGCCTGTATATACTTTATTGGATGTGTGGTCTTCCTGACCAGAACAGTTCAAGGTGACAGCAGAGGCAGCTGCAGACACGAACATTTTACCATGTGATAGAGAGGTCAGCATGTTCCAAGGTGTTTAAATCTTGGGCTGATGAAGTGACGGAACTTGACAATGTGATTCTGTTAACTTTACAACATAAATATGTCTTCAGTATTGACTGCCACACGGTTCTTTGTCCGGCATGGAGTGGTCAGTTCATATGGATTACTGCAATATGTCTTCTTCATTCATGCGTGCATGTGGACATTTTCAAACAAAGAACTGATGTACCTTCTGGGCCAGACGTCCAGAACGTAAAATTGTACAAATGGTGTATACAAATATAATTATTTTGTATAAACTTGTGGTTCAGCATTGTTTTCCATTCATAACAATACATTCTCTGTTTCAGACCAGTTATCATTTTACAAGTCCCTTTTAGAGGCACATTTATGTTTTTCTTCAGTTTTTCATTTTCCGTTTAAAGTTGACTCCTGCTAACTCTGAAGACTTATCACAAGGAAGGTTGTACTAACCCGAATGGTTATATTACCAGTAATTCAAGATTAAATTTCCTGTCAGAGGACCATTTGTTCAAGTACTAGCAAACCTGTATTTCAAGAGGAAAAAGGAAGGGCAAAAGTCAACAGCTTGACTTGATGCATAGGAGAAAGCTGTTGTCTACATTTCCCAACATAGCACCGTGAGGGTAATGACCTTTGTTTTTTTGGTCTCCTGGGCACTCTGAAAAACGGAGATTCTACTGTATCTTAAGACCTGGCCTGGCCATACATTTTAACTAAGTTACCAGTGGAATGCAAAACTGCAAATCTGGCATCTGCTGTGTTGGTTCTGAGGGTGGTTCCTCCTGTGTTCAGTAGCTGGTGTTTGTCCAGATGAACCCTGGTCAAAGATTTATCATCCAGTGAGCAGTTTATGTGGGATATTTGTAATTGATACCCAAGCTCAAGATAAGGCTGGCCTCGCTTTCACTTGGGCAACATGACATGGGGTGCTGGCAGTGGCATCTGCTAGAGTGGACACTGCACTCACACATAGCACATAGGCTATTGCCCTAACGCATGGGATTGCAATACTTTGTCATGAATTAACATTCACTTTTCTTAAAGGTTACAAAGTTTGTTTGCCAATGTTGATCAGATACACCTCTTTTAGAGTTGGGAGTTGTAGTCTGCATTCCCAGGATAGCAGCTACACATAGCCTGAATAAGGTCAGTGTTAATATCATTGTCCATCTGTCTTGTCCACAAAAGCGTTGTCATATAATGTATGTAAACAAATGTTACAAGTAAAGGCACAAAAAATACCCATCTCACGCGCATCTTCACTTTGACAAAAGTGTAAGATTCAAAATGATGTGCAGAGGTGGATGTGTCTCATGAAACTTCAACAAAATGACAAGGAACAGTCACTGCCAGCATTGTCATATTCATTTTATTGAAGGGAGGTACAGGTTAGTTAGTTAGTTTGTTTATTTGTTTTCAGCGATATTATGAATGATGAAGCAATTGAGTTGCATTGTAAGTTCAGAAATTAAGACATACTCTCGAATGAATGGCAAGAATTTTGTAATACATTCACCACACCAAGTTGAAGAAAATCTGACTTTTTTATCCTGAATTTCACATATATTCCTTCAAGAGCTGTAAGAATGGACTGTTCTGAAGGTTCCTGTATACTTTCATTTGGTATTTCATGTCAGAATTAAGAAATTGCCACAATACAAACTTTATGGTACTTCAATCACTTTCTCATCATGCTTGTACCTTCAGCAGACGACAGGAGTTGGCCAGCAACCAATGAGCAGGCGCTATGGTGGTCACGTGACCTATATGGCCTCTGTTGATGGTTGTTGATCACAGACAGTGATGCAAACAAAATCTTTGTTTCTGGCTTAATGGCACAAATTAGAGCTCAAAGTTTGACATGGTTTGTTTTGACAAGACATCCAGAAGGACATGAAAAGGAAAATATGTGTCTTTGTGCAGTGGACCCAGCAGTAACTTAATTAGTAAGTGACCTCTCCCTTGTCATCAGCAGCTCCTCTGTGGTACCAAAATTCGACCAGGAAACATATGTTTTCACTTGAAATGAACCAATTTACATCCTAGTGACACCAGATAGCTCTAATCTGTATCAATAAACAGTCTCTAAGTGACTGGGGTCCTGGTGACGCTTGTCATTCATCAATCAAGGTTGGCCGGGTGATCTGACATGCCCCACTTGCAGCCAATCCTGCACGTTTGCTTGTGATCTAACCCCTATACATATATATATATATCTGCAGAAAGCTAAGGAAATGACCTGTCATTCAGAGGTGACAAATTTGGTGTAAGAGCAATGGACCCGCCTGTAACCTAATTCAGACAGCATGGGAAGGCCCCTCCCATACTGAGTCTGTCTTGGTAGATCCCCCACGTGTCTAAGTACACTGGAATTCTTATCCAAACAATTTGTTCATTTGACAGAACTGTTCTTTGGCAACATTATACACACAACTGGGAAATGATAGGGTGAACCAGGACAGTGAATTCTGGCAGTTGAAAGTGACCATGTGTGAGCAGCTGTGAGACGCCATACTATCCACATGCCACAAAGGAAACCACAGCCTCAACTGAAACCAGAACGAGGCTGGGTTCGACCTACATAGTCCAATTAGAGATAAACTGCTCACTGATCAGGGCAGTAGTCACTAACTGCAGTAGATCTGAAAGTGAGAGTGCAGTAGATCTGAAAGGGAGAGTCCTCTACTTGTGGATTGCTCAGCTGGGCAGTGCATGACCAAACAGTACTTCACTTTTCCAGTGAAGTAAAGTAAGACTCAAAGGAATCAACACATTTTGTTAACAATAAAATAAAAACAATACAAGACCTGAATTGAAAAAGTGAAGTAGTTAAAGGGTTGTGTCAACAGCCTGTCCTCCAATGACCTTGACATTCAACACATGAATAAGTCCATGCTGGTCTTCCACAAGGTATATTTCCATCAAGTTTAGGCACAATCTGATACATCACTGTGAAAAAATCAACAATTGTTGAAATGCGTGAAAATTCATTAAAAAAAAAATGCTGCAGCATCTGTTGAACAAATTGAGGTCTAGGGGTCCCCAGAAGTGTCTCTGTAATTTCTAAGGAATAGGCGAAGAAGTTTCGGAGAATATATCAAGACTTTGTCTAAAAGTGAACAAAACAATTGATGAATAATTCCAAAATCAGTAGATCATGATCATTTGAGGAAACTCTGTAGAGACCCGAACTAAGGTACATTCCCACCTAGTTTGAAGTGAATCTGTATTAGTTTTGGAGAAATGAAAAAATGGGAATTACCACTGTAATCCCTATTGACTTTCAGTGTAATCAATTAGATGGCATGTATCAACGGACAAAGTACACAAATTGAAAAATCATTAAAACTCTGTGATCCACAGCCTCAAGACGTAGTGAACAAGTTTGTTTGACCCTTCCATGAGATATATTTCTATAAGTTTCAGCGCAATCTGGGGCATCATTTTGCAATTTTTAGCAAAGTCTAAGTTGCTAATGATACTAGTGGCACCACCTATAATTTGATGGAAATTATGAGCTGAAATGTGTTTTAAGATGTAAAATGCCATATTTGGAAAAGTTATTGAATTAGACTTGGCAAATTTATATGATTTACATATTTTTGTGACGTCACCATGCCTGTAAAGTTGAAAAGGTGATTTTGTAGTGGCCAGGTGTAGCTTGGACATCAAAGGCAAAGAGAATTGAGCCTCTAGATCAAAATTGCACTTGATAGTAATACATAAAACTGTTCTTGGTGACTTACTTTTTGGGTCACTGTGACCCAGTAATTATGGAGTGTGCCACTTGTCCAAGTTTATTATTTTTGGTCAATAACTTCGAAAATGTTATGACCTGATTTGAACAAACAGACTATATATGGAATGCTGAATGTGGGGTTCATATTTTAAACATAACAGTTTTTTAATCCGAGCTGAAGATCAAGGTCAAATGGCCAGTTTGAATATAGGGGTCATCTCCTGAATGCCCTGTACCCCACAATTCTTGAGATAGGCCCATATCACTTTTCGGAGTTATGAAGTGTATAAAAATCTTTGTTGACATCAATGTTGGTGGCGCCACCTATAGTATGTAATATACAGGTCAAAATGTGAAAATCTTGTGACTGCAATACTGTCCACAGTTTACAAGGTAGTCCAATATAACTTTCAGGACTTCTAGGGGGATTAAAAATCTAGGTTCTTTCCAATATTGGTGGCTGCTGGCACCACCTACAATGTTATGCAATATAGGGGTCAAAATGTGAAAATCTTGTGAACTCTACGAGCACAAGGTTGGCCACATGCTGGGTGTCAGCAACTTACCAATTTTGCCATCTGGGATATTTTGAATCAACAGAAATGTGAAAGATGTGTACAGTACTGGGAGCCCTACATCGGTTACAAAAACACTTCCCATTTGTAGGATCTGTGGATGCAATAATGTACCGTTAAAATAACTGCTTGTTTAACTCTGTAAGGACAGAAGAAGGAAAGCCCCTCGGTTGCCAATTCAATATTACACCGTGAAGAACAACCAACTGAAAGTTCCAGCGATATCCTAGTTGGGGAAATTTTGATAAAGACCATATAGACTACGTTTTAAAATGCCAAATCGTGTAAAGAGGATAAAAGTACCAATTGGCAATTTTCACTGCCACCAAAAAGTGATGAAAGTCGTGCACACTTGTACATGAAGGGCCTGCCATCGTGCAGTTATACAAGTATACTGAAGACTATATTCACTGTAAATTACACTGGTGGTGAAATGCATTTTAGCCTAGAATCCAGGTAAACTGAATTTGAAATTTTTATTGTTTCTGCATGTACATTGAATAAATTTACAAATATGAATCAAATGGGACATAAAAACTCGCAAGAGTTTATAAGGATCCCCCAGAAGTTTATTCTTCATTCTTGCGCAATTGATTGGGCAGTAACATACCATCACCTCCGAGGCAAGCATCCACTCTCGTCCTACAAAGTATGTGGAGAGTTTCTGTCGCTTGAGCTGTACACGGAGGTGTCCTCGAAGTCCTGTTTCATCCACCACAGGATCGATTAAAAAGACAAAAGCACTGACATTTAGACCTACCAGCCCTTGTGGACGGAGCGCGGAGAGTATTATTCCAATAAATTTTAAATCTAAATTAGTATATAATTTCGGCTTGCAAATGATACTGTATTTTTAGGGTTGTTAACCCTTGTTTGCATGAGACAACAAGCATTTGGACAAAAAGTAGTTTAGATGTCCCTTGAAGTCACCACAGCTTCTTCTACATGTAAACTGAGTATGTTTTCGTACAAATGATCTTATTTACGACAAAAAGGCACAGATACGGAAGAACTCCCATTTTGAATGTCAACCGTGCAAACGAAACGAAAACACTGATTTCTGGACTTTGTGGACTGATTTGAATGGTTGTCTGTTAAAATGTTAAAAAACAAAACGAAGCAAAACTCATCTGACGCTTTAAAAATTGAACCATTCTTGTCTTGTTTATTAAATTTTTTTTACCATTAACAATCAATTCTTGAGAATGAAAAAAAAAAAGAAAACTGTATCGTCGTGTTAATATATCAGCACTTATCGGTAAGGTTTTCAGGTTGACTAATCTAAGCAGTATCAGTTTTGCTGTGAAGTACAAAAGGATGAGCAGTTCTTTAGTACACACATGCTTCCAAACTGGCTTGACTGGCCCTTTGTCATTAGTTACGTTAATATATATATATCTATATATTGCTATAAACTTGTACATATTCATGTATATGAACCGCGTGTGATTGTACTTGTGTGTACAGTACATGGCATATACAAATGTATACATAAACCTGCAGACGCGAAGTGCTAGATGTTCATGTTCTCTGGACAGTTATAAGCCGATTCAGAAGTATGTTGATCCCATTGGATAAAATTTGCTCGGTCATTGCATAGTGTGGATGTTGTCCAGTATGTTTCACAATAGGGCTTTACAGACAGACAATGCCTGAAATTTTCGCTTCATTGTAGGGACAGTTTCACCTGTCTGCGAATCCGCATGGGCCATGCTAGCGGTTGCTGTAAATGATTGTCCACGAGGAATATTTCAACATACCAAAGACGTGGTCATTTATAGATGTGAAGCAATGAGAAGACTACAAAAAATGAAGCGTGTAAAATATCTTGCAAAATTTGAAATATGAAAAACAGGATAAAACTTGATGCAAATATACGAGATAACTGTAAAGTGTTTCCGTACCTGAAACATCGTGAATGCGATAAATAGGATTATTTATTCGTGCAGTAAACTTTAATGTGTGTGTGTGTGTGTGTGTGTGTGTGTGTGTGTGTGTGTGTGTGTGTGTGTGTGTGTGTGTGTGTGTGTGTGTGTGTGTGTGTGTGTGTGTGTGTGTGTGTGTGTGTGTGTGTGTGTGTGTGTGTGTGTGTGTGTGTGTGTGTGTGTGTGTGTGTGTGTGTGTGTGTGCCAAAAATTGATACTGCCTTGCAGAAATGTTTTTCTCTTTTCCTCTGTACATGTTCAATCGCCCAGAGTCGCTCCATGGTAATAATTTTGAACTTAGTTCGTTTTAGTACTTGTTCTGTGGTGTATGTATAGGAAATTAAAATGTCATGTGAATAAGCTATGTATAAAAATTCTCTGTACTTGAGAAAAATTATTTTACAGCCAAAGTAAAAGAAAGTAATAACGCTCAGTATTGCAGACAACTGCTTCTGCATATACAGTTGAATCAGTCGTCCCACTCATGGTGCGGCAGTATTGATCTTCCACTGTCTGTTATGACTGAACCGTGAAAATAAGAAAAACTGCAAATGCATGTATTTTGATACAAATGTTAAAGATTTATGCCCCCCCCCCCTAGTATGAAAAGAAAGCTGGAACAAAAATCATATATTCTTAAAATACGTTTAATACTGTTCAAAACTTGTGAAATTGCGCAACAATGTCCCAGTTCAGCATTCCAAAATATCTACGCCCACTAACTCCAGTAATAAAAAACGCAACAAGCAGCGGGCAGGTTATTACTCCAATACTCCCTACTTAGAGAATCCATAGCCTAGCAGGTCAAAAACTGGTCATACAAAACAGGTAATATTTACCTGAATACAGGTTAATATATGTGGAAAAGATAACACCATAGGGACCAAAGAACTTTGGCCTTGAAAGACAGGTGATCATTGGAGTGGTCTTTCAAAGGAGGGACTGCAATACATGCACACATGTCAATGTGTGTCTTCATGCCAGATTATTCTGGCAAAAAAAGCTTCTCTAACATGCTGAGGTAAATGTCCCTATAATACTCACTGAAACAGACTGGCTTTTCTTGTGATGCATAATAATACTAGCAAATTTCCGTGTACATCAATGACTATGCGTCATCTTCTGAAATATTATTAGTCAATCAACAAAGGAACCGTGTATACTTGAAAATATTAATTTACACATGTACTTATGAAGGTAAAAACCATCTCTAACTGGTAAAAAGACATTGATGTACATATGAAATATACATGAGTATACAAATACAGATAAAAACATCTCAAACCTGTACAAAATATAAATGTTATATTTGTATTCAATTCCACTGAAGTCAGTGCTCGTATCATGTCTTTTATGCCGTCATAACAGATTACAAAAAAGCAACACTCGAAGTAAATGTGTTGATAAAGATATATTATATCAGACAAGCAAAATTTCCTTGAGTTTGCTTTTGCAATGGCATGCAGCCTCTTCTTGACACAATTTCTCTTAATGCAAATAACATGTAGCCTCTTCTCCCCCACACAAGTTCTCTTAAATGTCATTTGTACCTAACAGAACACAGGATTGCTTTTATGTATCTCGCCAGCTCTCATTGATACTTTTCATTATAAAAATGTTCACAAAGCATTATGACAAAGGGGAAAAACAAACAGAAAAAAAAAGAAAAACATAGCATTAAAATTAAGTTTCTGTACGATAGAAGCACCAAATAACAAATCCTAGCTTCAACAGGTGTATATTTAATACATCCAAAACAGTTTTGAACCAGTCATGGCCACAAGCTCAGTCATACTGGATGTCATCATGAACACTGCGTAAACATCTCCAGGTGCATCCCTGCATCTTTTACTCATAGAGTTCTCACCCATAACCACAAAAAAAAGTTTATCGCTAAGTCATGATTGTAGGGCCAACTTTAATGACAAGAAGATGCACCGAAAGAACATTTACATAACTGGTAATTTAAAGATATAAATTGTCACGATATTCAAATCTGAATAAAATTACCAGTTGATTTGCCTCTCAAGCAAACTTAGCTCTGTGTTTCTTGTCAAACTTCACGACACAGTCGGTTCATCAGGCACTCAATCAAGTGATGAGCTAATTGTGATCAACAGATTTACATTTGTGATAAACGTGTAACTTTTACACTGTACCCGTATAACAAAATTTATTTGCAGGTCACCTAAATGTCCCTAAGACGATAATGTTACCATTGTATCATAAAAGGAATTCAAAACAGCTTCACCAATTTTTGAGAGATGTACTTTGGGAAGAATCAGAATCATATTTTGCAAAGTGTGGTTTTTCTCAAAGGGAAATGGGTCAGCTGTAACAAATATTTCATCAGAGATGTACCATCCCTGGACAGAACCCCACCTTATCTTATTGACTCCGTTGGACGTTGTTCAATTGCAGTTTCACATTTTGACTTTCACTTAAATATGTTAACCGAATCTTTTTCAAGCGTGGTGGGAATACACCTTGGTGGGTGTCAACCAAGTTTGCTTTATATGTCCCGCTCTGCTGATATTCTGTCTGTGTCCTTGTTTTTGAGGGAGTGGGTGGAAAACACTTTTAGTTTTTCTTCAAAGCCACCAGACCAATTCTTTCCAAATTGTACAGGACCAGTTTTAGATTATAAATTTGTTAAGTAGGTAGTCCTGCAATGTTTCCTAGTTTTTAAATTATTGTTGATAAATATTTGGGGGGGGGGGGGTCACTTATTATGTTAACTATATAAACATCTCCTCTCTGGCGTCAATTTGTATTATGGCACTTTCATCAGCTTCATTCAGTGAATGGCGAAATTTATCAGCAATGTTTTTGTTGTTTGTTTTTTCCAAAGCTCCACACAGCTTGCCAACGGTGGCCATGTCGCCTTCCTTCGACTGCCATAGCACCAGCACCTGATGAACCTGTTCGGCAAGGTCACGGTCATGGGCATACTTGATTTGATCAATTTCTGCCTCTGTCATTCCCAACGCTCTCCCCATTGGTGACACACATTTAGCCTGAAGGTGGCTCTTCAGATAGTCAATATGGTGGGGCGTCACTTCGTTTCCCATCAAGGTCTGATCTTGCACTTGCGGCCCCTCCTGTATGGTTTTAAATTATACGAATGATTAGTTGAACTTTCACGAGACCCAAAGAATTTCTGTCTCGTTACTATTATGCCTATACATTAGGTTCCAGTTTGACATCATTTCACATCCTAGTTTTGATTGTAAAACTACAGGTGAGGTCAAAGTTTTGAAGTAGGTGTAATAAAAGATGGTTGATAGACTAAGCGTAAGGCTGTGTAAAATACTATCATAATGTTGGCAAGAATTTTGCATTTTTCTTTTTCAAAGTTTTTACCCACCGGGAATTGGAAATCCTGGATAAGCAGCTGAGTGTAAGTCATATCTCGACGGTTCTTTTTTCGTTGTGCCACAGCAAACTCGGCTTCAATCCCGTACATCCTCTTACTGGTATCCTTTGGAACACAGCGAAAGTCCACAGACGGTGGGGTGCCACAGCAATGGTAGCACAAGCTCATGGCGATAATCTAAAGAGACAACATAAGAAATTCAAAGATTATTTCAACGTGACCATTCTCGTGAAACACTACAAAGTAATGCCTCGGGGGTCTAAAATGGGAGAAAGAAACAGTGAGCATGTTTTAAGGAAAATCTGGCCACCAATTCGACGGCTAAGCATTGCAAGTCTCCATATATTGAAACAAAAATACTTGATAACAGAGGGCTATGTTTAAAGTAATAAATATTTGGAAACTGTTTCACATTGTAAATTTGGGGTCTGTTTCACACTTTAATCAATGAGATCTGCGGTCAACGTCGATAAAATCAGGCGCAAAAGCTATCTTGCGTATGAAATATCCAAAATAATATGAAAACTTGTTTTCATTTCACACATTTTAGGTTATGATATCGATCATACCTTATGAGCACATTTGCAGTTTACACAACCTCGGAATGATATAGCAGGGAGCAAGCACTCATTTACAGGCCTTGGTATTTGCAGACTTATTCTCAACAACAGCGGTTAAAGTACAGGTATTTTATGGCCATAAAACACGCCTAACCTTCAGAGATTGGTCTCTTGGAAGAACCCATGGCCATGCTGCATCGTCCACACTGCTCAATTTGATTTCCCAGTCTTTCTCATTGCTAACAACCAGTGGCTTATATTGACTCCTACACTGTCCACTGTACGCGCGCTCCATATCCATAATTCTCTGAAAAGGACAGACATGGCGATGCAGTTGAATGCGCATTTAACTTTGGGAATAAAACACCAATACTTGGATGTTTATCTTCAGCTAAACGCCTCATGTTCAAACCTTTAATATCAGTCAGACTTAGGATATAGACCCCATACAAGTTTACGCATACTTTTAATGAATTGACCGTTATTTTCCTTGTAAAAATAAAGCTATGTATTACATTCAATGCAAAAATGTACCATGTTGAGAGGTATAGGCAATTCAACGATCGTGAGCAAACCGTGCTATGTAAAATGGGTGTATATATACCGTATTCATCCTAATAGTAACACATGCCCTAATAGAAGCACGCCCCCACTTTCAATCTAAGTGGTCTAGATTCAAAATCAAGATTTTTCCTGTAATTTAGCATACCTGATACTTCCAAATGAAAAATTAAATGTCACTGCAGTATATTAATGTTTATCTAACACCTAAATGAACTGTACAGCCTTCAAAACCTTCAATCAAGAAAAGTACTTATTCCATAGTGCCGCGAAAACACTACAAGATCTGGCAAATCTTTGCATTGGCACGGCGTGCTACTATTAGGATGAATACGGTATATATACATATATATATATATATATATATATATATATATATATATATATATATATATATATATATATATATATATATATATATATATATATATATATTATGGGACATTGTGACATTAACTGACTGGCTTTTATTAATGCCCCTTATTAACAGGAAATGATAATTTGTAAGTTAACAATACCACTCAATACAACACAACAATTGAGCAAAACATTTGTTTTAAATGACTCTGTTTTACACTATTATAGTTAATACTCTTGGTTGTCACTCTTTCCAGACTGAGGTTAGTAAATCGCCATTCAATTTTTAAATCAGCAAATTTTATAAGTTTTATAAATTCGTTTTCTGCCGATCAGCATTCAAAATCTGCGATAAATTCTCCCAAAGAACCAAATAATTCTCTACCTTCTCTGAACTGTGGCCATTTACAACATAAAGAATTTGATCCTGGACTTGCAAACATGAATCACAAATTATGAAATCTTAAGGAGCTTTAAATGGCCTCCTATGTCTATCCTTTTCAGTATTCTAATTGAGTGCACTCATTCGCAATCTAGTTCATTCTGCTTTTCGATTACATGTTCAACACAATCAGATACTTTTCTTGTTTAAAATTTAATTTATAAATTAAATTTTGACCAAATTCTCAATTTTTTTAACCGGTAAGACTTGTCGGAAAAAATATTTCATAACGTCACTGTAATTCTGATAGTATTTACTCAGTTTCAGTTATTAGATGACATCATTTCAATATTACACGTATAAGCACTCATCTGGATCTCTATTTTTTATTTCGATATCTACTTTTTCAAACACTTTTTAATATTTTCAAAGAATATTGAGATGCTACGAGGTCATATACGGATAGATATAAATTAGATTTGATATGCCCAGATGACTTATCATACACGTCTACATGTCTCAAAAATTTTAACAGAAATCCTCCTTTTCTATCTTTCAAACGTTTGCAAAGTAATGCGTCATGCCACACCGTATCGAATGCCTTTTGCAAATCAAAAAGAAAACAAAAACAAAAACAAAAACAAACAAAAAACAAAAAAAACAAAAACAAAAACAAAAACAAAAACAAAAACAAAAAACAAAAAAACAAAAAACAAAACAAAAAACAAAACTATAAAAATAAAAAACAAACAGACAAATATATATAAAGCAATTTTTGCTTGCCCGCGACTTTGACATATTTGCCTATAAAAGATCGCAGTACAAATGCATTGTTTGTTCACTACCCTACATTGAAACGATTGTTAAATTCATTGTTCTTAATATGATTGCACAAATGTTTTTATGTTTCTATACAGAGCTGATTCTAGGATTTGTGTGACAGGGGCCAAATTGGCCCTCCTGACTTTCCAGAATGGGCCAAGTAGCCAGAATGATGGGCCAACACAATAGAAATGCACTAAGATATAAGCATTAAAAGTGGGGGGGGGGACCTGGCCTTTCATGTGTAATAATCTGGGCCAAAGTTGTCAAAAGGTGGTAAAATCCCCCACTCCCCATCCTAGAATCAACACTGTCTGTATGAAAATATTTGGATGTACTGCTTGAAGAAATGACCCTATATTTATTGGGATCTAAAGCAGAGTATAGGCTTTCTGTGTAAGTAGACACATTTTCCACATGCAGGCAAGATTTAAAAGTTCATTCAATATTGAATCTCTGCCCGGGGATTTACCAGTTCACGTATCAAGTTTGTCCTATATTGTATCTTCCGGTTTCGATCGTACGGGGACAATCATTATTATTCGGTCTAACCAGGATGCGACACACATTACATGGTGCGGCCTTCTTGGTTTTCCCTGAAGATTCAAGGGGTACGCAATACTAAACTTCGTTGGCTTGTTGGCCTCATTTAAGCTGAATTGGGTTTATGGCGGGAGAGAGAGAGAGAGAGAGAGAGAGAGAGAGAGAGAGAGAGAGAGAGAGAGAGAGAGAGAGAGAGAGAGAGAGAGAGAGAGAGAGAGAGAGAGAGAGAGAGAGAGAGAGAGAGAGAGAGAGAGAGAGAGAGAGAGAGAATTATGAATTGCCCTTCTGCTGAAGCTTTTTGGCCCACACATATACTATTAGATCAGTATAGATACTGTTACTGCCTACAAATAACAGGTTCACATCCAAATTTTGAATACTTTTAATTTTACCAGAACATATTTAACAATTAAAATTTGAAAACATGCCATTTCAGTTCGGTCTAAATGAAAATCACGGATCTTCAGCCGGTAACCATCAGAACATGTTCTGAACCACACACGGATACCAATTCAGGTAGCGGCTCCTTGTGTCAGCTCTATAAGGCAACTTATATAGCAATAACACATTCAGTGCGAAGTGGTATATCAACTATTGAATTAACTCTGAGAAAGGCCTTTACGCGTATCACTATATACCATCAGTTTTCATGGACACAGATTCTGACAACGTACGCGTCATTCCCACGAGTGTTATTATGAAGTTTCTGTATGCCAGTCTGACCAAATGAAAAGTTCCTCGACTATAGCCTCTGCTGCATGGAGTATAATGCTGATCAGTCTGGTATTTGCTTACGCCCACTTCATTTGAAAGTGTCGAGAAATACAAATTTAACTTTTTCAACTGACTAAATAGGCTGAATCCAGTCAGGGAGCAAGTCCATGTTTATCTTAGAGGGGCTGGGTACGTTGTCTACGATTCAATAATAATTGGGGATATTGGGAATATTGAATTCTTTCTTTAAAAAATACTGAAAATTGCAGATGATATTTATTAACATTCTTCCACAATGCGCACATGCCTAAATTTTAAACAAAAACTCTGTTGAGTCGACATAGGCTACCCATGTAATGTAAGTCAATATCATTTCATAGTAGGTCTATACGTTATGCATCTGCCGTCACAATACTTCAATAACTTACCTTATGGGCATCTGCAAAGTTGTCACTGATGTAGACTCTAAGATTGGCCTGTTGCTTCTGTTCATATTCTTTGTAATTTCCATAAATAGCCGCACATAATTTCAGAGGTCTTTTACGCTCTTGTCCACACCCATGGCATGTGAAACACGTGAAATGGTAGGTTTTAATAAAAACAAAATCTTCATCATACCAAAACGCTACCTCGTGGTTCACATTGCTATCAGGATGCACCTGTGGCACTGCATACCATTCCATGTTGGCGCCGAGTGGGGAATTACTGTAACGCACCTTGAACTCCCAAGAGGATCCCTCAATGTACGCTCTGTGTGGCATTTTTATCACAACAGGCTTCTTGAATCGTTTTATTCCCGGTGCGAGACATTCTACGACGGGACCTAACTGAATTTCGTCCTGACTTCTTGTCCCACTGATAGTATCTGCATTCAGTGCAACGTTCACAAACACTGGCTGCAAACGACCACGTGGAAGGCAACCAGCGGGGAAATTGACGGAAACGTCAGAATCTGGATGAAGAACTTCACCGCCATCATCTGAAATTATGTCGCTGAACTGATTGATGAAGGAGATGTTACTGGCTGGATATGGATCGGGAGTGATTGTGTTGTGCAGTCTTTGGGACGAGTTTTGAAACTCTGGCGTCGGCCTACATCTTTCATTGTTGTTTGGTTTATGAAATAAATTGAGTTCATTTGGTACATGTTTTAACGTACCCTGTATGTCATTTCTTGCATCGTCTGTGACCATCACTATATTGTTAAGATAATTTGGATTGTAATGTCTCCTTGATTTTTCTAATTTTTCGATCCATTGTCTTCGTTTGCATTTGTATGCAATATATAATACCACACTCGTGGTTGTGGCACCCACTAAAAGTCCCCCAGAAACAAGCAACACCATGGATCCTGTAGAACCAAGTGTGTCGATTAAATAAGTTAATGCGCCGTTTTCTGGTGACTTAAGAAATTGCAAAGCACGGGAAACTGCATTCGCACAGTTTGAGGATGGTCTCATATCTCCCTTCATCCTTTCGACAGCCACTTGCTGGTTTGTCCATGATTGTACGGTTGCGCCGCCTGCAGTTTCCATAATCTTGTTCAACGCACCAGTTGTTTCAGCTGGTTTTTGGAGTGGCGCTGCAAGTGGGTCCACTCTGTTGTAAAACATGATCAATATCTGTAAATTGAATTAAAAAAGGTCCAATTTCAGTAAATTGTGAACTTGAGAACTGTGTACCATTAAAATAACAATGAATCAACAACACGAGGACAGTAACAGTTATGTGCTCAGCTGACCTTGGATGCACAGACTGAGTTGGTCCTATGACCTTCGGAATTAGATCAAAGTCACCTTTCTTTAGACCAACATCGTGCGAATATCTAATTTTTGCTCAATAGTACTGCTCACATGTGACCACTCAAAACACTGCCTGAATAGTTCTCAATCTATAAATCCAATAAAAGATAGGCATGTGACATGGAAACTGAATCAGCATTGGTAATGTGCATCTCAATGGTAAAAATAATATATGTGCAAAACGATGCAATTATGGGTATTATGGACATAGTATGTACCGTGCTGAATTGGTACCATCTCGTTCCATGGACACAGGACTTAAATTTTTGGGCAAGCACTTTTACGTGCAATAATAATAATAATAATAATAATAATAATAATAATAATAATAATAATAATAATAATAATAATAATAATAATTGGAGCTTCTGTGTCGGGTTTCAACAAGCACTCGAAACGTGCTCCGCATGTTTGTGATATCTGTAACGTTACAATTTAATGCACGTCACAGAGAGTTTTACTTGTCCAGACCTAGCATAATCAATAAGTCTATCATATTTTAGTAGTTTTCTTATGTCATTTGACCTTAAGCTCATCAAAACTACGTTAATTAAAGTGAACTCAGTCATATTTAAACATTATCGTTTGCAGTCTGATAATTTTAAAAATGTCACATGTAAAAACAACCAATTCCCCTTGCTAAATTTAGGTACATGATTAAAAACCCTCATGTAAGGTTTAGCATCCACAACTTATAATGTCAAATGATACTCCATGTAAAGATAACACCCCCCCCCCCCCGCCCCAGCGGATGCTGCACTTCACTATCAAAGGCCTCCTTTACTTAAATTTAAAAAGTCGTTTTCGGCTATTCCCGATGTACCGTGCTACACTAAAATTTGGCCTATGTAAGTCCAGTATGGTGAGATTGTTTCGTGTCATTATTTATCACGATTTTTTACCTTCAAGTTGTCAGTTTGTTTAAATTATACACATTAAGGATCAACAATAGTGGCCTCCTTGTTATAATATAACGTACTATAATAATTAATGGGCCTATTGCTGTGGCTCTTCGCTTACTCTATACCGCGGTTCTGTGTTAAACAGATGCCTTTGGGGGAAATGATGAGGCGGAGGAAACCATGGTAATATTGGAAGTCGCCACGTGTACACAGAGGTGGGAACATCCATTCCTAAATGTTGACATTGAGACGAGAGAAGTTGAGTAGCTAAGTCACCACTAACTTAATTAGTATAGAGCCGTGCCCAATTGTCGGACATCGTTGATAGTTTTGCCATTCATTGCCAAGATGTGTAAAAAAAATATCAATTTAAATTTTAATAGGCACCGAGAGACTGATGTTGGATTACAGACAAGTTGGCCATTTTTTAACTTTGCATATTTTCCGACACAATGTCAGCTTTTAGATAAAAAATATCCATTATAGTCGGCAAGTGTTAATCAACACCCGTGCGACGCAGTTTGCAAAATAAAGTTTTAAATCTGATATGAGTATTAAAATGTAGAGGTTCTCCCCTCAAGGACTGGAGTTTAATTCCCAGCTAGAAGGTGAACAAAAATAACGTGGAGCCAAATACCTTCCCATGTCCGACATTTGGGCACACCTAACTTTCTGCTCGTGGCAGGATATTCTTTACCTGAGCGCAGACTCATGGACGGCGCAAGAGACTGAGGGCGCCAGTCAGACTGGCGCCCTCAGTCTCTTGCGCCGTCCAGGAGTCTGCGCTCAGGTAAGATATTCTCGATCATCTCTTGTAAAATGTGTGCGCGTTCGCAATCTAAAGAGTGTGATTTGACAAGGAATATGCGCCAACAATCCACAGTGTTTGGGGGTTTTTTTCAGCGGCACTGCCAAACAACATCAGTAATGTAATTGAATTTTCAGCCTGGCAATGAACGCAACCTTGCGCTTAGCTGTCCGACAATTGGGCACCCCAGTATATTAGGGCTTCCCAACCCGGCTAGTATTAGGCCTAAACCACAAATGGCACTATAATTGATCATGGAGGTAGAAAGCCCCTTTGAAGTGGCTTAATTTCTGCCTTTGATCATGATTTGATCTACTTACCACCAGTCTAAACTTGCCGGATCAGAAGCCCCAAAAATGGGAACAAACAGACCAAAGTTAAAACTGGACATCACCAACTTCAAGCACCCGGACCAATCTGACAACTTTTGGTGGCTACGTACCACATGTAAAATCGTTTTCACGGACATTGCGTCACGAACTTGACGAAGTTGAAGTAAGTAAGTAAGTAAGTAAGATCTGTCCCAGCGGCCCGTGTAGAATGGTGTCTGTTTGATTCTGGGTAGTTGTACTAATGTTCTTCATGTTTTGCTATTTCAACATGTTCAATCAAAGGGCAAAGAACTCGTGATAAATAAATTATGGGGTTTACCAACTTCAACTTCCTAGCTGTTGTGTTCTCTAAAAATGGGTCGGGAACTTCCTGGTTTTTTGCAATAACCATATAAGTGACGTCATAAATTGGCATTTCCAGTGCTTGCGATCGATTAAGGAGTTACTATTTATAAATGGGGTTGTGTCATTGACCTATGACGAAACTTCTGCACAATCATGCATTTCACGATCGTGACGTTTGGCAAATTATGCATGGAGGGCGGGTCGACTGTTGCCGTCGCCGTCGGACTGTTGGCCTTAGTTTGTTAAACGTCACGAGCCCATGTGTCAACAGCTGGCAACAAAAATGGCGAACGACAATTTGATCATTGCTATTCTGTTATTTCTGTGTATTTTGACCCGAGAAATAGCCATCGGAGCGTGCCCATCCCGGGCATCAGAATGTCCTGGATGCTTCAGATCTGTTAACCTTGTGAAGTCGAGGATAATGATTGAGAACCTCGTTCAGAAAGCTGTTCATAAGCTGAATTCAGCCACTGGCAGTGCGAGCGATAATGGACCGATGGTTACCTATGTTTTGGACACAAGTCAGCAAAATGGCGGCATTAAAGATGCTTCTAGACAGGTACATATATTGGGATGAAACCACGTACCATCAATTCATTTATTGTATATATATTTCATAATATGTTCATGGCCGGCACCATAAAGCGAGCGCAGCTTTAATCCATATGGGTATACCTTTAAGTTGGAGGAATCATCAAAATCATGATTCCTCCAAGGGTATACCATAGGCTAGCCCATATATAACCCACCCGACTATGTAGGCTACATAGTATTAGTCGGGTTTACACACACATTTCTGTACTGACTGTAACAATACCAACACAAGGAAGGACATGATAGGCCTAAGCGTTATAGGGAAGTAAAACTGTAATTACTCATTTAGTTAATAATCTTAGATGCAGGGAGGAGAGGGAATGGTGGTAGCCCTTATAAGGGCTCCCATGGGATCCCCCATGGGAAATGCCTGAGCCTTAGAGGCGGGGATAGGGTGTATGAGGGAAGGTTTTTCTGTCTTTTTATGGGGGTGGGGGTGGGGGGGGGGGGTGGGGAGGGGCTACAAGCGATGAGTGTTGGGGGATATATCCAGGGCCAGGGGCCCACCACAGCTGTGAGAGAGTGTGTGGTGGACCCTTTGCCTCGGCTCTGGTCCTGATAAACATGGCAGCATGAGCTGATTAGCATAGCCATGGTTTCCTCCATCTCATGATCATCTTCTTTTTTTTTTTTCCCCCTAGGCCACCTGTGGCACACAGGACCGCGGCGCATAAGCGGAGAGCCACAGTATTATTATTAGTGCAGAATCCGACGAGACTCTTGTATAATTCACGAAAAAATGAATTGGCCCTTTACGAATTTGTTTAGCCAAATCAAAGAAACTTAGCATTTGGTTTATTGACTAATGGCACAAGCAGTCTCTGATGCTGAAAAAAAACTTACCTTGTCTCATATATATATATATATATATAGGTATATATTTATATATACATATATATGATGTTGACATAACATGTAACTGGCAGTTTCCATTTTATGAATGTTGTAAATAATTCCTCCTGATAAATAAATATGTTTACATAATAAATCAAACACAACAAAACACTAAAATAAATATAATTCTTTATTTTTTGGGCGATGAATGAGGAAGTGTACTAACAAGAATTGTAACATCAACATATCAAAATTAATAACCGACAAAAACAAATACAAAACACTTCCCAGCTTGAAGCTGATGTAAAATTGAATTAGGGTGGGAGGGCGTGGAGAAAAATTTCCGTACTTACTGCTAGCGAGTTGAAAAACAAAGTGAAGAAAGGAAAATTATCGCGCTAGAAGTCACGTGAACCAAATGAAAAAGAGACAAAGGACTTTAAATCAGAACAACAGATATGCAAATGAACTAAAGTATAAAGAAAGGTACTGAGTAACCTAGCCCTGGTACAAAAGGGCTTGACCATCAAGTATATGACCAAGTGTCTTAGATCCAAAGAGCTTTACCAGCAAAGTGTACATGACGAAGTTAAGAACCAAGTGTATATATTGTAATCAGGAATTAATTAATCATTTTGAATGCAAAATACACAATGGGTAATGCATGCTGGGTAATAAATTTAAACAAGTGACATAATACTATGATCATGCAGCGATAACACTAGAAAAGATTTGAACTTTGGTTTATTGTTCATTGGATGAGGCTATGCCACAAACCCATAAATCTAAGTTGGAATGGCACCTATATAATAGTTTTGAAGCAATTGAAAATTTACATTTTGCATATTCACCTAATTTGCATAAATTAAAATCCTACAACTTTGGTTCATGGTTCATTGGATGCGGCTTTGCCACAAACCTATGAATTAAAGATGGAATAGCATTTTAACTTTTTCAGTGTCCCTTATAAGCATAATTTGAAATTGTACAACTATACTGTCTATTATAGTGGCAAGTGTCACAAAGGTATATATGCACATTGAAATTTTGAGTCCATCTGCAATAGTTTGGAAGATATGGCGCTTTAAAAATTTTTGTTGCCTCAAAAATTTGCACAATTTTAAACATCATGACTGTTCCAAATGAAATGCACAATTTCACTGGTTATGTCAGTCACCATGGCAAGTCTGGTGGTTTTCGGAAAAACGGTGTCTGAAAAAAAACTGGACCAACTTGGTCGTAGAGAGAGAGAGAGAGGGAGGGAGGGAAGGAGAAAGAAAGAAAGAAACAAAGAAAGAAAACACCCGTCCTATGTGACCACTCCTGACAGGGTCAGTCCTTCTGGGGAGTATTGATGGGTATATGTGCATGTACAGTGTACACACATTATAATTCAGAGGGATGTACAGTGAAACCTCATTATAACGACACTCAGATATCCGACATATTCATTATAATGACACAAGTTTTGAATGGCAAAAGTTCATTTTCTTTGTTGTTTGATTCATTTATCCGACATATTCAGTTATGTAACACATTTCTAAGGGAACAGATGGTGTCATTATAACGAGTTTTCACTGTATACACATGCAATACAAAACTGTCTTTGTTCCTTGATTACATGAACAAATTTAAACAGATGCTGTCGCAAAACTACATGTTCATGTACATGTACCTGTGAACTGAGACATGCACTATACTTACACAGTATTGGCTGTGAAGAACAGACTTCATCTCACTGGTTACAAGAAAACAAAGACATGAAAGTGTCCAGTGAGATGACATAAATCCACAAACTTTTTCAAAATTCAGCAAGTTGTGTAAACAGTCATTGAGGACTGTCAGCTCTGTATGTAGTCTATTTTTAAGAGAGGGTACACTCTGCCAGGCTTGTTCTGCCCAGAAGTCCAGGCCCTCTGATCCCTTGGGACTGATGGAACTTGTAAGCCCAGCACACTCCTAGCCTATGCTAAAGCAGACCAGCTACCAGGACACTCCCACTGTTCAGTCTCAGTCATGGTGTACTTACAGCCCTGTCCAGCATTAGTGTGAACATGCAGCAGATATGTTTCTAGCATGAACAGAAAGAGATCCTCTGTATTTTATTGAGAACCTTGAGAGTTTTTCTCGGACACTATATTGACTTATAGGACAGGTGGTCATTCATCTCAGATAAATCAACGAAGAAATAAAAGGCTAATGTCTTTCTTTCTTTCTCTCTCTCTCTTTTTCCTTCCTTCCTTTCTTATTTTCTTTCTTTGTTTGTTTCTTTCTTTCTTCTTTATGACCAAATTTGTCCAGTTTTTCTCGGACCTTACCATTCCGAAAACCACCAGACTTGCCATTATGACTGACCCACCAGTGAAATTAGGCACCTGACTTGCAATAGTCACGATGTTTAAAATTATGCAAATTATGAGCAATTAAAATTTTAAAAGCTTTATATCTTCAAAAATATTATAGATAGACACAAAGTTCTAACTTACACATATAGGTTTGAGACATCTGGCAAATCCAATACATTGTAGCATGCAAACAAAAGTTGGGGAATTTTAATGTACGCTAAATTCAGTAAATTTCCCAACAATCCACATTTTGACTAGGGCTTCTGCTGTATTGCATGTTATAAGCTTCCATGGTGCTAGGCAACCATTTTGCATTCATGACACTTGAACCTGTCTCATAGGCAGCCTTCTAGCCATGCCTGCTGGGTTTATGGTTTGAAAGGCTTGGGTCTTGTGGCAAATGGGAGGTAGGGTTGGTGGGTGGGGGGAACTCCCAACAACTGTGTAATGAGGTTTTCAATAAAATACAGAGAATCTCTTTCTGTACATGCAAGAAACATATCTGATCCATTTTCACACTAGTGCTGGACAGAGCTGTAAGTACACCATGACTGAGACTGACCAGTCAGAGTTCGCCTGAGGCTAGGAGTCTGCAGGGCTTATCAGTCCCAAGGGATCAGAGGAACTGGACTTGTGGGCAGAACAAGCCTGGCAGAGTGTACCCTCTGTTAAAAATAGACTACATACAGAGCTGAGTTTGCTGGCCGATCAAAGTCTGACTTGCAGTCCTCAGCGACTGTTATCACATTTTGGTGAATTTTGAAAAAGGTGGATTTGTGTCATCTCAATGGACACTTTCATGTCTTTGTTTTCTTGTAACCAGTGAGATCAAGCCTGTTCTTCATAGCTAATACTGAGTCAGTATAGTCCATGTCTCAGTTAACAGGTACATGATGATGATGAACATGTAATTTTGTGACAGCATCTGTTAAAATTTGTTTATGTAATAAAGGAACAAGACAGTTTTGTATTGCATGTATACAAATCCCTCTGAATTATAATATGTGTACACTGTACATGCACATATACTCATCAATACTGCCCAGAAGGGCTGACCCTGTTAGGAGTGGGCACTTTTCTCTGGTCGTGAAGGTGCCCACTGTAGAGAGGTTTCACTGTACAGTGGTACCTGCAATTTAAGACCACCCTTAATGTCACCTAACTTATTAATTAGATATTCCAGATTCATAGATATCACAAAAACGATATAGGCCTACTTTCTACTTTTGCTTTAAACTCAGCTGACAAACTAGTCAGAAGAACCAAAATAGTGATAGGCCTACCAATTCTGCTTTATCTTTTGCAGAAGTAATAAAGTTTGGATTTTGAGTGGTTGGGCCTGTAAATATTGGAAATACTATAGTCTGTATTTAATGAAGAATATTTCAAAGGTTGAGAGGACCGGTTTAAAACCACCATTTGCCTTTAGTGGGTGACTGCCTTTCTCAAGTCAGGAGTGAAATTTGTTTCTTCACATTGGTATTGGAAGATAATTGTTGATGCTTTGATAACTCTGGAATCTCTTTGCTGTCATTGTTGGGTTTGATATTTATGAATATGGTTCATGTTTTTGTACATAAGTGTATATAGATATGTCCGTCGAGATGTGCACATTCTCGTCACCATGATATATCTACTACAGAATGCCTCCATGTATTTTGCTCAAATTTGGCAATATGCTGCCTTACCTGGCAAGATGAACTGTTTAGATTTTGGTGTCACTGTGACTTAAATTGAACAAATGGCAGCTTAATAACATGCTCCTTTTGGCTCGTTACCGCAATATCTCCAGAATGCTTATATGTATTTTGCTCAAATTCGGCAGTATGCTTATCCAACATGCCAAGACGAGCTGATTAGATTTTGGTGTCACCATGACCTAATTTGAACAAATGGCAGCCTAATTATATGTCCATTTATAGGGCTCATTACTACAATATCTCCAGAATGCTTCCATGTGTCTTGCTCAAATTTTATAGTATGATTATCTTGTATGCCATGATGATCTGACTAGATTTTGATGTTAGCATAGCCTAATGTCAGCAAATGGCAACCTAACTACATGTTCCTTAGGGCTTGGTATCTCCAGAATGCTTCCATATATTTTGTTCACATTTTGCAGTCAAATAGGGGTGATCTGGGTTGGTTTAATTTCTTGACACACAGTCTTTTGTTCGCATGATGCATGTTTGTGACACCTAGCAACCCATGCCATTTGAGGTCAGGTGGGTCAGCAAAGCCCATTACAGTGAACCTGAAAGTTTCACCCTGTATATGAGGATGACTTTTGGAATTATCATCTTCTAACCTACCTGAAGTACATATTATTATCTTTCAAATACAGCCAGGTGTGATAAAATGAAAGTATAATGCTTATTTGGCAACATATAGAGAGGTTAAATTTATATCTGCTTAGTCCCCCTGTCAATCTATGGTGAGGGTCATGGAAAATGACCACAAGATGTGGGCAGTCAACCATGAACAGGATGGGCAACACCACCTTTAGGTGAATTTAGAACTAATCCAGATATAGAATATTATCTTACATGACAATATGAACTGAATAGATTTTGGTGTCCCCATGCCCTAATTTGTGCAGATGGCAGCTTAATTAGATGTTTGTTAGGGCTCGTTACCATGATATCTTCAGAATGCCTCGATGTATTATGCTTTAATTAAAGTTGGTTTAAACATATTTTATTACAAATCACTTCAACTTCCATGTAACAATGTGGTACATGTATAGCAATTGAAAAAAAGGGCAGTGCCCTATGTTAATCCCTCTTGCGGAGTGGGAGACAACATGAAGACAGGACAATATGTGACATACATTTGATGCATGAATAGCCAAGAGTTGGAAGTTGGCCGGTCATGCAACAAACACAAATACGATGAAACGTTCACAGCAGACGAGGGACAGATAGAGGGGTATAATTCAAGCATAATTTATAGATAGATGGCAATAATATGAATTGCAGGTAAAACTGACATTAGATCAACCAATACCTTTTTGAGAAAAACGAGAGGAAATAATTATGTAATCATGAATTGCCGAAAAAAATTGTAAATATTCCAACAAAGTACAAACTGGAGAGCCGTACCAAACCGTTTGTAAGAAGGGAGCGTACTTTGATACAATAGTGTGTAGTTTTTAATGTGCCACAGTATACAATGGGCATGAGAAAAAAACAATGCCATACATTTTTGCCAGCTGCTCCGCACTTGCACCTGGGACTTATTTTAACACCAATTTTGAAAAGATGTGAGTTCAGCTGACTGTAGCCCCAGTATGAGGCATCGAGCCGCTATGTTGGGATGGACGGCTTCTGCCCATACTAAAGCAACACAGTCGATGCCTCAGAAATGGGGCTAACCTGACTGCTGCCTGAGCATAGGCGGCTGTGTAAAGTAGAGGTATATCTGTTTCCAAAATTGTAGAGTTCCGAAAACGGATTTAATCGAGAAGAATTTGCAAGTATCTTGGATTTAAAAACTGATAAGGATGGTGAATTTCTGACATTAAGAGGTAGCACAGACTGAAGGTGTACCGTTGATGGAAGGAATGAATTATTGAAAAGATGCGTTCGGCTCGAAAATGAGACAAGTCAAATTTTTGACAAGTGTTGTAAGTGGACGTGTCAGGGTTGACAATGTTTGGAATTACAGATTGCAGGTAATTTGGAACTAATTTGTTAATGATCTTATAGGTCAGAATTAACTTTGCATTTTCCCTACGAGATGCTAATGTCTGCCATCCAAGTTCTTCATATAGTTTGGCACTCGATGTTCCAGGCATTGCACCAGTAACTATTCTGGCTGCAGTCAGCTGAACTCCTTCAAGCTCTTCAGCATCTGCAGCCATGCAGCCATGCAGCCATTCCAGACTTGACCTCCATACTCCAAAGTGGGTCTGATAAACGAGACATAAATGGTTTCTGGTGTTTGGCGGTCAAGACGAAATTGTAGACTTTTCGTAATGGTCAGTAATTTCCCTGTTTTAGCAACTATGTCCCTCATGTGGTCGATCCACTGCAAATCTGCACAAATTGTGATGCCAAGGTGCTTGTGACTGTTGACTTCCTGCAAAGAGTGACCTTTGAATTTGAGAGGAGGATGAACTGGAGGGATAGTCTTGCGTGAGATTATCATACTGTCAGTTTTAACGGTGTTAAATGTAATTAGCCAGTTGCTTGCCCATTCATCAATAGCGGAGAGATCATCATTTAAGATTTGACAAGCTGTTACAGGGTAACGAGTTTTTTCAATTTGGGTACTTAAGGGTAAATGCTCATTCGCTATTGATTACTATGTAATTCAATGGGCATTCCGATTTTAATTCACATTTTCGACTTCTTTGCTGCAACCGGCATCCAGATTGACTTCAAACGTGGTGGCAATGTACCTTGGGTGGATCTCTATCAAGTCTGCTCAAATGGTCACACTCCAGTGATTTTTGGATTTTTTATGATTTTGTTGGGGGGGGGGGGGATCTGTAAAATAAGTTTGGATAGGAAAGTTTAACATGGGAATTTCTTGTAATGTTTATAACTATAATAATTCAGGCCAGATTTGTGTCAACCTTGGTAAGGATATACCTTACATAAGTGTGTACCTACTTTGTGCAAGTAGTCATGTTCCAGTGATTTTTGGACCTTGACCTCATTCCCAAGGTCACAGGACAACTGACATGAAATTGACTGTTCCCTTGATAACTTGAGGTCTGTTTTGAGGTAGGACCTTTATTGCACATGTTAATGTTTCTCAATGAAGGTCACACTTAGACAGTACATGAGTGACCTTGACCTCATTTCTGGGATCACAGTGCAACATACATGAATTTCACTCTGTACTATAACTTGAGAACTACTTGAACTGGGACCTAAATCAGGGGTCACATTAAGGATTTTTCAGTATGGGTCCATTGGACCCATCTTTCTTCTTTTTCAGGAAAAATAGTGGGTCCATGAACTGAATCGATGAGTCCAGTTTGAAATTGTGCAAACTAGACTTCATTTGATGTAATTTGATTAATTGATTTTATTTGGTATAATCAACATACATCAAAATGATAAATAAATAAAACATGCAGGTAACTTAAGCCTTGAAAGGAACATAACATAACATAGGGCCTGTATGATCATGTAGGTAACTCATTATTATAAAATTTAAGATTGAATAAAAAGTTAACACTATACCAATGTAAAAGGGTTTAAAAGGTGTTGACTGTACCAAGGATGGATTCAATCTACCAAGGGACCTGCTTTTAAGACAAAGT
The DNA here is from genome assembly GCA_964020975.1 of Hermodice carunculata. Lineage (NCBI taxonomy): Eukaryota > Metazoa > Annelida > Polychaeta > Eunicida > Amphinomidae > Hermodice > Hermodice carunculata. Next base: position 50,073,687 of record OZ026615.1, on the reverse strand, counting down.
CAAAAACACATCCCTGGTCTACCAAAAAATGGTTGTGAAGGGGGCTTAACCCTTGGCACGCTGCCACTGTGCCAGAATCTGGTATCTCACACTGTGTGCCACAGGACAGTTTTTTAACTCCCTTGCACAACAAGCGGCATGCATGATTGAACATGGGTTCTTTTTGCGATTGATTCCACGTGATGAAATGGTCAGAAATTACATGATTTATATTTCTGTGCACTTTCTATTTCAATATACCTGAAAAATTTGATGCCGTAGGTAGTGTTAAGAGTCTGATCTTTAGTGCGGTCACTTTTTTCACCAGCTTACAACTTACAAGCCATGCAACACAACTTCACAAGCGAGTGTACACAGCCCGTCATGGGCATGCACCCAGGCATTGTTTCCGCTATGTTGAACGTATATTTTTCCGGCCTTTGATCATACATGTAAGTTTCATTCCTATATTGTTCTGTTGTACAGATTTGTTCCATTCAAACATTTCAATAAAATCAAAACAACCAAATTTTGTTTAAAAAAAAAAAAAAAAAAACCAATAACCAAGGGAGACTGATCAACAACATCATGTTAGGCCTAATGCAAATTTTCGCTTCGTCCATGTGTGACCTTGCCATGCCTAATCTGCATGTTTTCCTAGCCGTCCGTAATGAATTTTCACTCGTGCCTTTGTCTGTATCTAGATTTGCTCGATGGAAATCTTCTCAGTGAAAATATGATGTGAAAATTTAACATCTTGGGCATGCACCCAGGCATTGTTTTCCGCTATGTTGAACGTATATTTTTCCGGCCTTTGATCATACATGTAAGTTTCATTCCTATCTTGTTCTGTTGTACAGATTTGTTCCATTCAAACATTTCAATAAAATCTAAACAACCAAATTTTGTTAAAAGAAAAAAAAAAATAACCAAGGGAGACTGATCAACAACATCGTGTTAGGCCTAATGCAAATTTTCGCTTCGTCCATGTGTGACCTTGCCATGCCTAATCTGCATGTTTTCCTAGCCGTCCGTAATGAATTTTCACTTGTGCCTTTGTCTGTATCTAGATTTGCTCGATGGAAATCTTCTCAGTGAAAATATGATGTGAAAATTTAACATCTTGGGCATGCACCCAGGCATTGTTTTCCGCTATGTTGAACGTATATTTTTCCGGCCTTTGATCATACATGTAAGTTTCATTCCTATCTTGTTCTGTTGTACAGATTTGTTCCATTCAAACATTTCAATAAAATCAAAACAACCAAATTTTGTTAAAAAAAAAAAAAAAACAATAACCAAGGGAGACTGATCAACAACATCGTGTTAGGCCTAATGCAAATTTTCGCTTCGTCCATGTGTGACCTTGCCATGCCTAATCTGCATGTTTTCCTAGCCGTCCGTAATGAATTTTCACTTGTGCCTTTCTCTGTATCTAGATTTGCTCGATGGAAGTCTTCTCAGTGAAAATATGATGTGAAAATTTAACATCTTGCTCCAATAATTCTTTGCGTAATATGACTTCTACCTTCCCAACATTGCGGACATGAGACACTCACATGGGCAACAACGAATTTGATTGGACAGTGAGTGGCACCTGATCAAATCCACCCAATTAGGAGCCTGGAAGTGCTCTCAGCACATTTGTAATGAAGTGAAATGATATACATTCATTCCCATTCTGGGTAATTTTTGGAGGGATACGCCAGGGCTATTTTTTCTGAGCAAATAAGAGAGCTTGTCACATGGAAAGACGAACTTCAGAGGATTCCATCAGTATAATACATAATCATGTTATTGATAATGGTCGATGCAAAACACTGTGACCACTTGGGGTAATTTTTGCAGTTGTATCCTTCAAAATGCATCACATTTTTGTGCGTGCGTCCACAGAGACGCAAAATTACAATGTTTTATTAATTTCCAGGCATCTATTCTTCATTTAGTGCGTCTATGACGCAGGACGCAAGCTTAGTGTGACCCCTGCTTAATTATGCACATATTAGTGTTCGTCCATAAAGGTCAGAATTACTCAGTACATGGGTGACCTTGATCCTATCCCAAGTTCACAGAACCACAAGTGTGATGAATTTCTAGGTCAGCTGAGCATGGGCTGTTCATACAACCCTCTTGTTTTTAAAGCATTTTTCATTTTGGGCACTAATATTGATAAATGCATACATATAGAAACTTAATGTTTGCTGACTCAACATATAGGATATGTTGTTGCCTTATATCTTGGTAATGGTACATCCTAGAGCCATGATTACTATTAATTATTGATAGGAAAACACCTATGAATATTCTAGTGATAATGTTATTTTTGACCTTGAGGGACCTTTAAAGGTCACACTTAGGGTCAAGAGGACATATTGACTTATATCCTGTCAGTTGGTGCTAGATCTGTGTTACAATTTAACATTAATAGATAACACATACAGGTTTATGATGGTTATATAAATTTTTACCTTGAATGAGATTGAAAGGTCAAGCTCAAGGTCAAGTTGAAATATTGGTTTGCATCTTGGAAATGGTGGATAGTAGACCCATGGTTACTATTAAGTATTAACAAGAAAAGACCTGTATTTTTTTCAGGCATTATGAATTTTGATTTTGCGTGACCTTGAAAGTCTAAACTTGAGGTCATGCTGACATATTGGCTTATATCTCGGAAATGGTGTGTAATAGATCCTTGGTTACTAATGAACATGACTAGTTAAACACATATGGGACGTCTTTTGGTGTGGTTTATTTTGACATTGAGTGACCTTGAAAGGTCAAACTAAAGGTCAAACTTAAATACTGGCTTATAGCTTGCTAATGATGGATCCGTTAGTTACTCCTTCAACAAACATAACCTAGCCTATCCCAGCCCAACCCAGGCTGAGGGCCAGCCTAGGTCTAGGCCACGGCCCTGCCTAGCCTAGCCTAGGCTAAGCCGAAACATAGCCTTAGCCTTGTCAAACCAAGCCTAGCCTAAGACAAGCTTAAGCTCACTCGGCTGAGCACAGGATCAGTTCCTGAACCTCCATAATGTATTCTTTTTAAATGAATATCTTCGTTAATTTTTCAGCAAAAAATTATCTTGGAAGTTCGAAACTGCTGAGGCAATTGCTTTGAAGTTGCATAGGAACACTTCTGGAGACCCTCCAGATCTTAATTTGTTCAACAGGTGGTGCTGAAGTTTATAGCTCTGGCACTGACTTGTTAGTCAACTGAACTTATCTTATGGTCCTTTGCCCCTCATCAGCATTGTCATTGGCATTTGCATGTGTCCATCCGTCAACAATTTACCTTTCAAGTTCTTCCTAAAACTATCAACTGGACTCGGTTGAAACATGGTGGGGATGTTTCTTGGATGGCTGGATGGCTGTTTACCAAGTTTGTTTGAATGGTCATGGTCCAGTCACTTTTGAAGTTTTCATGATTTTTTTACTTCAGCTGACAAGTAAGCAGAGGTGATAGTATGGTCCAGCTTTGGTGGTCCATCTGTCCACAATTTACATTTTCCACTCCTTCTCCAAAGCCGTCAGCCAGATTCACTTGACAGTTGGTGGGGATGTACCATATGTGGCTCTCTACCAAGGTTATTCAAAGTGTCACGGTCCAATGAGTTTTGGAGTTTTTATAATTTTTTTGTTTGTTTATTTTTTAAGAAAAATCATAAACAAGCTTCCTCTTCAAAACTTTTATTTAATCAATTGCTTTGAAATTGCATGGTGAGACTTCTGGGGACTCACAAAGCCTAATTTATCCCAACAAGTGATGCTGTAATTATGCATTTTCGATAGGAGGGGATGCATATATAGTGTTTAGTCCAGTGGTTGTCCACCGCTGTCTCTGCCGTGTATCATATTTTCCTTTTATTTCTGTTCCCTCCTGACCTATTGCCTTCTAATTTGAAACCGATAATCTATGTTTCTGGGAAGTTTTTGCCATATAATAGTATGTAACTTTGAAGTAAAAGGTCAAGGTCAAATCCTTGTTGCATTTTTCTGCTGACTCAGCAATATTCACATATTGGCTTATACCTTCTTAATGGTGCATCATAGGTCCAAGATTACCATTAAACGTTGATAGGAAAGTACCTGCGGGCTTTCAGTTTGTATGGTTTGTTTTAAATGCCTCCTAATTTGGTACAAATAATCTCTGGGTCTAGGAAATTTTTGCTATATTATGGTATATAACCTTGATGTCCAAGTTCAAGGTCAAATCCTTTCTTGTTTTTTATTTGTTTTTTTTCATTGCATTCCTGTTGGTTACCATGTCAGTCAATGTTCACATTTTGACTTCCTCAAAACCATAAGCAAGATTCACTTGAAACCATTGGTACTGATACACCATGAATTTTGGGATTTTTTTGCATATGATTGTGGTTGACCTTTTTGTCATAGGTCAAGGTCACAATGCCTTGCAAAATAAAATGGATTCCTTGCCGCATCTTCAAATGGGTTTGATTGAAGCTCATCAAACTGGGTTATTATTACCCTTCAGCCTTATATGAGGTGGAAGGGTATTGTTGTCCCCTGAGTCTAATCCATCTAAAGTTGGAAAACCATGATCATACTCACTTTTTGCAGGATTTCTTTCTCTTAAATCTTCATCCAGTACAGTGGAAGAGGTGACTTTCAGCTAATACCTTAGTACACTTTACCTCATAACACCTCTAGTCAACTTTATGGTGCTAAAAATTGTATTACTATTTACTGGTTTATACCAGTGTTGGTATGGTGGAATAGTGTATTAGGCTTTTAAGTTTCAAAGGAGGTGTCTGTCTGTCCAGCCATCTGGTGTTTCCAGTATAATTTGAGAAATTTTCAACATGGGAATTCCAAATTGCACATGATTGTACACCACTGTAACGCATATTTAATGTGTAAGCATGGTTGACTTTGACCAAGTTTTTAAGGTCACATATGCAAAGTGACGTTACTGCTGAAACTCATGCAAGCCTGCATCTAGCAATGTGAATTTGACACAAAAGAAGCATCATGGACTAATATATGAACCCATTAAAAGTCAAGGTCATATGTGTATATTTGACCTTCATTTTAAGGGTCAAAGGTCAAGTGCACAATGGTGACACTGCTATAAGTAAGAAGTTTATAAGATATGACTTCCAAATGGAACATGATGATGTGCCACTATAAAACTTCAGTAACCTTTAAGCATGGGTGACCTTGACCTATTTTCAAGGTCATGGAATATTTTGCAAAATTTGGTTTCAAGCTGAAAACCTAAGAAGTTTTTGAGGCAGGACTTCCAAATTGCACGAGATTATGCACCACTTTGAGGCCTATTTTGAGTTTAACAATGATGACCTTGAAAAGTAGGTAGTAGTAATATACTTTATTTCTTTAAAGAGGATCGGACGTGTAGCTAAATATAGCTAATGTAGTGTCCTCTCCTAAAGTAAGTCAACATCACACATTGGTCGCATGTGGAAAGTGGCATTATTGCACTAGTACTTGAAAGCTGGTATCTAGCAATCTGAATTTTGCACTAAAGAAGTATCACGAAGTGATTCAGAAGCCTAGTAAAAGTCAAGGTCATACCTCTATATTTGACCTTTTTTTTAAGGGTCAAAGGTCAATTGCTTAATGGTGATGAAAACATTAATTGCAGCTCAAGGGTGTTTAGTGCTTTGCATGGTATTTTTTACCCTGGTGAGACTTTCCTTAAATTTCCTCAGAGGTGACCTTGAGGTCATACTTTCTGCAGAAGAATGGTGGCCCTCTTAGAGGGTTGGCCTCTGGTGTGAGGGGCCTGCTCGTGGGATGCAAAATGTTTTTCACACGGAAAACTCGCTTCTATTTTTAAAAAAAATTATTTTCTAAGAGTTTTTGTGTATTTTTGCTATTTTCAACTTTCTCTTCAAAAACATTCCTGCTGCAAACTGCAAAAATTATGTTAAATATGCATTAGGCCAATGGTTAAATTTTGTAATATGTTGTGACTGACCTTTTTTTCAAGGTGGTTAAGTACTGAAGAAAAGAGCACCAAATTCAGTATGTTCGCAAAGAATACAGGGAATGATACCAAAGGTATTACAAATGTGACCAAGGAATGGCCGGGTCTCAAAACCAGCAACCTTCGGCACCAATCACCTAGGCTAAAATGGGAAATGCACATACCAACTGCAACAAATCCCCATTTTGTGCATTCACGTGGAAGTTTGATGTTGCAACATATGGATGAACTGCTCTAATTTCTTAGGGCCTAGGAGGAAATGCATTTCAGGAAATTAATTTTTGATAATTGTAATCAGATTATATGTCAGCAGAGCATTAGGCCCATGGGTCTCTTGTAAAGGTTGCAGAGTCACTAATTGATTTCATTATCATTGGATTATACCTGAATAGCATAACAAAACTTGATGAAACTTAATAGCATTACATGTATGTATCTAAATTATGTCTCCTCGTGCAACGGGGGGGGGGACATATTGTTTCTGCCTCCCTTTCTTCCACTTCTTCTTCTTCTCCTTCTCCTTCTCCTTCTCCTTCTCCTTCTCCTTCTCCTTCTCCTCCTCCTCCTCCTCCTCCTCCTCCTCCTCCTCCTCCTCCTCCTCCTCCTCCTCCTCCTCCTCCTCCTCCTCCTTCTTCACCATATTGTTGTGTGCGTTGCGGAGGCGATAACTCAAGAAAGATTTGACATGGGAAGTTGAAATTTTTTGTGAAGATGTTCCTATATAACACCTTGCTTGGGAGTGCAGATGGGTGACCTTCACCTATTTTTCAAGGTCACATGGGCATGTGGTGTAAAATTGACGCGGACTCAATAACTCCGCAAGGATTTCACTTAAGAGGTTGAAATTTTGCATGATTATGTACCAAATTATGAACTAGGTTGCGATTGTAGATGGATGACTTTGACGTATTTTAAAGGTCACGTGGCCACTTTTAAAAATCATTGCAGATTCACTCGAGAAAGATTTGACTTAAAGAGGTTGATATTTTGTGTGATTATGTTTCTATCTAAGATTTTTGTAAGACTTTGCTTGTAACTGCAGATGTATGACTTTGACCTACTTTTCAAGGTCACGTGGGCATGGCATCTTAAATTGACCCAGACGCAATAACTCCGCAAGGATTTGACTTAAGCGGTTGAAATTTTGCTTGATTATGTACCATAATATGAACTAGGTTGGGATTGTAGATGGGTGACCTTGATGCATTTTCAAGGTCATGTGGCCCCTTTTTAAAAATCATTGCAGATGCACTCATGAAAGATTTGACTCAAAGAGGTTGACATTTTGTGTGATTATGTTTCTATATAGACTTTTGTAAGACCTTGCTAAGCCTTGTAACTGCAGATGTATGACCTTGACCTATTTTTAAGGTCACTGTGGCATTTCATCTAAAATCAATATGGACGTGATAACTCAAGGAAGATTTGACTTGGGAAGTTGACATTTTATGTGAAGATGTTCCTATATATGATCTTGCTTGGGATTGCAGATGGGTGACCTTGACATATTTTTCAAGGTCACTTGGGCATGGCATCTTAAATTGACACACATGCAACAACTCAGCAAGGATTTGACATAGGAGGTTGGAATTTTGCTTGTTTGTGTTCCATAATACCAACTAGGTTGGGATTGTAGATGCGTGACCTTGACCTATTTTGAAGGTCACATGGCCACTTTTTAAAAATTATTGCAGATGCACTTGAGAAAGATTTGTCTTAAAGATGTTGACATTTTGTGTGATTATGTTTCTACGTAAGAATTTTGTAAGACCAGACAACTGCAAATGTATGACCTTGAAAATAGGTCAAGGTCATACATTTACAGGGCATTTCGTCAAAAATCAACGTTTTGAAATGTCAATAGTGTACCTTCACCATATCTGTAGATCATTGGAATCAGTATGCCTATTTATGAAAATAATGGTGACAATAGTAAGGGCGCACGGGGAGACATTTGATTTTCTTTTGGAAAATCAGCCTGTTCTAGTTAGAATTGGGTTGAGATTGTATGTGGGTCACCCTGACGGACTCGCATGGTTATTTAGGAGTATCAGTTTAATATATTGAGGGTAGCTGTTGCATAAGGAGACAGTATATCGTGGTTAGCTCTGTGTTGAGAATGCATTTGCAAGTGCTGTCCAGCTGAAAATCTCTGTAGCAAAATTTTCTTTACTTGTAGCATTTTTTCCACTTCTTCACATAAGAAACACTCGTTTTTGAGAAAATTTGTAGCAATTATGAAGAGCACTGTAGCAAAATTTTGCTACAATGCTACAGTTGGACAGCACTGATTTCATAACTGTGACACAATCATCATGGTAGTACATAATGTATATTCAAACTTTTAAATGCACAAATGTTTGTCTGGTCACCTAGCTAGACATTTAAGTGTCATATGCCATGATTGCTGGGGGAGCAGACTGATTGGCAATGAAGTTGGGCACAACAGAATTTAGTCTTTCAGTTTCAACTGCAACAAAGTTCAAACTACTCAATACAAGCTGCACTGACCTGTAATAAAGTTGCCAGACTCATGTTCCTTGTAAAATGAAGACCTGTTACTCACCTCAAGTACCAGCATGCGTGTGGTTACATATGATATAATAGTCCAGGACAACAGCTTTGTTCGGTGTGCTTTAGGTGCACTGTGCCCACAGTGGACTGAGGAAAGCTGTTCACTCAGTCATAAATGCGGCAATGAAAGAGCTAACACAACCCCTCAGGCAGATGTAGTAGAAATTACATTTAAAACTTCTTATGGCAATGTGATGAAATAAAATACTTAACAGTATCTAATTTCTGGATGATTGATACTGAGGATACATTCAAACTTGCTAATTTACATCTCAGTGCAACATTGCTTGGATACCACCAGATAATTTCCATGCATATTCTTCAGTCAGAAAAGTTTTCTGCAGGGAAACATTTGATTTTGTCTTGCAAAATCAATTAATTCTAGATGTCATTAAGACATTTGTGGAACAAATGCACCAAATAATTCTGAAATTAAGGCTGCAAGGTTTGAAACCTGTATGCAAGATGAGAAAGTGTTATTGAGGAGTGAAGTCGCAGTAAGTACCAATTACATACAGGGCACATAAGAACACTCACAGTGTTCTAATGTGCCCTACAAGTAATTTGTGATGTAGTGATCAGTGGTGGCAAATGCTGGCAGTTTGTACAGGTGAATGTGCAACTGAAATTTGATGTCCAGCAAGGCGACTCCAGCGGGTAACACCCTCTTCAAAGCAGATTCTCTTCTTACTTTGCTTGTGCAATGCATGGTTTCATGTTGGAACTGCAAGGTGAGATTTAGCAAAGAAGGCAAAACCATTGTAGCACCCAGTATAATCATGAATGTATGAAGATGATATATCCATATTTCCATATTATTTTGACAGGTTGTAGCAGGAATGCTGTACTGTATTGAGTTTTATGTGATACCATCTCAATGTGCTGGGCAGAACAGTATTCATTCCACGGAATGCCAAAAGAAGGTAAGTATTGCTTTTGATCAATCAATTTGCCAGTTAAAACCATCTATGTACCAGGGTGGATTTTTTTGGAGGGTTCTTCCAAGCAGGGACATAAAGAGTGAGATATATTTGCCCCAGTTGCTCCAAGGGCAAGGCCATAATGTGATCGGTCAATCATGTTAAAGGTAATGTAAGTGTAAAGATCGTAAATAACTAGGGAACAGTTTAAATCAAGTCACGTGCATAGCCAACTTAATGGGATGTGCAGTTTTTCAGGCCAATGCCCTGCTTAGCCAACTTCAATTTCTTAATATTGAGCTGTTGAATTGATGCATGTCGTGAGTGTATAGAAATTTGATATTTTGGAGATGGGAGTACCTGCTTATCCCCTCTTAACTGGCTACCCAATGATCAGATCAATCCACTTTACCACAGATATTATTACAAAAATAGTTAAATGATTACCGGCGGTAACCTTTATTATGACATATAACTGTAGTTAGGTGTGTCCCAGCTGTGAACAAACAGTGTGCATGCGACTGTGCACCCCTTGATCATATGAGAAGGGGTTTGAATTAGAGCAGGTCTTGGCTGTTTCGTGGTCAAATATATATATATGTGTGGGTGGGTGGGTGGGTGTGGATGTGTTGATGCCCGTTTGGGGGTTAATGGAAACACTGTTCACTTATAGCTTTATGCTTTTCATATTGTTCTGAGAAATGAGAAATGTTTGGATTGCGCTAAACCTCCAAGTTTACAGGCAGCCATCTCTTAGTCCTGCACAGAAATACCAGGCACTGCAAAGGTGTGGGCTAAGATTTACCAATGGTGGTACAATATCAGAGTCAGTTCTATGTTCTACCTTTAGTTGAAAATTCAGTCAACTATTTATAACACATGTTCCATATTACCTCTACAAATTTGCACGGACAGACCACTAGCAGTTAAATTAGATTTGTAATTAATAATTTTGATCAATACAATAATATTCAAAATTTCAGTGATCTGATACAAGGGGTCAACTGGCCAATTGAAATAATAAATCATATGTTTCATATTATTTTCCACATAAACATGTAAGTCAATGAGAAATGATACAGAAGGAAATTTGTATGCTTTTCAAGTAGAAACAAAATTATAGTGCGCCAAAAGCTTAATTTCACCGTCGTCTAAAATTAGTATTCTGCCGAATGTCATATAAACTAAGGCGAATCTTTGCAACATTTCAATGGAAATGATACTATTGATAGAAGTGTATTATTGATCCAATATAAAGTTTATCACATCAGACCTTTTATTCAGTTGAACAGAACACCCCGTTTCCTTGAGAAAGGAAGTAAGTAATTAGAAAACAGGTACCCATGTTGTGACCAATTTGTGTTTAATTCTGTGAACAATAACGCCGTGTGGCGTTCTGTGCCGTGAAAAAGGAGTGGCTCAATGCATGAGTCCACAAACCAGGTACATGCACTTACAAATGTTTCAATGAACATGACATAATGTAATGGACTTAAATCTGCATCCCTTTAAAACTGTGTTCAGTTTTTCATCTCTTATTCCAGCGAAAACTGTGTAAAGCAGAAATATGGCAACAGCCCTTACTACTTCATGGTGCACCAATGGTCACAGTGACGAAACTGGAATGTGCCCTGGCGTGATACAGATGATAGAAGGACACAGGGGTCACTCTTTTGAAAGAGCATGCTAATGGGAGACCACTTTGTCCTTGTTTTCACACCACATTCATTAGGTCCTGGGTGCCTTTAATCTTATGTTATTTGATCTCATTTGGGAGACCACCTGCTTCATATGGCCACATTGGGGCCTTCCGAAGGGGTGGTGTCTTTAATGAGAGCCTACAGAAGTGTATGCAACAATGTTTGCAAGCCACATATACCACAGTGGCGAATGCAAACGTGATTCACTGACCGGCGCACTCTGTCTTTACCCGACAAAAAGCAAGCATTTTGTTCAAGTGGAATTTTGGCCACACCTATTGTAACATGTTTAGAGGCCAACATCAGTCTTGCTGCTGTGATACATGGAGTTGAAGATCTCTGAAAACTCGTAAGTTAATTGCAAGGCTCACAATCTGAGCCATAATGGTCTGGTATTTGTTTGTCTGTTTTGTTTCTGGTTCTCCGAACTATTCATTTACCACACATGCAAATGTGCTCGCACAGAAAACAGGGCCATTCGGAATTGTGGAAGCTAGATTTCTATCCTGTCTGTCCAGTTTAAATGTTCTGAAATGATAAGGTATTACAGTAAAACAATGTATGTATATTGGATCACTTCCAGTATTGTTTTTATTTGACTTGAAGAAATGTGTAATTTTATGGTATATTATTTGGTGGACAGAAGAGAGGGGCAAGGTGAGGTATATGTTCACAGAACTGTAATTTAAGAAAAAACCGAGAAATTGTAAAAATAGTTTAAAAAAGAAACGAGAAATTGTAAAAAAATGTCACGTACATAAGCCTGCTTTGACACACCATCTGCTTCTTGCTTCACGTGACACTTTCGACCGATGAAAGAATTAAGTCTGATTTATTCTGCCAGGTGTCCTTACTTGCAACAGACACACTCCATTGTCACTTTGGCAACCTTAAGGTTAACAGCAAAACCCCAATATCATTAGTGCAAGGATAAATGCTTAGTTCCCAAATTTAAGTGCCTTTTTGTCCAGGGATGCTGTTAACCCTATGGACACTGTTCTTGTAGGTCATATCTACAATTCACATTGAGTACGGTTTCGTGTAATGAACAGGTAAAAAACAATGAAGCGAATGACATTTAAAATGGCAGGCTCTGATAGCAGTTTCAAGGGGGTCATGCTACTGTATGCAAGAAGCATACATTTCATCAATATGTCTTTAGCCGTATGAACTTCGCGCAAAAACAAATACAAAACCTCACTTTTCAGTCATTAACTTTAACATTTTCAACTTATTTTAATATTTAATTGTCATTTTAGAATGATGATATGACCACAGTCTACGCAATGAGTATTTTTGCTCTTCCACCCATGAGGAGGGAAATATTACTGACAAACTCATGTTGTATAGGTTTTGAAAGCAAATGATCATAAAGTGAACAATCTGCTGTTGCTGTCATGGTAACAAAAATTGTGGAGATTTGTATATTAAACGATCACTTCTGGTGCTGTCATATATTCCTATTTCATGCAGCTGTTTGTCCCACAATGAGAATCTGGTGTATAGATGATTTTTTAAAAACCAATTTAGAGTTTCATTTGAAACATTTGTCCATAATATTAACTGCTGTTATTGTCTGCAGTACTGAATAATGCAGTAGGTTTGCTTTCTAAGCTGTTATTGCTTGCAGTGTAGCATTTGTTGTATTTTTAACTCATTCCACCCTGATAGAAGACCGAGTCAACGGCTTTCCTTGGCATGCTCTGGGCGCAATAGAGCGCGCTAAGGAAAGCTGTTGACCATGGGCATATAATTTGGAATGATCTCCCATGCAAGTTTCATCAAAAAATTTTGAAAAATAATCCCTGAATTAGTAAAATACAATTAGCAGACGACATTTAGATATTAGCGGGAAAAAGTACCATTAGGGTGGAATGAGGTAAAGGAGGTATACTGCTGTCAATGGTTTATTACTTCTGTTCCACAATATTTTGGAATATTGTTGAATTGTGTTTCAGGGAGTTCATTTTGATGGGAATCAAGCAGTTCCATACTCTGCCAGAATAGTGAATTAGACAACGCTTCTGTTGAGAAATCAAAGTGTAAAGTTCTAGTCAGGTATATCTATAAGATCATGCATGTGAGACAACCCCAGGGGAATTGCATACTTATTAAGCGTTTCCAGACGCTAACATTGTAGCAAACAAGTGTACTTTCAGTGGTAATTTTTGTATACAGATTTGAAGCAAACCAGCTCTTCAGGGAAATAGATCTACGACTTGCAATGCTTTGAATTTCATTTTGTGCCAAATATTGTCTATCCAAATGGAAACTGCCAAATCTTGAGACATTTCAGCTCTACCAAAATATATGTAAAAAGTCATTTGAGCATCTTCAGGAGGAGGACTTAACGTCCGGTGTAATCTCTGAACTGATCACCACGAGGGACAGAAATGATTTCGCAGTACTTTCGCGAGATGAAGTTGACGAGATTGTATGTTCTTATGTACAGGTAAGTTCACTTGTCGTGGTGAGATGTTCTGATGTAATCTAACCAGCTTTGTATTCCAATTGTACACCCTTTGTATGAATATATATATATATATATATATATATATATATATATATATATATATATATATATATATATATATATATACTGTATACATGTATAGTGTATCTGCCTTGTTTCATTAGTGTATTTTATCAAATAACAAGGATATTTTAACCCTTAAAGTGCTAATCACAGCTATAGTCATTTTTTCATTACTGTGAAACATACTGGTTAAAAAGATTCAAATTTGGCATGAAGATACCTTGCATTCAAGTACCAGCAAGCCTAGTCTAAAGCAAAAAGTAGTTCTGGTCAACCGCTTGCCTCGGGACACTTTGCGAGCAAAGTCTCCCAAGGAAAGCTTTGCAGTCTTAAATCAGCGCTTTAAAGGTTAATAATACGTGTCTCAGGCTAAGACAGTGGTGACGCATGTGATACTCTTATCATTTGCATTCACTTGATTCCTTCTGCACACGCAACCATGGGTTCAATAAATTAGATCACGTGACTGGAATTCCCACTTCAGCTAACAACGTGAACAGCACATTTCAAATTTACATTGAAACTGTATCATTGATATTGGGTAAAGCAGTTATTTTCCTCGGCTGATGTTTATATGGACTACAAATCATATATAGTCAATAGAGCTTCCTGTCTTTGGTGATTATTTTTTACTGTTGGTGAGCTCAAGTCAATGGACCTTACTCCAAGACCTTGATTGTATTTTTGCCTGACACACTAATACTTAGTGTCAAATGATTTATTGTGTATGTGTTGAAAATTAAAACGAAAAATGTATTTGTTAAAATATGTGTTCGTTTGTTATTTTCTTAACAGATTGATGCATTTTTGATCGTCAACAAAATATGTGATCACAATTGTAAAACCATAAACTTGGTGCCACATGTTCAAATTACGGTCAGAGTATATCGGAAGCAATGTACATTGCATTGGACCAAAAGACCATGAGCTTGGACCTCAAAAGATCAGTAACGCGAAATGTTCCTACCAGAGTCAAGGTTTCCTTAACAGTCCAAATCCGTTAATGATTTTAGGAAAAACCAACCGTATGGACACATGCCATTATTTTTTTTTCCTTTTGCAATAAGTAGGTCTAGGTGATCCCAAAAGCAGGTCGTGTTGTACAGTTTGGTCGTGACCCCTTGGAAGTGAAATTTTGGTCTAGGGCTGGAGGCAGAAACTATCTTCGAGTGAAAACCTTCTCCGCGCAGCCTGAAAAGAAGGAAAACATTCTGATAGTTTTGACTTTCTCAGGATAGGGAGGTTCAATGGTATAGGTCACTCTGAAAATATAAATTAACCTAAAAACCCAGCCGCCCTCACAATTAAGGCTCACGTGTGGACTGGTGGGCACAGACGTCAGAACTTCAGAAGCAACTTGTAAGGCTCAGTGGTGCGTCACTAGCAGCGCCACTGCGTTGGAAGTGGACTCCTAATAACAGATATTGAACTTTCTCAGCCCTACACATATATCGTAGTGCTAGGAAAAAGGAAACCTATTTCCAATCACTTTTTACCCTTTGGCCTTATGAGGCCGACAGGTATTGTCGTACCCTGTGCCATCCAAATATCTGTCCGTCGGTCCCATGGTTTTACCACCATAACTTCAGAAATTGTTAAGACAGGACTTTCAAATTGCACATGGTATTACACTCCTATATGGCCTACTTTGTGTGCAAGCTTAGTTGACCTTGACCTAATTCTCAAGGTCACACAGTGGTCACATGTGCTAAGCAAAGTTACCGCTCTAACTATTGAAAGCCTGTATCTAGCAATCTAAATCTTGCACACAAGAAGCTTCATAGAGTGATCTAGAGGCCTATTGAAAATCAAGGTCATAGCTCTATATTTGATCAACCTTTTGAGGTCAAAGGTCAAGTGCACAATGGTGGTATTGGTATAAGTAAGGAAGTATGTAAGTCTGTTACATGAAATTTATACACACATGTATCATAACCAAAAATGTGTCCTGAATCAAAAGTAGGTCACTAGGTCAAGTATCTGGGTCACAGTGACCTATTCATTGAAATTTTGTTTACCACTATAACTTCAGAAGCTTTTGAGACAGGACTTTCAAATTGCATATGATAGTACACCACTATAAGGCTTGCTTTGTGTGCAAGCATAATTAACCTTGACCTAATTTTCAAGGTCACACACGGGTCACAAGTTTGCTGAGTGACATTGTGCATCTAGAAATCTAAATCTTCAAACAAAAGAAGCAACATAGGGTGATCTAGAAGGCTATTGAAAGTCAAGGTTATACTTTTATATTTGATCTAATGTTTTTGAGGTCCAAGGTCAAGTGTACAATAGTAGTATTTGTGTAGGTAAGAAAGTTTTAAAGTCCGTTTATATTCTCGAGGGTAAAGTATCCTGAAAATTTCATGCAGGCATTCATTCAACACCTAATCTGGCAAAAATATGCCACTGTTTAATATTCCTAAACTGGGTCTACTCAGGAAAATTTGTGAATATTTATCCCTCGTGAAAATTTATGATCCTACACTATACCTGATACTATGGGACACTATTCCTATTCACCTACAGCAAAAGAGATTGAAGGCGGCAGAAGGGTCCTGTGTTCTTTGAACGGCATTTTTATTACTGTTATCGTTTTTTATACTCCCACAGGGAGTATATTGGAATCTTCATGTCTCTCCATCCATAACTCTGAACTTGTATCCGCAACTAGTCCCAGGATTTTCATTGTATCCCTTTCAAACTTTGTACTCGTAACTGGCATAATGTGGGCCAGTGCATATTACATTGCTGTTCCACTGCTTTCATTTTCTGATTTTTAATGATTCATTTGAATTTTACAGATCCTAGGTAAATATACATGTTCATATTTATGGATGGGGCTGAACTTGCATCCTCGTTTTTCATTGGCTCCCTTTCAAATTTGGCACACTTCATTGACATGGTCTAGGCTAGTGCATATTACATTGGCATGATACTGCTGTCATTTTCTGATTTTTTTTAAATGATAGGTAAACATACATGTTAATATT
>OZ026615.1:49797015-50052015 GCA_964020975.1 Hermodice carunculata | reverse complement strand
TAATATGTGGGTTCTCCAGAACATGGACACACACAGTAGGTATAAGACACACAGGACAACACAAATGTTCCCAATGTATAATATCAGAGAAAACTCTGTACGAATATCAAGGTTTGATTACTTAAAGGATACAAGTTAAACCAGTTTGAAGTTGAGTTCAATATTTACCCAATAAGGAAAAAAGTGTGACACAAATAAATTTGCATAGTCCAACCGATGATCATTACAGTTACGGAAATATTTAGTCGTTAAAGCGCCTGGTATCAATAATGTACCGCTGGAGTGCATCACAGATCTGGATATTTAGGCAGTCAGAAAGCTCATTACTGCCACGGAGAAATATTTCAATTAACTTATCACTACCAATATTGATTAAATGATGCGGGCTAACCCGCGGAGCAATCAAAGGAATGACAGTATTAAGTAATTTGTTTCTCTGAACGATGTTATAGGGACAGAAGAGAAGAAAATGCTTGGAGTCTTCAGTGGGATAAGAACAAGCACAGGATGGGTCGGGAAAGATGTTAACTTTGTGAAGGTCAGAGTTTAGTCTAGAGAATTCTTGGCGTAATTGCGTGTGGCAAATATTAGCAAATCTGTCACCATGGAGATAGAACTCAGGAACATTGTCTGTGGCTAAGAGAGTAGTTTTAAGTTTCGATTTACATATATCTAAGGAAAGCGAATCTCTTATGTCGGATGGTAGGTTATTCCACTGTTTGACAGCATCTGGTAGAAAAAGGTTACACAGACGCGATGTTCTACATCTGACAGGGCGCACTGACATTGAATGTCGGACAGCGCGACCAACAAGAGGAGGGGGGGTACTAGACTAGAGAGATAAGAGGGAGTCAGTTTGTGGTACGTTTTTCAAAAGAGGACAAGCTTGAAGTATTTACGTCTGTCTGCAAGAGTTGACCACCCAAGTTCACGAAGTAATTTAACATGTGATGTATGTTTCAAAGCACCAGTACAAATTTTAGCGGCATTATACTGAATCGATTCCAAGCGATCAGACAGCACTTGACCACAGTTGTCGAATAATACACAACCGTACTAGAGGATTGGACGGACCATAGAACAGTATAGTTTGACCAGGGATTTGCGTGATAGTTCTATGGAGTAAGGAAATTCTTTGACCAGCTTTATTGGTAATCCGTGTGATATTGGCATCCTAAGATAAGTCACCACTCAAGGTGATACCGAGATGTGTATGACTGTCTGCCTCAGGAATCGGAGATCAACACAAGAAATCAGGCGGATGATGAGGTTTCGCTTGTTTCACAGAAAATATAACAGATAGTGATTTGGTGGCATTGAACAACACTCGCCACAGCCTGCCCCAGTAATGTATTAAAGACAGATTGGTGTTCAGGTGGCGTGAGGATTGAACAGGGTTGTTGACAATTTCGAGTATGCTAGTATCATCAGCGAACAATCTGACTTCACACGTGAGATTGTCCACGAGGTCATTTACATAAACCACGAATAGGAGGGGCCCGAGGATAGAGCCCTGGGGCACCCCAGCATGGATAGGAAGCCAGGCAGAAGATTGACCATGAAATGTAACTCTTTGCAGGCGATTAGAAAGATAGCTTTCGACCCAGGCAACAAGATGATCGGATATGCCAAGCTGCTTAAGTTTAAACAGGAGTCCAGGGTGCTATACCTTGTCGAATGCCTTAGAGACGTCGAGAAAGACCATTCTGGCCTCTTTCGATAACTCTACACCGTTGTAGATACTATGAAGTATGTAGACAAGTTGATTGATTGTTGAGTCGCCTGCCTTAAAACCTGAATTTTTAGGTGTAAGGAGATTGTTCACAGTAAAATATTCATAGAGGACATTAAACATTATGCGTTCAAAGACTTTATAAAAAATTACAGAGCAAGGATATTGGCCTGTATTTACTTTTTATTTCTCTGTTAGATTTTTTTGAAGACATGACAAATATTGGAACGTTTCCAGGACAAGAGAAAGTAAGCTTGGTTAGGAGTAAGTTTAAATATTTTTATAAGAGGATTACAGATGGAGTGAGCAGTGTTCTTGAGAAGGATGTTGCCAATATTGTCAGGCCCGCTTGCAGAAGTAACTCTAAGAGACAATAATACTTTTAAAACATCCTGCTCACCAAACGTGATTTCAGTTAGTCTAGACTCAGTACGGTGACTAAATCCATGTATTGGTGGGGAGTCAATGTAAGAAGAAGTTGTGCATTGACTTGCAAAACATGTTTTAAAAATGTCTCATTTTTTACATTGCAAGATATAATTTGGTCTTTTTCAATTATTAGAGGAATATCCTGGTGGATTTAAGATCCCAAGACAGACTCAGATAAGCTCCACCATTGTTTTGGATTTATTTCGTTATCGTCCAGTTTAGAACGTAATTTATTAAAGTAAGATCACATTGATTTTCCAATTTTGTTAAGGACATGGTCACGTGACCTCTTGTAAAACTGGTAAAACTGGCAAAACTTTACGACCTTCGTGGAAACCTCGAGTGTATAGGGACGTGGCGTGTTAGCTGTATTCTTGAAACGCTTCCATGCCCGATTGCGGAAACGAATAAGCTTTTCTATCTCGGTAGTAATCCAAGGCTTATCAGAGGGTCTTACGGTGACTTCTCTAAAGGGTATAAAATTCCTTGGCAGTGGAAAGAAGCAAGCAATTCTGACAAGTATGAAACGATGACGTCAAGGTTATCAAAGACTGCGTGGGCTATGTTCTAAGGTGCTGATAAGAGAGTAGAATTAAGTTCGGGGAAATTGGCTTTATTGTAATCCCAAACATGACGTTTGAACGGGCGGTCTTTAAAGTGTGATAGTGAGAGTGAGTGAGTGAGAGAGAGAGAGAGAGAGAGAGAGAGAGAGAGAGAGAGAGAGAGAGAGAGAGAGAGAGAGAGAGAGAGAGAGAGAGAGAGAAGTAAGAACACCACTGTTAAGTACCAGGCCAGGGGAGTCAGTGATAATAAGATCAAGCAAGTTTTCTGAGTATTCGGTGGTTCTTGTAGCTTACTGTGTAAGCTGATAGAGGTTGTGTTGAAGAACCAGGTTGAAGAGCGCCAGGCCCTTCAAAGGAGGGACTACTGTATTGATATACAGTGATACCTGGCCTCCACTTCAGCTCAGTAAAAGCGACTATACAACAGGTGGCCTTTCACTGCAGGTAAATTTACAAAGAACCTGACTCAACTGTCGAACAAATCTGACAACAAGCAGCGCGGCTGTTTCTAGGAGTGACCACATGCAGCCCGTGGGGACCAGTATATTTGTTCGGGATGTTGCATCTTTCGATTATATTGCCAGAGCTGATTACACTCTAAGTTAGCACTGTCCATTAGCGAAATAGCCAGTGGCTGAAAAAGTGTGATTTGGGCTTACAAAATCTTGTAAGCTTTAGCAAAATTGGCTGAGATTATTTTATAATTCAATCAACTTTTGATCTATATATTCTTTATATTTTACTCAATTATTTAGATTCCTTAACAATAATTTTAAAATGTAGATTACGCTCATGGTTTTGGCTAATATAATCAGTATTTGACTAAGGAAATTTATGTTACTTTAGCCTAACTGGTAACGGTTGTAATATTCCTCGTGCAAGCTCAGACACTAATTGGCAGTATTTGTAAGCTTCAATCAACCATAAGATTACAACAGAAAGAAAAGATAGCTGATGAACATAAGATCAGAAGTTGTTGAATTTGAAGGCTTGTTGCTTAATACGTATAAAATACAGGAAATAAATCCACTCTAAAAGGGGATGGAGGGGCCCCATAACGCTGAAATAAAGAAAAATTGGGCCCTAGTACAACGTACGAAAAATAAGAGGGCTTCCATTATGCTGGTACGGAAAATAATATATCCTAGTGTGCCAGGAAATATCTCTTTATGCCCTTCAAGAAAGACTCCATGGACCCTTAGGAAATGTTTATTTTCTGTATTTGGCTTCAAAAGTGGCTGCAGATAGAGTGCAATTTCCAGTGCCATTATGAATGTTAACAAATCACATGTGAAAGTATACTCTCATGAATATGTACAATCATAACACACACACACACACACACACACACACACACACACACACACACACACACACATATACTGTAGTTCTAGAAATTTTAGCGCGTGTTTAATTTCGCGCAAACTCATTTTTTCTGAAATTACAGAATTTTCGCGCATTCTAGTTTCGCGCAATCCTATGCCAAACAATGTAGTGAAATACAATACTTATTTTCGCGCATTTTAATTTCGCGCTTTAGTTGCTAGCGCGAAAAGCGCGAAATTAAATCGAGCGCGAAAATTTATATATATATATGTATATATATATATATATATATATATATATATATATATATATATATATATATATATATATATATATATATGTATATATACAAATCATTAACATTTGAAAATTAAACAGTTCGATCTTTATCACAAGACTGGAGATATTGGACTCCTTTGACTATGTATAGTGGTGTCCGACCCAGGGTTGTCCCACCGAGACCGATCGATTCATACCCAGATTTCAAATTGCTCAACTAGGCTTCAAATTGCTCAACATCGCTGTCACGTCCTAATATATGAAACAAGAACTGAACCAACACCTCTTTTGTTATGGTTAAACTAAAGACAAAAAGGAAAACGAAGAAGACTTAACCGTGATTCGTGCTCAGGACAATTTTAATTTTGAGCAGAGTATTACACTTTTTTGTCACTGTCCTATCACTTCTATCATGTAAGTATTATATAGAGACACGCTATGTGTTGTCCCCATGATACGTACATGCCTTTAGTCACATATCAGCCTTTCCATACATCTCTCTCTCTCTCTCTCTCTCTCTCTCTCTCTCTCTCTCTCTCTCTCTCTCTCTCACACACACACACACACACACACTCTCTCTCTCTGTGTCTCTCTCTCTCTCACACACACACGCACGTACACACGTACACACACACACACACACACACACACACACACAAACAAACAAGTTTGACAGTAAATAATTTTATTAGAATAGTTTATTTGTTGCAAGAACACACATTTTCACACTGCTCCGGGCTGACTTCCGGGGAAAAGGCACACAGACGAATCCCCTGCATTAAAAACACAAAAGATCATTTCAATCGGATACAGCTGGTGTGGTAACAATACGTTGTCTCCGAAATGTCTTGCAGCGTCGCCTTCACACATTTTTTTTTAATAGTTATTATCAAAATGACAAAGAATGGTGGTATAAGTTTTGAATAGATATCTTAAGAGAATGTTCATGATAGTACGCCCCTGAGTAAACATGTTCCCTCAATCACCCTGGTCGTCAAGTGCTGAGACGACACATTTCATAGGTGTACATCTGAGATAAATTTTCGTGCCACTGTCTCTTGTTGGTGAATGTGACGGTGTTTTTTAATGAACTCATCCAGGCAGAACTTAACACTCCGTCCAGGGGCAAGACTTTTCGATGATTGAAAAATACTCATATCAGTTTTTTTTTTAATAATAATCTTTATTTCAAGTCGAGGTACAGTACAATAAAAACATTAACGCCGAGGCACTATTCTTCGACTATAGATGAAAAAGACAACAAAGAGATGGTAAGTACAATGAAATAGAGGCGAAAATATATACATGCAGTCATTTTGAAAGAAAAAAAAAAAAGTGGCTTACATCCTGCTGTGGCACAATACACATATGGAACATTTGCAGGATGGGCCAAGCCATGTATGTATGAGTCTTTTGAACTGCGGGAGGGTAGTTGCTTCCTTGATATGGAGGGGGAGTACATTCCATAGCTTGGCCCCTTGGTAGCGTACAGAGTTTTTGCCATAAGTTATCGTATTGTAAGCAGGCTGATGGATCCTATTGTTGTCTCTTAGATTGTAAGGAGTCTCGTATCTTTCAAATAAACTTTCAAGGAAATTTGGGCCGTTGTGTGTGATAATTTTGAATACTTCTATTGACAATTTGCGCAGACGACCTAGATAGAGAGACGGCTTGTGTGCACGTTGTAAAAGATCATAATAAGAGGAGTTGTGGTCATTTAAGACAAAGCGAAGGGCTCGTTCTTGTATTCTTTCCATTTTGTTAGTGTCGGTTTGTCCGCATAGGTGCCAAACAAGCGGGCAGTAATTGAAATTAGACAGAATGAAGGCATTAAAATTTGCATCTTTTCTTTTTGGCTTAGAATCGTGGAGAAGCGTCTTAGTACACTTATTTGTTTAGCTGCCTGCTTACATATATGAGTAATGTGGTCATGGAATTTCAGCTTATCATCTATATATACACCAAGTAATTTTACAGATTTTTCCGGCTTGAGTTTGACACCTTCTATTTCAAAGCAGTAATTATCCGGATGACATTGGGTGCTTGAAGTGAGTAGCATAGCTTGAAATTTATCAGGATTTACTTTCATGTCATTGTCGTGAAACCATTTAATGCCAATTTGCGCAGCTGTTTCTAGAGTCGTTTTTAAGGATCTGAGGTCATGATCATGGACAGATAAAGTATTGTCATCGGCATAATTATAAAGATCACATTTGCCTTTAAGAAAGAAGAAAAAATCGTTCATGAAGATATTGAAGAGCAGGGGGCCAAGGATGCTTCCTTGGGGAACCCCTCTTAATATGTTCGTCCATTGACTGAAACTACCACCGTATTTTACCCTTTGTTCACGGTCAGTTAGATAACTACCAATTAAATTACATGCATTGTCCGAGACACCATAAGATTTTAGTTTACAAAGTAGTAGATCATGAGGAAGACAATCAAAAGCTTTAGAAAGGTCCATTAGAATGACTCCTACAGACTCATGTTTATCTAGGGCATGTTTCCAGTCTTCAATGATTTTAATGAGTAGGCTTTGACAACTATAGTTTGTCCTAAATGCACATAATAAAGAATTCAGAATATCTTTGAAGAAATCAGTCATTTGTTCATTCAGCACGCTTTCAAAAATTTTTGAGACACTAGATAGAATACTAACTGGGCGGTAGTTAGACTTATTAAGAGAATCGCCTTTCTTATACACTGGCAGAACATTTGCCTTTTTGAGATCAGACGGAAATTTGTTGGAAGTTATTGACATGTTTATAAGCTTGGTAAGAGATGGTGAGATGGCCTCAGCGCCAATCTTTAATAACTTTGCAGGGATATTATCTGGACCAGTAGCTTTTTTTTCATTTAAGTCCAAAAGCACTTTGAGTACATGTTCTTCATTCACAGGTTGAAATTCAAAAGCACTGTTACTGTCATTTATTTCAGTTTCAATCTTCTTTAAGCTCTCATGCTTACCGCCAGGTGGCGTATTTTTATTTTGCGAAACAGAGTTCTGGTTTGGTGATTTTCCGCCAGCGGATATAAAGAAATTATTAAAAGTATCACAAACATCTTTTGCATCATGAATTAAATTTTCATCGTCCATTAGAATAATCGTGCGACTTTGGTTACATTTAGAGTTCATCTTAAGCATCAATTGTAGTGATATACCTTATTTATTTCAAGAGAATTGGACATCTGTTGGCTAATATGAGGTCCTCTCCCCATGTTCATACAATAATATTACATTTATGTTCATCATACAAGAATGCGATGGAAAAAATGATAAAATAAAAGACACACACACACACACACACAGATAGCAATATAAATAACATGTGACTGAGTGAACAGACATCAACATTTTGTGCCAACAAAAGGACTACAATCCGATCATCACGATTCTCCTGCTGTATCTCCTAATAGTTGTTTAGAAAATCTTTTAGTAAGTTCAATAAATTTCATTGTAGCATCTAAAATGTTACAATTGGTATCAAATGAAAGATTGTCATACCCATAAAGGATGTATTTTTCAGAATTTGATAAGTTATCAAAGAGTATCACAGATTGAGCGGCCTGTAGAATTTCAGAAATCCCTGCCAAGAAATCATGTCTAGGAAGTGTGAATGAGGGACAATGCATAAGAAAATGATACGTGATTTCAGAATTATATCCACATAGGGACTTAAACCATTAACCATTTTGAAATGAAGCACCAACTTGAAGTATTTTGCCTCACTGCAAGACCCGGTTATCCCAGGCACTTTGGTTTAAACATACTTTTATTTCCGTAAAGATACAACCGGGAAACAGGGCAAGGCCCCATATAAATCCCTCTTGCACACTAAAGCACTTTAAAACCTTATTTTTACTAAATGTAGCAGCCGTCACATATAATGATGCCCTGTATTGTAGGCCTACTGATTATAACACAGCACAATATCGTTGTGTGCAATTATCAATGATTAGAGAAGCATACTCGAGTATGGGTCTTACACTTGCAACGCAGATACACTCCAGAGCTGACCAACGTAATATTTACATACATTTTCTTAGTTTGCTGAGTTGAGTCGCCGCTTTGTTACAGACCGTACATGAGAATTCCACGATAAATTTTGTGTGATAATTAAGCCCAAATATTTGTGTTTCTGTACCACTTTGACTTTTTTGCCCATAAACTGTAACTGAGAATGGTTTACTTTTTTAAAAACTTTTTTTGAAATGACCAGTTCTTCTGTGTTTGAAGGACTGCAATCCACTTTCCATTTATCTCCCCATTCTTGTACCACTAGTAGATTTTCATTTAAACGTATCACTGTTTGTTCAGGAGATTCCACAATATCAAGTATAGAAGTGCCATCAGCGAAAAGAAAGACTTTACATGATAAATTATCTATAGGATCATTTATAAACACTGCGAAGAGTAGGGAACCAAGAACATGGCAATCATAATGCGCATGAGCTGCAGGTGAAAATATATACCACACTGGTCCCTCCGCTTCTACTTCTTCCTTGCATGGCCTCAAATGAAGAGAAGGTCCACACGCCCCTGCCTCCTGTTGGAATGCTATTGAAGGGCCCATTTTTTAAATCTTCGTGATCACCACAAACAGGACTTCCATGGCAGACTTGAAAGCGCGGCGTTTGTGGGAACAACAGTACCAAAAACATATACTTCGAGAATTGCAAAAAATAAAGTTTTCTCCCTCTCACTAGCTATCTGAATAGTCCCTCATCGACTTACGAGTTTTATCTAAATTAATTCTGCAGCTGTGTGGTAGGGTCTATAACACACTCTAATACATAGGTGACACTCTATCTATAACTGCTAACTTGCCTGCCCTCAATCTAAAGCTATCTACCTACCCCTCTATAAAAGGCATTACTGTTGGTGAAATTAAATACATAATAAGGTCAATATTCAAATGATACCTGCTTAACCATAGTAGCAACAAAAGAGTGTCTTGATGCAGTGATTAATTTTTTTGAAGCGTTTGAAGTTCTGGTTTAAGAATAGATTATGACAAAAGCGAACTCATGGCTATATAAGATCAAAGGTCAATCTTTTCAAATGGTTACTTCTAAAAATTGAAATGGTGAGATGGACCAGTTGCATTACTGGATCTAAAGATATGTTATGACCTTAATGAACTAATACATTTGAATTATGATCATTTGCTTCAAAAATTAAAAACCCAGCTCAACTTATGGTCCCAGAGAAATATTAAATTGTGTGGAAAGATCATTATTATTAAGACATTTGCATCATCTCAGCTTACATATGTAATGTCCGTATTACTTAGCCAACTAATTAGTAATCAAAGAAAGAAAAAGACGGATGAATCTGGGGAAATGAACTTTTTTTAAAAAGTGGAAACTTTGTTATATAATTTCATATGGCATGAACCTCATAAAGACCAGATTAAAAGAAATATATTAATAAGACCATATAATGAGGGAAGATTAAAAATGACACACGTTCAGTTCTAAAACTCTGCTCTCAAATTGAGCTGGCGGCACAGATTGACAAACCCCAATTTTGAAGATAAATGGAAAATTTTAGTGGTTAAGCAACTACCATTTATTGGGAAAAATATATGGAAATGTAACATTAACCCAAGAGATATAAATATCATATTTGATAAAGTGTATAGTCCACTTTGCAAAGAAATTATAAGAACTTGGTGCGATTTTCATTTTGTAAGTTCAACGAAGTTAATAGATATAAAAAAAGTTTATCTGGTTTAACTCCTTAATAACTGTTCAAAGTAAACCATTTTTTTACAGGAACTGGTTCTTAGAAGGTATAGAAATAGTAGCAGAGCTGCTAGGTAGAAATGGAAAGTTTTATAGTTTTAAAAGTTTTTGTAGGAAGTACGCATATGTAAAAACAAACTTCTTGCAATACCAAGGTTTAATACATGCTATTCCTAGGAAGTGGAAACTTATAGTTGATCAAGTGAAGTAAACAGGTGGAAATAGTGCTGATAATAAATATTGGATTGAAGGAATCAAAGAGAATCGTAAAGTCTCAGAGTTGTTAGATGGGCATACAAAGACTGAATGTATGGTGATTAGTAAGTGGGCAATTGATTTGAATGTAGATGTTAATAATGAAGATTGGCAGCATTGTTTTCAACAAGTAAACAAATGTGACATCTCCTCAAATATTAGAATTTTTCAATATAAATTTTTACACAGAATTATTTTTACAAACCACAGATTATGTAAAATGGGTATTAAAGATCAACACTTTGTATATTTTGTAGAGAGGAGAATGAAACACTGATTCATTTTTTTTCACGACTGTGTAGTATAAAAAATGGCATGATATTTTTGAGTGGGTCAGAGATATTAGCAGTATTAATGTCAATCCTTCCAGAATAAAAATTTTGATGGGTCTAGAATTTATAAATGATTTGATCTGGCCCTTAATCTGTATAGCAGTAAAAAGTATTTGTATAGCTGCCACCAACAAATTGTAAACCTTCTATACATTATTTTAAACAGTATTTCAAGGATATATAAGAAACTGAATTTCAAATCGTTCTGAAGAACAACAAAACAGAAGCTCACAATAATAAATGGGAATATTTAAGATTTGAGAATGTATGATTACATTGGAACATCTGATTGTTGTATATAATCATTGAATTACAAATTATGATTAACTATTTTCACTGTGACAGGATATAACTGTCATTTTGTGCTATATTGTTGTCAATAAAAATTGTTAAAGAAAAGCTATCTACCTGCCTGCCCATCTATAACTACCTACCGGTCTGTCCACCTAAAGCTACCTGCCTATCCACCTAAAACTACCTACCTGCCTGTCCACCTGAAACTACCTACCTGTCCTCCATCTATAGCTACCTCTCTTCCTCCTCCTGTCTCCATATCAAATTAAGAATCTAATAATTAGATACACAGATCAGGGAGAGAGATGAGTGTAATTAAATAATTACAATACTATTTGTGCATGAAATTTTGTAAAGACGTTAATTAGTGTTATACTTTTAAGCTAGTCATAGCTGCTAGTGTGCTCAGTAGAACATAAAGCCTTCGGAGTTTGCAGGTAAAACAAACCTACTATTCAACCATGAGGCAAGTACATTTTTTAACCATGTAATGCCCATATTGCGGGCGAGCAATATTTTGTAACACAAATATTTCTTTCTTCATAGCACTTTTTTAGTGAGAAGTTTTATTTTCCGACAGAATGAGACACATCAATATAATTCCTCACAAATGTCAGTCTCTGATATCCCCTGTGCACTCTACGACCAGAGCAAACGGCGGAAAACTGAAGGGTGTATATCCCTGTGACAGCATTTCACAGATTGTCATTTTTAAAAAGTCAGATCTGTTGTCTGCTTGGAAATGACGAAACCATTGGAAACGAATCCATTCTGCCAAAGAGTGTCATCACAGCAATCTATCACCCCAAAGAAGATGTATAGGCAAGAAATATATCCTGAAATAACAGGGACAAAAAAAGCTCTGATCCTGTCAATGATGAATTACAAATTTATGGTAAAAATACGTTATGGGCCTCTAAAGTCTACATACAAACTATAGTTTTCTTTTATTAAAGCAAATGTATTCATTACACATAACACAAAGTTTGATTTAATGTATTTTAAAATGCATCGAAAAATCAATATATCAAGATAAATAGATTTTCAGCATATCTTCATTTGCTTTTCCTTGATATATAGATCATTAAGAAAATGATCATCTAGTAATTAGGGGTGGCGGTTACGCCACGCTGATGTCACAACAAGGCATGCTTTCTTCAGTGTGGTATTATTAAAAAAGTAAATTTTAATACTTGGTTACAATTTTTTTTCACATTCGTTTCTGTTCAGCTATGGTTACGTTCGTTGTCCCTTGGAATCTGTGTCTGCTTTACCAAAATATTAGACTTCAACATGATTGAGTCAAACGGTAATCCAACCAGAGTACATATATTAGAACGTCAAAAAATACACGTAGATTCCCTACCGCGAATCAATCCATTAAGACACATGGTCTTGCACTTTGGGATCAGAGATATTGAGAACCAATTTTTGCTTTCTATGCCGTAGCTTCCATACAAATTACGATTCTCCCAGCAAAGTATTTTCTGAAGAAAACATTTACGTTTGTACCCCTTCACACAAGACCATGGTGATACACACACAATGAAGTAGAGACAATGTTAGTCTCAGATCCTCAACACTGGAACAAAGACTTGATGCATATCTAAATGACTTGCACCTCAAAAAGTCATTAATATTTTTTTAATATTCCTAACCAGTGGAAGGTGTATATATGCCAAATTTGATTTTTGTCAATCCATCTACAGATGCTGAAGAAGAACCGGACACATGGACAGACAAACCAAAACACAATGCCTCCTAATAGAAAATCATCATCTACCGATGAGGGGGTTACGCTGCACTGATGGCACAGCAAGGCGTGGTTTCTTTAATGCTGTATAATTAAAACAAAAGTAAACTTACCTGGTTGTATTTTTTCACAGTCGTTTCTGCTTAATTATGGTTTACATTTTTTTGCAATCTCCGCCTGCAATACCAAAGAAATATACTTCAAGGTATATTTAGGACGAACAGTAATCCAGCCAGAGTAGATACATAACACCTTCGGATAATACACACAATAATAAATCTAAAACGTATCGATAAAGCAAGAGACCTAGTCTTGCATTTGGGAGATCAAAGAGATAATAAATCTAAAACGTATCGATAAAGCAAGAGACACATTCTTGTACTTGGGAGATCAAAGAGACTTGGAACCATTTTTTATGTGTTTTATGCTATAGCTTCCATACAAAAATGACTCATCCAGCAAAGTATTTTCTGAAAAGAAACACTTGAGTGCGTAGCTTTCACACAAG
Organism: Hermodice carunculata; assembly: GCA_964020975.1. NCBI lineage: Eukaryota > Metazoa > Annelida > Polychaeta > Eunicida > Amphinomidae > Hermodice > Hermodice carunculata. The sequence continues at coordinate 50,038,796 of OZ026615.1, read as the reverse complement.
GCCATGATAATGCGCACACAAAGAGTTACAAACAGTTTTAAATCCTCAACGCCAGAAATAAAGGCTTGAAAGTTAACACCGTTGAAGCATAACTAAATGACTTACACCTTAAAAAGTCATTTAATTATTTGTAATAATTCAAAACAGAGAAAAACATTTGTGCAAAATTTGAGTGAGTTCTTTCAATCCAGCTATGAAATGCAAAAGAAGAACCGGACACACGGCCAGATAAATCAAAACACAATGACTCCAATAGAGTATAAAAAACTACAGTAACTTTATGTAGTAGCATTCCAAAATGTAAAGAAACATCTGGTCAATATAACGCATGGATGGATTTTCCAGATATCGTCATTGGCCATTTTATGCATAAATGATTGACAAAATTATCATCTAGCAATAAAGAGACGACTGATGTCACAACAAGGCGTGCTATCTTTGATGTGGTATATTTAAAACAAAAATATACCCGTTTGCGCTTTTTCACATTCGTTACTTTTAGCTCCCTGTTCCGCTATGTTTAACTTTCGTCATCCCCTGAAATCTGCTTCTGTAATACAAAAGCAATAATTTAATGTGATTCAGTCAAACAGCAAGCCAACGACAGCAAATATATTAGACATTAAAAAAAATAAATATTTATATTCTAGTACTCCTATGCACTCTTCGACCAGAACCGAATAAAGGAAATTGTTTATAGGTTATATACCCGTGAAAGCACTCCTCAGATTGTAATTTTCAAAAATATTCATGTCCGCACCTGTCGCCTTGTGGTATTTAAGTCAGCATGGGAAAAATGTGAGATTAAATGGTAATGCTGAGAAAACTGTGGCAATATCTAAAAAACCTGATAGGATGACATTATTAATTAATGTGTAAACAGTAATTATAAATCGAATATGATTGACTACATGTATATTCTGGTCACAAATTCAATTGATTCATCGTTCACTTGAACAGACAATATTATGTTAAATTCATTTTTTCTTTTGTATCACATATTTTATCCTAAATGTCATATTTAGAAATTTATTAAAAAAAACAAACAAACACCCCTTGAATAAATCAATCAAACAAACACAGAAAACTAAAATAGCATGCCTGGAAATCACGTCGAAATAATGATCATGAATAAGCTCCTCATAATACATATTGACGTCACAACAAAGCGTGCTGTCTTGGTTTAAACATAGTTTATTTGGAAACACAATTGGGCGACAGGCTCACCAACCTTTATTGGGGCCTCTTGTACATTTACAACAGTTTACTCCTATCATTTTATTGTTATGTATATGATTGTTACTTCGAATAATGAATTAATGAAGCTCGGGCGAATTGCTCAGCATATGTACCTTACCATTTATTTGGTAACGTATCTCTATTGCTGTATGCTTTTCTAATTTGAACCTTTCAGACAAAAAAGAAAGAGTCTCTCTATTGGTTTATATAATGTTCAAGGTTCTGCATAGACAGCAACTGAAGCTCGTAAATATATCTTTCACTTGTCTTCTACTGATACTCTAAGCGGCAGATGTTCACAGAAACCCGTGCCCTATACAACTCTAAAGACATTTCATTTTGCCACGTAAATATACGGAGTCGGTCACCACATAAATTGCGGTGCATCCGTACAGACATCGTCCCGGAATTTGACACAAATTCATTAACGGAAACTTTCCTTTCACCGAATTCTTTAGCATGTAATCTAGATATACCTGACTATTATGACATTATTAGAAAAGATCGTCTTAATGTAATAGGCGGTGGTGGTGAACTGTCTGTATCCAAATTATTACACGTCAATCGACGACTGGATATTGAGTTACCTTATGTGGAGATTTTATTCCAAGTGACCGTTGACTTCAGTTTACCAGACAAAGCTACATTTGTCAATGCCAATATTCAAGGCCTATCATCGAGTTGGATAAAAATGTGCTGGAGTGCTTCAAGGTTCCGTGCTTGGGCCTCTTGTGTTTCTTATTTACATGAACGGTATTGTGGATCTTGCTCGTTGTAACGTGAAATTATTTGCTGATGATACCTCTCTGTATTTGAATATTGATAGTCCCTTTACTGTCGCTGAAATTATGAATTCGGGACATTGGTGGTTTTGATCAATGGTTCAAAGATTGGCTTGTGACCTTTAATGCTCTAAAATCTAACCCCATGCTCATCTCTCGTAAGACAAACTAAAGTAATCATCCACCTTTTCATTTTCAAGGTCATGTATTGAAAAATGTTACCCATCACAAACACCTTGGAGTTAAAATACGCTCCGATTTAAGATGGTCCAATCGTATTTCTGAAATCTGTAACAAATCAAGTACACTGATAAACATGATGAAAACCTTGAAGTTTAGATTGGACAGAAATACACTCGAAACTATTTGAACTACTTTCGTCAGGCCGATTCTCGAATATGGTAGTCAAGTGTGGAGTGCCAGTTCGATATTTGATGAGAAACGGTTGGAAAAAGGTTCAATTAAATGTTGCTCGTATCGTTACTGGTGCAATGCATGGAACAAGCAATGCCAAGCTATACGAGGAAACCGGATGGTCAACTCTAGCCAAACGAAGAAAAAAATCAAAGTTGACGTTTTTGTACAAACTTATTAACAAGCTCAATCCTTCCTACTGCTTCTACTGCGGGTAACCAAACCTATCATACTCGTCAGCAATAATGTTCCTCATTTCCGCGCTTGTATGAACTCTTTGATAATTCATTTTTTCCTGCGACCCTTAGGCTGTGGAATCAGTTACCTATAGAAATTAGAAATTAAGCGTCAACCAAAATATTCAAATAAATTAATATTATCGAATCAAATTTTCTGAATTATACAATTTTGGCAACGGACTTTTCGCAGTTCAAAACACCCGCCTTCGCTTGGATGCTAGTCCATTAAATTCTCACTTGTTTAAGATTGGCGTGAAAGATTCACCTTTATGTGTTTGTGGTATATCCGGTGAAGATGTTTGGCATTACTTCTTAATTTGTCCTATTTATGTTGTTCAGCGATCAGTTCTTCATACTACGATTTCCTTGTATGCTCCTTTCACATTACACACAGTTTTATACGGCTGCCCTGCATGTTCTCTTGAAGTAAATATTGTCATTTTTTCAGCAGTACATTAGTTAATTTCAGAAACTGGCCGGTTCAAACCAGCCAGAACAGGTTAAAGCAATGGTAAAACGAACACATATCGGATTCTGCTACATTGCTAGCTTATGATACACATTTGCAGACCTAATATCATCTGAAATTTCATTGCCCCACTATCTGTTGCGCCACTGTGTGTGTCATCTTATTATTTGTCTAATGTTTCTAGTTGTGTCCAGTATATGTATATGGCACGTTAATTTTGAGGTATTTGATCAATAAAATACGTTTAAATCAAAGAAAATGAAGCAATATTAAAGCTACCAGGGAACCTGCAAATATGAAGTAGTTGCTGATTATCTTTTCTAGGCAAGTGATTAAGACCTCCCTTGAAATGTTTCAAGTGCGTGTGTGTATCACAGCAAGCCACCAATAATCACCCCAGGTGACAAAAGCCTGATGGCCATTAATAGAAATGTAATGTGATTCAAGAGTAAAATGGTAACCTAAAAATTAAGGAGCACATTTTGCATGATTCACGCACAAACAATTATACACATATAGTATTATGACCATCATGTAAAAGTGGTTGTCACATATGGTAATGTTGTCTGGGATGGCTGCACCCAATCAGATGCATTGAAACTGGAGAGTATTCAATTGGCTGCTGCACGTGTTATTTCTGGTGCCATGCGCATCACATCTAATGCTAAACTATATGAAGAAACTGGTCTTTCTACATTGGCAAAACGTAGGGAAGTAAGTAAACTAATTTTAATGTACAAAATTACTAATAATCTGGTTCCCGAATATCTTAGTAGTATAATTTCCAATGAACAAAATCTTAACAGAAGGTATCTAACAAGACAGGCCCCAGACTTGCCTCAATTCAGAACCAGAACTGAATTATTTGAGAGTTCTTTCTTTTCTTCTACGATAAAACTATGGTACCAATTACCTCTTGATGTGAGAAACTCTACTACTTTAAGTGAATTTAAAAACAAAATTTCTTCAAATGTGCCTCGGTCACTCAAGCAAACAGAATTGTACTATGTCGGCAACAGAATTGTACTATGTCGGCAACAGAATTGCCGCAGTTTTGCATACAAGACTGCGTTTGGGCCACAGCCAATTGAATGCCCTTCTATTTGATATTGGTGTTACTCAATCGCCAAACTGTCGTTGCGATCAAGGGATTGAAGACATTTGGCATTTCTTCTTTGCTTGTCCTTATTATGCTGTTCCTCGTGATCGCCTTCATACGATAGTGACAAACTATGCCCCTTTCGGCCTTGAAACCGTTTTATATGGCGTTTCCGAATGCACTCTCGAAATTAATAAGAAAATATTCCTGGCAGTCCAAGATTACATTCTAAAAACCAAACGTTTTCAAACCGGTGTTGTTACTTGATGAATTGATTTACAATTAATCTTGCATTTGTATTATACAACTGCACTACATAATTATGAATCTTCAATGAGATGGTCGTTAATTAGCAATTTCATTGCTTCTTTATAAGGATCGCCCCACTATCTGTCATGTGACTTGTGGTGTCCTTCTTTACTTTGTTGATCCAGGGCGGAGCTCTTCCTCCTGGCGGTGTCTTTTAACTGCCAGCAGTTTAGAGCTTCACTCTGGACCCTTGACGTCTCGTTTGTCCCGTGATATTGTCTTCTTCCGACAAGAGGGGTTAATATAGGGCCTTGCCCTTCTCCCCAATTGTTTTCTTTGGAATAAAATATGTTTAAACCAATGGGTCTCTACCCATTTGGTATAAATGGTTACCCTCCACAGATTGTATTATTATTATTATTATTATAATTGTTATTATTGTTATTATTGTTATTATTATTATTATTATTATTATTATTATTATTATTATTATTATTATTATTATTATTATTATTGTTGTTGTTATTATTATTATTATTATTATTATTATTATTATTATTATTGTTGTTGTTGTTGTTGTTGTTGTTGTTGTTGTTGTTGTTATTATTATTATTATTATTATTATTATTATTATTATTATTTTTTTTTTTTTGGGGGGGACATTTTTTAATCACCTCAGAAATCACTTCGCCAATTGCTTGGAAACTGTATGGCACCTCCGGACCTTATTTGCTCAGCTGGCGGTATTGCAATTTTATTGGGGGGGGGGGGGGGGGGTAAGGGGTTAAAATTTTTTGGGGGGACTTCTTGTCCAAAAGTTATTTTTCAGATTTTGCTGAAACGAGGTGCAAGGATACCTTGTGGAAGGGTCAAGCAAAGTTGTTCACTGGAATATGTTGTTGTGGGTCCCTGATTTTTGACGAAGGTTTCAATTCTGGTAATTGTCGATTAATGCATTCTTGATTCACTGATAACAGTGCAACTCAATGGGGACTGCAAAGGAACTTCACATTTTTGTCTCTTTCCCAAAACTGTCACTAGATCAGCCTCAAAAGTGGTGTGGGTGTACCTTGAGTGGGTCTCTACCAGATTTGTTCGTATGTTCATATGTTCATGCTACAGTTAGTTTTAATTTTTGCAACTTTTGTGGTTGCCTTTCTTGCTAAAATCTTTTTTTTTCAATCAGAGAGAGAGAGAGAGAGAGAGAGAGAGAGAGAGAGAGAGAGAGAGAGAGAGAGAGAGAGAGAGAGAGAGAGAGAGAGAGAGAGAGAGAGAGAGAGAGAGAGAGAGAGAGAGAGAGAGAGAGCTTGTTTTGTAATTGCGTACAGACCCTTCTGGGCATTAGGACATGATTTGTGTGCAACATGGGTGAACTTATTGCCAAAATTACAGGTCCTTTTACTGAATTTTACTATTCACATGATGACTTGAGAAACATTTAAACTGGGACCTTGATGTTGGTAGTCCTGTATGTGGACCAGATTTAAACAGTACATAAGTGATCTTGACTTCATTTTCAAGGTCAAACAGTTACTTTCATGAATTTCAGTGTTCACTCGAGAACTAAAAACTGGTCTAGGAATTTGGTTATTGAGGTAGTTTGATATCTGTGCATGAGTCTTCAAGAAAGGTGACTTTGTCCTGATTCTAAAAGTCACAGAACCACTTCACTTTGTGCATACAAGCTCAATTGAGCACAGGACTGTCACGGATCTCTTGCGATTTTTTTAGCCCAGCTGACTTGTCAGCTAGCTGACCTTATAGGATGGTCAGTCGTCCGGCTGCCCATCCACAATTCATACTTTCGACTTCTCGAAACCGTCAACCAGATTCACTTCAAGCGTGGTGGGGATATACATTGGGTCGATCTCTTGGTCACGGTCCAGTTATTTTTGCATCTGTATTTCCTTTTTTGGCAAAATCTTAAAAACCCTTTTCTCCGAAACCACTTGGCCGATTGCTTCGAAATTGCTTAGGGACGTTTCTGGGGACCCGTAGACCTTAATTTATTCACAAGGTGGTGCTGCAATTTTTGAAATATTTTCAGGAATATTTGTGTGTTAAAGTTATTTTCGACTTCCTCTCGAAAGCCCACACTTAGATTCTTCTGATTCTTAATGGGAATGTAGCTTTTGAAAGGGTCACACACCATGCTGACAAGGTGATAATATTCCGTATTTCTGATTTCTAACGAATTTTTCAATTCTAATGGATTTATTGGTTAATGCATACAATCCCATTGAATGCAATGCAAGTCAATGAGGATTGTAATGGAAGTCACATTTTTCATTTCTTCTGAAAAACCGTCAACCAGATTCACTTTTAACTTGGTTGGGATGTACCTTGGGTGACTTTTAACACATTTGTTCAAATGGTCATGATCCAGAATTTGGGGATTTTTTTAAAAAACTTTTTATTAATTTTTTGGCAAAACTGAAAATCCTCTGTTTCAAAAACACCAATCTAATTGCTTTGAAATTGCATAGCGACACTTTTGTGGATTTCTAGGCCTTCATTTGTTCAACAGGTGACGCTGGGATTATTCAACGCTTTTTAGAGAATTTTTGTGTGTTTTCACTTTTCTTGACTTTTTCTCCCGGATCCTCTTCAGATTTATTGGATATGTACGTGAATTTGATCTCCCAAGACTTGTTAACTACATGTTTGAGCTGTCATTTTCTGATCTAACATTAATAGGCAACATCCGGATCACTCGATAAGGGGATATGTATATGTTGGCAATAGTGATGATGGCCTGAAAGAAAGGTGACTTTTATGTCATTCTGAAGCTCACAAGACCACTTCAGTCGGTGCATGTAAAGTCAGCTGAGCACACGACTGCCACAGTCCCCTTGTTTCTTTTTGACGAATTTCTTTGTGCTTCCATTATTTTCGACTTTTCTCAAAAATTATTTCTAAGACTATTTTGAAACTTGATGGAAATGTAGCTTCAGTGAGGTTAAAATAGAAGTGTCACAGGTGATGATACTTTAGTTCCCTGGTTTTTAATTTTTTTTGTTTGTTTGCTTTTTTTTTTTTTTTTAATGGTCTTGTTTTGCTTTGTTTCAATATGGGTACCTGTCTGTTGATGCATGCACTCTATTGACTTCTATGTCTATGAGATTGCAAGGAAATTTACAGTATATGCATGTAAGGTCAGGTATACTCTGGTCTGTCACAGTCCTCTGTTTATCAAACTAATAGAAAAGACTTGCATAAATAATTTCACTTGTTCTGTGTAACATTGCGTACTACTACTACTACTACTACTACTACTACTACTACTACTACTACTACTACTACTACTACTACTACTACTACTACTACTACAATGATAGCAATGATGATGATGATAATATTAATAATAATTATAATTCTTATAATAATTATTATTATCATTATTATTATTGTCGTCATTATTATTTGCCACATGAAAGGTCTTTGGATCTAATTTCAAATTACGCTGGATCAATACGAAATATGCAGTCAAGTATAAAGCTCTCAATGTTCAGTGGACCATTGAGATAGATGAAAAGGACGGATCTGTCGCAGCACAAAGCTGCTCATCTGAGTCGACCTTGACTTTGTTGAGATTTGGATGCCTGCGCCACAATAAGGGTGTATATGTTTCATTGTGGCAAATGATCAACAGCATGTTGATGTTGAAGTTTTGTGCCTTAAGCAGTTAGATATCCTGGACATTGGGTTGCTTTTGTGAGCTATGGAACCGACTGTTTAGCTTCCACAAACAGCCGTATTTCTGGACCGTATATACCTGAAGGTCTGTATACAGCTAATGTATATATATATATATATATATATATATATATATATATATATATATATATATATATATATATGTATGTATGTGTGTGTGTGTGTGTGAGTGTGTGTGTGTGTGTGAACATGGCAGTTTGTTATCATTGCACAACTGTACATGTCCATGTATGTACATTTTCCGTGTTTTCTCAAGTTGAAAATTGATAAAGTACCAACCATTTTATGCAAATACCTATACAGACAAAAGATGTATTTCATATCGCCAACAAGTGTATTAGTGTCTTATTGACACATATAATAATAACGTTAATGATGATGATGATAATAATAATAATAATAATAATAATAATAATAATAATAATAATAATAATAATAATAATGAGGAGGATGATAATAATGATGATGATGATAACAATAATAATATAAATCATTATTATTATTATTATTATTATTATTATTATTATTATTATTATTGTCATTATTATTATTATTATTATTTTTATTATTATTATTATTATTATTATTATTATTATTGTTATTATTATTATTATTATTATTATTATTATTATTATTATGATTATTATTATTATTATTATTATTATTATTATTATTATTATCATTATTATTATTATTATCTGTATTGTAATTTTATGCACATTGGAATAGTTTTGGGAGGTGAAGAGGAGCGTCAGACATTTCTGTAGATAAATAAATAATATGTTGAGACATAGGAAATCTACAATATTCCTGGTTGTGAAGTTTTCCCGTCGGAGGGCCTTCCTGAGTACTAACACCAAATTAAAAAAACTCAAGTTTTGATGCGTTCAAGCACAACTGCAAACTAATGAGTACAAAACATGATCCAAATTGCCCAGGAGTCTCCCACTTCAGGATCCCCATCTCCACCCTGATAAAAAGTTGTGAGCCTAATGATGACTTCCATATTGTTGAAAATTAAGTTTTCTGTTCTCAGGCAAGGTTTTGCATTTGAGACCTGATAATGGAACTTTTGCTGAGAGAAGCTTCCCATCCCGACAAGGGAAGATTTTACAATCTAAGTAAAAAAATATATTCGCGAGGTAAATTCTGAATATTTCCCCCTTTTGATAGGATATTACAACGCAATATTCAATGGGTTTTATTTCGAAAAAACACCCCACTTGCATACGGTAAAAGTATTATTGCCGCAATTAATGTTTTCGTGAAAAGCAAAGCAAAATTCCAACCTTTGATTTTTAGACATCAGGTTGAAGAGATCATCTAAAAGATGAGAGATATAGAGACAAAATGCCAGATTCTTTACTGATCAAGTGTTACAAATGCTGTGGGGGAATAGAAACACAAAGGTTAGTATATGCGTGCAAGGTTTCTGAGACTACCGACTGCGATACTTTTACGGTATGTACTCCAGATTCCAGGGTACTTATTAACAATAATCCTGCAGATATTTTGGAATTTGTGTCAACAATGAAGAGTTGATCAAACTTTATCAATTTTTATAAAACCAGCCATTTTGCACTTTTTGCATCCCAATTGTACACATCAGGGCTGTGTGAACAGCCCATACTTAACTGACCCAGAGATGCATCACACTTGTGGTTCGGTGAACTTGGGATAGAACAAAATAGGTAGACACTTATCAAAGGTACATCCCTACCAAGTTTGACACAAATCTGGCAAAAATCATTTAAGAATTAAGTTATAACCATTACAAGAAATTTCTATGTTAAACTTTCCTATTCAAACTTTTTAAAAGATGCCACCCTCCCCCAAAATTTTTTAAAATCACTGGAGCGTGACGATTTGAACAAACCTGGTAGAGACCCACCCAAAGTACATTGCCACCAAATTTGAAGTCAATCTGACAGAGAGTTTCTTCGGAGAAGTCCAAAATGTGATAGAATGCCAATTGACTTACATAGCAATCAATAGGAAAGGTGCATTTACCGATAAGTACCCCAATTGAAAAAAAAAAAAATCAGAAATCTACAGCAGTGCCATCTAGTGAAGAACTTTGTGTAACCCTTTCACAATGAACATATCCACCAGGTTTCATCTTAATCTAAGTGACAGTTCTGGAGTAGAAGTCAAAAATAGCGAAAACACACAAAAAATCATAAAAAGGTAAAATTACAACGCCACCTGGTAAACAGATTAAGAACTAGGAGTCCCTAGGAATGTCCCTGTTTATATCAAAGCAATCGGGTGAACGGTTTTGGAGAAAAGGATTTTTTTAAGATTTGCCAAAAAAAAAAAAGATAAAAAATATAATTACAAATATCACTGTGGCATGACCATTTGAACAAACCTGATAGAGACCCATCCAAGGTACATTGTAACCAAGTTTAAAGTCAATTTGGTGGTAGGTTTTGGAGAAGAAGTCGAAAATGTTAATTAGCGTTAGAATGCAGATTAACTTATAGAGTAATCAATAGGGAAGGTGCATTTACCGAAAAGTACCCCAATTGAAAAAAAACATCGTTGAAAATTAGGTATCCACAGCAGTGCCACCCAGTTAACAACTTTGTTTGACCCTTCCATGAGAAACATATCAACCAGTTTTCAGTTTAATCTGAGTGACGGCTCTGGAGAAGAAGTCAAAAATAGCGAAAACACAGAAATATCATGCAAAATAAAATAAAATTGCAGCGCCATTTGGTGAACAAATTAAGAACTAGGAGTGTCCTTGTGTGATATCAACGCAGTCGCGTGAGCGGTTTTGGAGGATAAGAGTATTTAAGATTTGCCCAAGAAAAATACAAACAAAAAATCATAAAAAATCCAAAAATCACCGGAGCATGACCACTCTTGAAGAAACCTGGTAGAGGTCTACCTAAGGTACATTGCTACCAACTTTGAAGTCAATCTGGCTAACGGTTTTGGAGAAGAAGTCGAAAATGTCAATAAGCATTAGCATTAACAGGAAAGATGCATTTACCGACAAGTACCCGAATTGAAAAAAAAAAATCGCTAAAAATCAGAAATCCACAGCAGTGCCGCCTAGTGAACAACTTTATTTGACCCTTCCATAAGAAACATATCCACAAAGTGTCAGCTTAATCTGGGTGACAGTTCTGGAGAAGAAGTCGAAAATAGGAAAAACACACCAAAAAGAGCATAAAAAAATAGAAAAAATTGCAGCGCCGTATCAGAAACAAATTAAGAACTAAGAGTCCCTACAAGTGTTCCTGTGTGATATGATTGCAATTGGGAGAGCGGTTTTGGAGAAGATATTTTGAGATTTGCCCTCGAAAAGAACCACAACAACAACAACAACAACAACAACAACAACAACAACAACAACAACAACAAATCATTAAAAAAACCCAAATCATTGCAGCATGACCATTTGAACAAACTTGGTAGAGACCAATCCAAGGTGCATTGCCACCAGGTTTGAAGTGAATCTGGTGGGCGGTTTTTGAGACAAAGTCGAAAATGTGAATTGTGGACCGACGGACGAAGGACCATCCTATAAGCTCAGCTGATTTGTTTTTAACATATTTTATTTCACTTGAAAATGGATTATGAAACAAGCTTAATAAAGCTTATGTGAATCCTTCTCCATAGTTACACAATGTACATTTGCGACACCAACGACTGAAACGCTCGGAAGTATACATGTATTCACAATGTAAAACATATAAATGGCAGGTGAAGAAAGAAAAAAGGAGACAGAGAGAGAGAGAGAGAGAGAGAGAGAGAGAGAGAGAGAGAGAGAGAGAGGGGGGGGGAGAAAGAAAGGCGAGGTATCCTTATACTATCTTGAAGCGTTTGGTCTTGGTGATGTACATTTGTACAGCACTAAAATACTGTGTGATTCCAATGGACACTTTTCAGTGGGTCACCTTGAAGTAAAATGACGTTAGATAGTTTATTACCTAAGTGAAGGGGTTCATTATTGCGACTGTAGTTGAGTAAAAAGGGGGCAATCTAACAAGAAGTGACAGGTGTTTTCGACCAGTGCGCCACACCAACACTGTGGACTAATGATAAAATTACATCGAAATAGAAAATCATTCAAAGGACTGCAGTTGAGACGTGTCCGCGTGTGGTGAATTTGTGAAAACCGATTACCACCGTAAAAATAAGTACGACCTTGTTCAACGTCTCTGTTAAGTCTGCTTTTGAATAAACCTAATGAATTGGAGCTTTTGGTATCGTTGTCCAAGTCTCGCCATGCTCTGATTGTAGCTCATCTGATTGACAACTTAGCTGAGCTACAATCATAAATTGCAGAGAGAAAGTGCCCAATACTATGTACAAGGGAGACTGAAATTGGAACTGTTTGAGATAGTAGGATTGAACAAGATATGACGGAAAATTATGGGACATTTTCACAATAAATTGTCAAGGGTGATGATCACAATCATTTCTCTACCATTACTACTTGTTGTTCTTAAAATGGCTCCAAGCATGAAAGTGCTGGACATCTACTTTCCCCTGTGACAATATAGTATACAGTAGCACAACCAGGACTTTTACTGTCATGGGCCTCTTTTCTCAACTAGGTTGCTGCAACGGTCGTGCCTTCTTGGCACTCTTTTTTTCTTTTCAAGCATGAAACATGCAAGCACAGATATGCGTGTTTAATTTCCAATATGTTCGTTACTAATGCTATACTATTCTTTATCATCAGCTGTAGGTTTTCTGTCTGATTGCCAGTGGTGATGATCACGATCATTTCTCAACCATTGCTACTTGTTGTTCTCAAAGTGGCTTCAAGAACGACTGCCCACGATTTGAAAATTAAGACGGGGGGGGGGTTATAATAACATTCAAGTTGAAAACAGACTATACAATCACTGTAATACGCCAGAAATTGAAGTTGAAATGCATTTAATGCTCAATTGCATGAAATATGATGCTCATAGAAGTATAATAGTTAAATGATTACCATATAACTAATTTAACTCAATGAGGAGAAATTCAAATTTCTCCTGTCTGGCTGTAGTGGGGATCACTATGTAATTAAACAAGTCCTTACTTATGTAAACGCATGCTTTGTAACACGAGGGTAGCCCAACGATCCAAGGGCAATAGTCCGAGTCTATGTCCATCCTAGATGCACTGTATGTAGAACAAAGTCATATATCTGTGCGTATTTTTACTTATATGTATGTCTCATTTATCACTCTTTTTTCTATCTCTCTCTATTTTGTACCATACTGATATAACTCAGTGAATGTGCAATGAAGATTCGTATTTGTATTTGTCAGCAATAAGCGCAATGAGGAGGAGATACCAGATGTATGTGTACATATTGGTCGGCACGTGTACCTGTATGCTAGTGTTCAGTCAGCGGTATTTATTTTTCTGTTCCAAGGTAAGAAAACGTTTTTTGCTAAAGTCAATTTTACGTATTTAATTCAGGCAGGTTCATTGCGAAACAGTTCATCAGGAATTAGCAGTACTCGTAAAATAATCTTGCTGAAAAATAATCTGGATTCCGGATATGTAAAAGACAAGTTATTTAAAACATCAAAAGGGATAACTGCATCGCACACATATTATGTACTGGTTGGAATACATGTAGATCTCGTGGCATTCTGGTAAGGGATACTGTAGTGCAATGATAGATTATGGTAGATCTACAATAAATGTCCATTTTAACATATAACCGATTGACAGCTGGGGTACAATTCATGGATTTTGCCGGCTACATATGAAACAAAATAATAATATATTTCGAACTTCACTTTGTGCTCAGCCCTTTCTTAATGGAGCAATAAAAATCGATAAAACAATATTTTAGATATATCGACATGTGGCTTTTCTGGGCTTGTTATATGCATTTAGCGTGGTTGATCAGAAGGGATTATAAAAAAAATTGCGGTTATCGATCAAGCATTGTGTGCAACATACACTATAATAGCACGCTTCAAGTTTCCATACTCCTGTGAGTGCGATATATCTAGCTAAACCATGCTTCTTTTGTTACAACCAGTGGTTTCTTCTTCAGTTTTTCCAGTTAACTAGCTGCAGTCATCTTTTGTATTGGCACTACTTTCGGTGACCAAAAAGGTGGACTTTGAAATTTTGCCACAGAGAACTCGCTTTTTCTCTTCTTTGTACAAAAATATAATGTTGCATAGTATCGAACGGAATAGAACTCTGGCTGGGTCCGTGAGCTGACGTCTTACCCACTACACTAACAAGCTAGTTCCGGTTTCTCCCTAACCTTTTTAGTGCTTTCAAAGTGGTCACTTATGCATGTAGCGGAAAAATTGACGCGCACTTGCATCGGTGGGTCAAAAAGTTCTGTGCCACGACCCTGATAACAAGGGAAAACAAGGGACCACAATATAAAAATCATTACAAAGATAACATGGTTTAAGAAAAAGATACAACTCATAGTCGTGGGTTCTGGTATCCGATTCATGAATAAATAACTTGCGCACTTCGTGCGCTCGGGTTTATTCTGAATCGAATACAAGAACCCACTCCTGTTCGTGGTATCTCCAGCTTAGAAACTGTTACCTCAGCGTACTTCTATTTATGTCTGTGTGCGAACACATATTCTTTCTTTCTTTCTTTCTTTCTTTAAAGTGTGTGTGTCAGCACACACTTTTCTGTTTTTCTAGGAATTCTTTCTTTCTTTCTTTCTTTCTTTCTTTCTTTCTTTCTTCTTTCTTTCTTTCTTTACCGGCAAATTTGTCCGACATTTCATTTGAAAAGTATTATATGTAGAAACTCCAAACTTGGCACAATTATACTTCTATGGATAAAGTCTGGCCTTTTTATAATGAGAGGTCATGCTTTTCAAAATTATGCAAATGAGGGCTAGTTAAAGTTTTAAATCTTCAATATCTTATATACTATAGTAGATGTGGTTCCGAGTGTATAGGAGTTTGATCATAGCAAGGTAAAGGTCATCTGAAAGGTCAAGGTCATGTCAAGGTCAAAGGTCATGTCAAGGTCAAAGGTCAATTTTAAGCCAAAATGTCAATTTTGAGGTCATGGTTCACTTCAGGTAGAGGTCATCTGAAGGTCAAAGGTCATTTTAAGGTCAAAGGCCACTTTCGGTGCGGGCTTTCTTCTGGCCATAACTTGGTCAATTTTTATCCAGTTTTCTTCATGTTGGGCTCAAGTTGTAGCTATTGTAACCTTGCATATTTTTTAAAATGTACATGTGACCTCTAAAGTTCAAAGTTCAAGGTCATTTGGACCTTTGAAAGTTTAATCCAATCATAACGTGGCCAATCTCCATCCAGTTCTAATCATGTTGGACTCAAATTGTAGGTATTGCTACACTGGACATTTTTATAAGAACATGTAACCTCAAAAAGGCAAAGGTCAAGGTCATTTGGCCCCTTGAAAGTTTCATCTTGCCACAACTTGGCCAATTTTACTCCGATTAGGTTCATGTCCGGCTCAAATTGTGGGTATTGTAACACTGTTCAATTTACATGTGACCTGTAAAGGTCAAAGGTCAAGGTCATTTGGACTATGAAATTTGCATGCAGCCATAAGCTTAATGGAATGTGAAGTACCAAAGAACAAAAGTTGTAGCATATAATATTTACAACCTTTGAAGGCACACAGACAGATTAAAAAAAATCTTTTTTTTCCAGTTTCTTTCTTTCTTTCTTTCTTCTTTGCCAGCAAATTTGTCCAACACTTTTCTCGGACACTATTATACATAGAAACTCCAAACTTGGCATGATTGTACCTCCATACAAGGAGTTTGGCCGTTATATACACAGAAATGAATATGTTTAAAATTATGCAAATCAGGGCATTTGAAATTTTAAATCTTGAATAACTTCAGAGCAATAATAGATAGAGATGCCATTCCAACTTCTACTCCTGTGGTATGGAATAGTTGCACATTGCCATACTAATATGCTTTGAAGACACACACACTGATTTGCTATGCAGCAAATCATCTTTCCTAGTTCTTTCTTTCTTTCTTTCTCTTTCTTTCTCTTTCTTTCTTTACAGGCAAATTTGTCCGACATTTCATTTGAAAAGTATTACACGTAGAAACTCCAAACTTGGCACAATTATACTTCCATAGATGAAGTCTCGCCTTTTTATAATAAGAGGTCATGCTTTTCAAAATTATGCAAATGAGGGCTAATTAAAATTTTAAATCTTCAATATCTTATATACTATAGTGGATGTGGTTGCAAGTGTATAGAAGTTCAATCATAGCAAGGTAAAGGTCATCTCAAATGTCAAGGTCATGTCAAGGTCAAAGGTCATGTAAGGTCAAAGGTCAATTTTAGGCCAAAATGTCATTTTTGAGGTCTAGGTTCACTTCCGGTAGAGGCTATCTCAAGATCAAAGTTCATTTCCAGGTCAAAGGTCATTTCAAGGTCAAAGGCCATTTTCGATGGTGGCTTTCTTCTAACCATAACATGGTCAATTTTTATTCAATTTTGATCATGTTGGGCTGAAATTGTAGCTATTGTAACACTGCACAATTTTAAACTTACATGTGACCTCTAAAGGTCAAAAGTCAAGGTCATTTGGACCCTTGAAAGTTTCATCCAGTCATAACTTGGCCAATTTCTATCCCATTCTAATCATGTTGGACTCAAATTGTATATATTGCAACACTGCACATTTTTATAAGATCATGTAACCTCAAAAGGGCAAAGGTCAAGGTCATTTGCCCCTTTGAAAGTTTCATCTTGCCATAACTTGGTCAATTTACATCCGATTTGGTCCATGTTGGGCTTAAATTATGGGTATTGTAACACTGTTCAATTTACACGTGACCTGTAAAGGTCAAGGTCATTTGGACTTTGAAATTTTCATTCAGCCATAAGCTTAATTTATATATACCATTATTCGTACAAAGTACAATGATAGGGGAAAAAAAAGAAAACAAAACAGAACCCAGTTATTCAGTGCAGAGTGTCACCACAATGTCCTGTAACTCGCTGATAGAAAAAAAGGAGAATTGAATCCGATCTCTGACATAAATTAAATCAGCAATGACACTAGTAATGTGAAGTACCAAAGGATAAAAGTTGTAGCATTTAGTATTTACAACTTTTGAAGGCAGAGATTTGCTTTGAATTATATCTTCTTTTCTAGTTTTTTCTCTCTTTTTTCTTTCCTCTCTTGCAGTCCTGTAAAAAGGGAAGTGGAATATCACCGGAAAGTTGTTCTTGGTGCAGCGGAACACCTGTGTCAGCGCAGATCATAAGTCAAGCACATTCATCCTGGTCCCCAATGACCAAGTACAGAGATAAATTCGCCAGGAGAAAGACAGTGTTAAGTCAACTGCGGAGCGCGGCATTCATTCTCCGTCAGTCATGGCGCAAAAAAGAAATTTTGACGACACTTAAAGCAGATTTAATAGTAAATGATAAACATAATGGTCCATTGACAACACTGCATGGTGAAAATGTACTTGCACGACCAAGGGCACACAGTGAGCATAGCAACAGATACATGCGTCCGGGTACAACATCGACTGGCAAAACATTCACCACCAATGACAAAATAATGGAACATCTTGGAATGGCATCTGAAATTGATAATATAGATATGAGGAATTCTTTGCCAAAAATTGTCTTTGCGACGGCTGTCAGTTCTAATCACTTTGCCGAAAGCTTGGATATGATCGCATCCATCCAAACAAATTTTCCTGGCTATCAGTTATTCTTGTACGATCTGGGCCTTTCAAATACTCAACAGGATCAAGTGCGTAAGCTATATCTCTATATAAAGATATATGGAGAATGCTCCGGTGGTCATATCAGTCTTGGCATATCGGACCTGTTTCTTATATTTTCGGATGGGATATCTGGTACCCATCATACATCACGTAATTATGGCTATAATTGACAGCTTTTGTGATTCTCCGATCCACTGCATTCACTTGAAATTTTAATCTACTTCCATCATGCTACTGGGTGTTTAATTTCAACATATAAATTATGTACATGGCTGGTATCAAGAGAGAAAGTGTGAAAATCACTGTGCTTTTATATCTACAGATTTAAATTCACTTCAGCTACCTATTTATGCATACTTTCATGATGATATTATTGATATTGAGCGAAATTATACACTGGACCACCCCCGGTATACATAGTAGCACCTATGTCTTGTACTTTATGTAACGTCGTAAATTTGGTCTTCTCTCCTGCATGACATCTCATCATGACCGCTGTATGGGCATTATGTATTAAAATATTGCGTAATAATTTTTGGTATAACCCAGTTGAGTTTCCTGTCAAGTGGGAAGCCTTCGTCGCTTAACGAATACTTCCGAGGATATGGTGTGGTGTATAAATACAAAATAGTTCATTTAGTAAACTGCAGTGAGTGACTATGGTCAAACATTACGCCAACTACCCAAAAATTCACGGCCAATCACTTTCCTATCAATTTGAAATGAAGGTGGGATTTAGACAACACGTTATTCTGTTTTTCTTGCAGCTCAGAAGGTTTTGCAACGTCACCTACCGCAAGTTTCGTTTTGATGCATACCCACACCACATTGGGACAAACTTACGTTATTGTCAATGGAAACCTATCATCATACAAGTAAGCATAAATGCACAATTACCACGCTGGCACACTTCGTTTATAGACAACTTTGGCACAGCGTAGGTGGGCGTGGTCCGGCGTTGACCTGAATTTGCCTTGATGCCAGGTTAGAATGTCAGCCTTGTATCAAATGTATCATCTAATGCAAGACCTACCGGAAAGAGTTCAACATACGTACCTGTAAAGACGTGCTAGGTTTGATATTTTGGGCACCATGAATTCTGTATGTTTATTAACGTTTGTTCAAAATTAATATTTGGTCACCGCTGTGATATCTGAATATAATTATCTTATATGTTTTTCCATATTTGATGACCAGTTTAAGTACTTAATGTATCTCGAGGTGCCAAAGCACAGGTTAAAATGCAAAAAGTGAGTCTAAAATTCTTCAAGACAGACTATCCACACAAATTACGAAAAAAAAAGCCCCGCACCTCCGCATATATGTAAATGCACTTAAAAGTTTGTTGACTACTTAGGAACTGCTGAGGGACTTCGGAGGCGTGTTTTATGTGGACGCATCGATAAGAATCAAGACAAGCGTCATAGAGTCTTTTTATGACACAGCCAGGAGAACTGGTGGGGGCGCCTTGGTACTGTCGACTGGACATTCGATATTCGCTGCAACAGATGCAATGACGTATAGATTCCTGCCTGTAGATGTACAAAAGGTGAAACGAACAGAGATGTATGGTGGCGGCGCCATCTTGATGTACAACACCAGGAAGATGCGCAAACATATCATGTGGTGGTTAGTGTCATGTGCACTAGAGAAACAGTGCATGGCACCATCTAATCAATTGTTGTGTTCATTTGGTGGTAATCGCTGGTCACGCTGGGCTGGATGTCATCGTTACGATCAATCCGTCATCAATATTCTCTTTGGTAATATGTTTGAGTATCAATCAGACATTTATCAAGCGAGTGAAAAGAATATATTGACAATTCGAGGGCCCACAAAGATGTTCAAACTAAAAATATGCAATGTCACTCGTGGCCATTAAAGCACTAGGCGTCCGGAGAATCAAAATAAGAAAATTTATTTTGCTGGTAAAAGAATGGAATGTTAATGATATTAAAGTATAATTTTGTTATTGGGCCATAAGCAGACACACACACGTTTTATATACACAGAAAGGTATTGCTTTTGCGAGTAACACTCAGTCACAGCATGCACGGTCAGCTGAGCACAGGACTATCACACACCTTATTTCTATCATTTTCCCATTTGGCATAAACTTTCATACGATGTCATCAGAATGAATTGGCAGTTTTTCTCAATGTGATACGGGTAATATTGCCTGGCCAGATACCATGTGAAGCAGAGCATTGAATCATTGTCAATGCAAACGTATGTTTACTCTTTTAATTGCTTAAACATGTTTTTAGTGTACATATTGTATGGATGCGCATATGTTGATAAATACTTCTGGGTAATCAATGTCACTGAGTTATTTATGCGTATGCAAACAGCAGGCAACATTCGGAAAAAGAACGATGGGGTAATTTCACATCTCGACATTGAGATGACATTGAAAAATCGATTTAATTTACAAATAGAGTCGATACCAAATTGAACATTACATTTCTTCGTCAAATCCATTTGATATACCTTTGACTAACCCTATTGTTTTCAAGGAACATTTAAAAGCCTCAGTTACTAAAAACGTCTCAGAAGAACTGCAATTTCAACGTGAAAGTGATATCTTCACGGTAACTGTGGATCAGTGTGTCATCCAACTCGAAATTTTATGTCACTCTCCAGTACTTAAATGTCTAGCACCCCAGCGTGGCGTTAAAAAGAAACGTTCTAAAATTGTGAAACAGAGATCACAATGATATCAAAGCCGAATGAAACTAGCCAGAAAATAAGAATTAACATGGGTGATCCTAGTATTAAGAAACTACATTTCACGTGTGCAAGAGCTGTCAATATGTAGAGAACTGCTAAAAGGCAATACAAGGAAAACCTTGTTCATGGGCCGATTGGCCCCAAAGGATTGATAAGTGATGAAACCGTTTTAGTTAGCAAAATGGTGGTACAAAATGTGTTAAGTACTTACAGTATCTCATATGCATAAAGTATTAAGCCGATACTTAAGAGCCTAAATGGGTCACGGTGCAATTATTATGAAATGTGTGTTACATATTATCATAATTGAAGATCTTTTAAACGGTTTTCCGTGCAGATGTTATGAAACGTATGTTTACCGCTTGTAAAGTACTCCGGCTAATGCATTGTTGCTTATTATTTATAGTTATAGATTGTTATGTAAATTTTCCTGGGTGGGAGAGGGGCATACAGATAATATCAAGCAAAACACGCTTAAATGTCACACTAAAAACATCTCCTTTTCTGAAAAAGTCATACATTTCTGTTATTGTTACGGAGTTTCCTATTTTTGAGTTACATCCAGATACAGCTCTTTTTATCTCATCAACATTGCGCTAACCCTATTTTCAAGTAGTTTTGCATCTTTGTCTCTCTTTTTTTATGTGCATTTTCTTGTTACATGTCATGTTACATTGTTACCCTCAACGACATTCATAAAACGCCTGACTCTTGTCAGTCCATGCAAAGCTCACATGCAAGTTTATACAGTCAATTTTACTATATGCGTCCGATGTATGGGGCGCTTATACTGTAATTTCGTCGAAAATCCTTGTACAAGATGATATTTCTGGTTATTTTGAAATTGAGCTCGAAAATTTCTATACAAAGTTTCTTAAATATTGTCTCGGGGTACATAGTAAATCATGCAATATTGCAGTATTCGGAGAACTAGGAAAGACCATTTGTCACTCAGAATATTATCTTCTGTCTGTGAAAACTGGTTTAGAATCGTCAATATGGAGCAAAATTCATTATTGTTTAACGCATACAAATATAATGTTGACTTATTTCAAGCAAATCAATCAGCCTGGTTAAATTCTGTAAAAGATCCATTTAATTTGCTCGGGCTGCTGGAACTTTGGGATAACCAAGAAGATCTTTTTCATGAATTTCCTTTTAATTTTTTCCGTAATAAAACAAAAAAAAAATTTCGAAATCAGTGGAAAAATGAAATGTTGAATCAAAATAACGAATCTAAATTGAGAATGTATACATCTTTTAAGACAGAACTTAAATTTGAATATTATTTAGATGTTGTAAAAAAAAATTCGAAACAAGGAGTAATATAACTAAATTACGCATTAGTGCACACAATTTACATATCGAAACAGGAAGACATAAACGTCCTACCAAAGTTCCTGTTAGCCAGAGAGTTTGTGACACTTGCCAAGAACTTGATAATGAATTTCATTTTGTTATGACATGCACTACATTTCAAAATCCAAGAGAAAATCTGCTTAAGAGTATACGCGAAATATTTTGTAATTCGGATGCTTATCATGATCAGAGTATGTTTAAATTTATTATGGTACTGCATGAAACAGAACTCGCATATCTATTTGAAAATTTCATGGACAAAGCCATTGCCCTAAGAGAGAAACCACTGTAATCATGCAACACCGTGCCAATTTGATGATTGCATTCTATTTTCATTTCAGGTGATTAATGATCTATGTAAATCTTTTGTATTTATTGTACTGTACTGTGCTGTACGTGTCTGTACGGTTTTTGTTACATTTTTCTTTTGATTGTGTGCGTATTTTAATGTGATTTTCTTTTTTTTCTTTCATACTCTACATGTGTACATGTTGTATATTTGACATATTGCTGTATTTTATGTAACAGTGCAGTCAATAAAGATTCATTCATGCAAATGACACATTGGAAACAACTATATGGTGTTGTGTGCTTCTTTACACCATCCGTTGACTTTGTTGGTATTCTGCAGAAAGTCACATTGACAAGTTCCTGCATCTTTGCCGTATTTACGTTTTCTTGGTTTATAAACAATGGGCATTAGTATTGATCAATACCGAAAGGCCATTGGTTTCTTCTCGAATAATTATACCCTTTTATGGTACACTTCCATCCAGGTCCACGTGTCGAAAATCAAATACACTTCTCTGCGTTTTTTCCGGTGTAAAACACATTATATTGTTCCTTCACACGTTCTTCCTGTCTTCAATCGACATTCACATGAACCCCGGTCCCACACTTAACTCAAACAACAACCTGAAGTTCTTTCATTCTACGTTCGCAGCATACGAAGTACGGTACCGGTAAACCTGACGAAATTCATCTTTTGGCCCAATCAGGTAACTTTAACTTTAACATTATTGCTTTATCTGAAACCTGGCTGGATGAACATCAGTTCCTCTTCCTCGAGGACTTCCAACCTCCGTATCGTTCAGACCGCACAACGGGAAGAGGCGGTGGGGTTCTGACGTGTACTTACTCTTCTCTACCGTGCATAAGACGCCCGGATCTTGAAAGCATAGATTGCTGATGCGTCTGGGTTGAAATTTCGAGCCAGCGTGGGAAAGTATTATTTGGTAACTACTATCGTCCACCTGGTCAGTCTGCAGAAATCCGTGACGCATTTCTCAGGTCTTTTGGCATCTTCTATTTCCTCTGCCTTTTAATTGTAACTGGCGATTTCAAGGACAGGTGCGCCGATTAGAACTCCCAACACGAGGACAGCGATTTAGGTTCATCTCTGGTCAACCTTGTGAATCAGTACAATCTCTTTCAACTTACAGATGAACCCACTAGGATAAGTGAATACTCGAATAATTTATTAGACCTTATCATTACTGATTCTCCAGGTCTTGTTCTTGACTCTGGAACCACAA
Organism: Hermodice carunculata; assembly: GCA_964020975.1. Lineage (NCBI taxonomy): Eukaryota > Metazoa > Annelida > Polychaeta > Eunicida > Amphinomidae > Hermodice > Hermodice carunculata. The sequence continues at coordinate 50,015,267 of OZ026615.1, read as the reverse complement.
TGTCAAATGCTGACCGCTGTGTAATCTTTTGTTCTTTCTCCCTTTAAAAGATCAGTATGGGACTTCAATAACGCTAATTTTTGTGACCTCAAAGATGCCGTTTCTACAGCCCCCTGGAACATTGCTGATGATGTCTTTGATTCTATTGATGATGCCGCATTCATCTGGTCTAATCTCTTTCTATCTACTGCAAATGACTTTATTCCATTTAAGAAAGTTACCATTCGCCCCAAGGACAAACCTTGGATAACTAACGACATTAAAAAACATATTAGACGTCGAAATCGTGCATGGAAACGCTTCAAAAGAGCATCCAACAAACCCTGCACCCATAATTACGACCTTCACCTCAAGATTGACAGGATTTTACCAATTTTACAAAAAAATATCACAAGGTTGTAACCATAATAAGGAAATCTGTCTCTTCTTACTTTTCTAATCTCCAGCTCCGACTTGATGAGAAAGACATTAAACCTAAACAATGGTAGAGCTTGTCCAAGTCTGTTCTGGGATGCAAAATTCACCAAGATATACCCCCAATCATTGACGATAACAAGATCGTATCATGCATCACGGAAAAACGTGAATTTTTTAACTCATACTTTGCCAGCCAGTGCAAACCACACCCTGATGCTGATACCCCACCCCTGCCCAATTTCACGTTCCGAACTGAGGCACGTTTATGCAATATTGCCATTAATGAAGACAGTGTCAAGAAAGTTCTATCTTCCCCGAGACTACCCTCTGCATCAGGGTCAGATAATATAGGGAACATCCTATTTAAGAACACAGCGGATTCGATCTGTAAACCACTTACAAAAATCCTCCAACTTTCTCTTAGTCTTTCTCTGTTTCCCAATGCTTGGAAGAGATCCAACATATGTCCGGTCTTCAAAAACGCCAACAGACAGATTAAAAATAATTACCGTCTATTTCTTTGCTCTGTAATGTTTCAAAGGTTTTTGAACGACTGGTCTTTAATGTACTCTATGAATACTTGGCACAAAATAACCTACTCACTTCCAAAAATTCTGGCTTTAAGGCCAATGACTCTACTATCAATCAGCTTGTGTACATCCTTCACAATATCTACAACGGCCTAGAACAGCCCAAAAAGCCAGAATGGTGTTTCTAGATGTGTCCAAGGCGTTTCATAAAGTTTGGCATCCAGGTCTCCTTTTTAAACTTTGACAACTCGGCATCTCTGATAATCTTGTAGCGTGGATTGATAGTTATCTCTCAAACCGATTCCAACGAGTAATTATTCATGGCCACTCTTCATCATGGTTCCCTATTGAAGCTATTGTGCCTCAGGGTTCCATTTTGGGCCCACTTTTCTTTGTGGTCTATGTTAATGACCCAGTTGACAATATTACATGTGATGTCAGACTTTTTGCTGACGACACCAGCCTACTTGAAGTTGTTAATAACCACACAGAAACTTCTAATCACTTGAACATTAATCTCTCCATTATACATAACTGGGGAAAGTTGTGGCGTGTTATCTTTAACGCTTTAAAGTCTCTTTTTGTCATATTTTCAACCAAACTTGTTGAACCACACCATCCACCCGTTCGCCTTGGAGACTCTGAAATACCTGCGGCAGACTCACACACTCATCTTGGCATTACTCTCAGTAGCAATTTATCTTGGCATACTCACATTACTCGTATTACCACCAAAGCGAGACAGCGAATTGCCCTTCTGTGTAGATTCAAATATAAACTTTCCCACAAAGCTCTGATTAAACTTTATTTAACTATGGTTCGGCCAATTATTGAAAATGGTCGTGTGCTCTTTGACAACTGTGGTCATGGACTTTCTGATCTTATTGAATCCATACAGTTTGACGCTGCCATTTTTTGCACAGGTGCATTAAGGCACAGATCGCGTGCCAATCGCTCACGTGAACTTGATTGCACAACACTCGCCAGCAGGAGGAAGTATTTTAAGTTATTTTTTTCTTTTACAAAATGTATCACAACTTAACACCCTTCTATCTCTCTCAACTAATTCTAACTTATAATGCTCGAATCATCCTGCACACTAGCTCCATACGTCCCATCAATTGCAAAACTAACCGCTCAGACAAATCCTTCCTACCTGACGCAATCAAACTATGGAACAATCTTCCCTCCTATATAAGACTCAATTTCCCTCCAAATATTCAGATCAAAACTGAAAGCAATACTACTAGCAGTGGATCATGTTCCTGTTTACTATACCCAAGGACACAGATTTGCCAACATTTGTCATACCCAGCTTCGTCTTGGATTCTCGAGACTTAACTTTGATCTCTTTAAAGTCAACATCATGCTCCAACCTGCATGGTCTTGTTCCTACCCCACTGAAGATCTGCAACATGATATGTTCTTTTGTCCAAAATATACAACTTATAGAATTTAACTTCTTAACTCCATCATCCCTACTATTGCTCCCGGCGTCCATCCAAATCTGATTATACACACAGGTTGTGACAGACTAGCTCATATTCTCTTTGATAGCGACGAATTGTCCATTCCCTTCAACATACAAATTTGTGATGCTTTCCACAGATACATCGTATATACAAGATGCTTCACATCTTAGTTTTGTTATGCATGAGCAGTAATTTTCAATTGAGTTAGTTGCTGATTTACATAATTCTTACTTCCTAAGTGGCCCTTATGAAATTTCCAACCGCTAGTCTGTATTATTGTGAACAGGGACGTATATGTGTACAATTCTACCTGCAGCGAACTATTTTTGCTTTGTTTTGCATTTTGGTGACTACTACTACTGTGATTTTTGTATGCAGGGTAAAAGTCTGAAGCATGTGTACAGCGTCTTTGTTAATTGAGTAACTTTGTTCTTGTTTTGTCCTGTGTGTTTTGTAATATACATTTTGTGTGTCACTCCATGTTCTGGAGAACCCCCCGATTAGTGACATTGCGATATACTATCGGGCAATCCAGTTGAAATAAATATGTTTAAACTAAACTGAAGGATTGACTACGGTCATAGTAATATATGGAATGAGTTTTAGCCATTGGGTGACTGTGGTATTTTTCATCTGTGAGAATGTTTGTGACGCTAATGATTTGGTTTTACATCATCAAAAACTGTATCGGACACTAACTGCACCAACTGCAAAACAATAAGGTATCTTAGAAGCATACGATCTTTAATTAGATCATATCAGAAAGGACATGGGACCAGATATTCAGTCAGCAAGAATCTTTTTAAAGAATAGGCAAATAGAATTACCATCTTTTAACTGGATACATGCAGGTTCACAGACGAGACTCACAAGTTCTGTTTGAGCGATATGTTACTCCGCCTCAAGTGTCGTACTGTATCAGTCGAACAGAACTTGCTTGTCACATCTGTGCCCAGTTACGCGACGGAGACTCTCTCTGTATCTTACAGGCACTTTAAAGCCGGAGAAGGGTCACGTTTTTCTTTAAGTCTTTCCAAAGAGGACACTTTTGGCAAGATTATTGTCAAAAGAAAAAAAAAATTATCTTCATTTAATGCCTGAAATGAGCAATAAAGGATACTGGTAGCACTTCTCGCCCATGAAATTTTGTCGCCAACATATTGAATGGCCACAGAAAGTGGAAGTGACATACCGAATCCTCAAGCTCATCAACACGGCTTGCTGGACGCGTGTCTGGACCAGCTGGGTGACTCTTGTCTGATTTTAAGTTGTTAAGTTACTTCCATAAAAGATTTATTTCTGACACAGCATTATGGATGATCATTAAGAGGGATACGCAGTTCAGCCTGAGTTTTCAAGAGATGAAGGCAGTTCCAGTGAGGAAATTGCTTCGGACTCTTAACTGGAACGGTATGCAGGAGTGAGCTCCTGACCTACTGACCATAAGTATACTATAGTCTATGGTACCTCGGTGTACTGACTAACAGGTAGCCTGTCTTTTGAAGTTAAAACACTTGCTACCTAAGCTTTAGGGACCCAGACCCATTGTTATTGTTGGCGATTTTTATTAGGGTTAGGTTCTCATCTGTGAACTTATAGTATTCTGACCAGTGATTTTAATATTGATTACACCAAAGTGAATGAACATTCATCACCTGCTATTAAGCTTAATGATCTTATATCAACCTATAGTTACTTTCAAACCATCAAATTGCCTACCAGAATAACTGATTATCTTCACCTATTATTGATTTAACGATCACAAATACGAAGAATTATACCTCTGGAGTGCGAGTGGCCGATCACCCTCTGAACTTTACTATTTTGGACATCAGTAAGAAGCAATCATCCTTTTGGAGGATTCCGTGATTCAAAAAAAAAAAAGAAAAAAGAAAAGAAACTGACCCTCAAAAACTAGTTCATGATTTAAATTTTGTTCCATGGCACATAATTGAGTGCTTTGACAATATCAATAATATTTGGGACCCCCCCCCCCCCAAGATATTCAGAACTCCTAAAAACAAAATTCCATGGCATTCTGAGAAAATTGACGATATGAAGCTAATAAGAGATCAGCTGCACTCCAAGGCTATATTTATCGGTAATGTGGATGACTGGGCCAAATGTAGAAAAATAAAAATCCTCTTACTCCCAAGGTCAGGGGCCAAAACCGAGCATTATACCAATGGCATAAAAGAAAATCATGTTAATGTCAGAGGAATGTGGAAAACACTCAAAAAACCTATTGCCCCAACCTTTGGGTGATCCTATTACATCCTGATACATTAATGATACACTTATCTCAAATTTCCAACAAATACCAGAATATTTCAACGCTTTTTTCATTGAAATTGGCTATATACTTTCCCCCAAGATCTTGTGCAGGAACCTCACAGCTATTGACTATGTCTCCAAACGTTTTCTGCATTCCCCTGGCAGATACAAGTTTAGCCCAGTCTCACCTTTTGACATATCGAAGCTCCTGGCAAAAATGTCAAAAACAAAGCCACTGGACTTGATCATATTCAGGTCAGGCTGTTGAAGATTGCATCTCCAGCCATCACGGACAGCCTGGACCACTCTCCCCCGGCATGTGCATGATACCAAATCATTTTATAGTTTTTAAAAGCGTGTTAAATTACATTTTTAGTAATGTCGAACACTCCTGGGCACTGGAGCGAGACCCAGTTTACAGGGTCTCGTTCCAGTGCCTGGAGGTACCAATCTATTTGCCTCATTGTATTATTACTATCATATTATGAGAATTACACTTACAGACTGAGCAATATCTGCTTTGTAATTCAACATAGATGTGTTTATGTATCTTAAATGATTTCACGCCACTCTGACTTGTTTTAGATATTTTCCTTTATACTTTGTGCTGGTACCATTGTTTTACATGTGTTTTGATCCTCCATGCATCAACACAATGTATTTTGAATATGGATTGCTAATAAAACATGTAAACTTGTAAAACTTGTAATATGCCAGATCCAGGCTGTTGACCCTTTATATTAGCCGCCATTTCTCCACAATTTCACTGTTCCCACATAATATGCGCCCACCGTTTCTTCGTAACCTCGGCTGGAACGGGTGTAGGTTGCCCAACGTGTGGCGTCAATATATCGGCTGTAGTGACCTAAATTCAAATTTAACGAGTAGATGTCTCCTTCGGCGGCCACAACTGTCACCCTCGACTTGAGTTCTCCCATGCTTTCCGCCACAACCGGTCGCGGAAGTGACGTATTTTCGTCAACATCCTGCTGCCATGTGCTCGAGGAGGTGTAGCACTTTGTACTGCATAGGGTTTTTTGCCTTGAAATACTGACTTGCGTGCTTGAAATGTTGGAAAATTCATCAACAGGCATAATGTTATTGCACTGTTGGCAAATGGATTTGGCAAAAGTGAGTGTTTTGGGCTATATCAACAACTTTGGACAACGTAAGAAAGTGGATTTTGTATGCAATAATTCAATGTTTACAATTTTATATGAGATTCACACAAAACACAAAAGATATATGTAACGCAGGGTAATGACAACACCAGTCTTATGACGTTTTGACGACCTTTATTTGCTGTTGTCCTTTCATCCACCAATTTCCGGAAGACCCAACAATTACCCCAGAAAAGACTTCCGGAAAGACATGAACAGAAATGACCCGAAATGTCCCCCTGTGTGCCTAACATCAGGCTGGCAAAAGCATGCCAGAGCAGTGTAAAGCTCTGTACATATCTGTGCACAGATGTTACGGCTGCTGTTCTCTTCTTGGAGGCTGCCATGTAACTGATGCAACATGTGCACTTCTCAAAATTTAAAATGTTTACAAAAGATGTGCGCAAGTATTGGAATTTTTCCACTCATTTCCTGTTGGTCCCTTCGGAAGCAGGAAATGTCTTTTTTTTTTTTTTTTGGTTAGTTCAAGTCCACACCCATCACTAAGGAATGCCAAAAATCAGAAACAGTTGCACTTAAAGTCTAACCCCATCCCAAATATGACCAAATTTCTTTGAAAACCAGTGACGTTAACATTGGTTCGATCACTTCCATCTCAGCCTCCGCATGCCCTTCCCTCAGTGGACACCCGACACTAAGCCTGTACTTGTGTGACCCACTGAGGAGTACAAAGATGTAGACAAGCCTTAACCCTTGGAGGCCTACATTCTTACATAGGCAAAAGTATCTGGGGGAATAAACCCCAGCTTACAGCATAGAATGAACCCTGGAATTCATATAAATATAAGTTAATTCATTGGTACATTTCATCATTTCACACAAATAACACAGAAACAGCTAAAAAAAAAAAAACAAACAAAAAAACAAACAAACAAAAACAAAAACAAAAAACCAAAAACCAAAAAACAACCCCCCCCCCAAATTACCATAAAAGGACAATATACAGTGATACCTGGATAACGAACTTGAAATTTTGAATCATATCTATAAGTTTAACGATTATGTAAAGCCGATTTGCTGGGATATACCCGGGTGGTGTAGGCCTAAATTGCGCCGAAAGGCTGTGTATTCCATTAGCTAGGGGAAACATTAATTGTTAATAGCATCCTCGGGTAAATCGTTTCACAATCGAGCAACAGATGGAAAAAACGCAGAGCAAATAAATTTGTTCTCTATCTAAAGAACAAATTTTAACCTGATCGGACGTTATACCTATTTTTTCTTCGCAACGGGGGTAGAAATAAGGTCTTGTAGATATTGAGGAGAGTCACCGTTCACAATTTTCAAAATTGAAATTAGTTTGCTTTTCTCCTGATGTGTTGATAAACTCTGAAGACCAGTTTCTTGATACTTAAGACAGTGGGCCGAGTAATAATTCTGGCTGCAGCAAGTTGGACATTTTCCATCGCCCGATGTGTGGACTCGTCTGATGTGCAGTTGTCCTAGACTGCTGCTCCATATTCTGGGAGAGCCATTATGAAAGAAAGTTAAGTATTTCAAGAGATTTCTTGTTTAGCCGAAATTGTAAATATTTTGAGATATTAACGATTTGCATTCCTTTAGTAGTCAATTCCATGATGTGACAAGACCATTTTTGATCAGAATGAATTGTCAGGCCCAAATGTTGATAAGCGATTTCGTTTGACACCGTATTGTCCATAAAATCTACACCAGGGTACCCTGACCTTTTTTTTGTTGAGATTATCATACTCTATTTTTTGTCGGGTTAGCCTATAGGATACAATCTCCTGCCTTGACCAAGTGTTCACTTCCTGTAGGTCGGCGTTCAGAATATTGGCAGCAGCAGTGGCAGTATCCACCCTAATTAAAAGAGTCATATCATCGGCATAAGTGGTATAGATGATTGAACAACGTCTACCATGTCATTGATAAATAGTAAAAATTAAAGTGGTCTAGGACAGATCCCTGAGGGAGGCCTGGTAAGACTGGTCATTGTGAGCCCCCCCCAACCACACACACAACAACAACAACGTTTGGCATGCATTCCTTCAAGTAGCCTCCGAACACCGGCAACAAGGAACCGTGTCATTCCAGATTTTTATTTCGTAAAGGAGACTCGGGTTATTGGCGTGGTCAAAGGCCTTAATTATATCTCACAAAACTCTGACATCTTTCTGCATGAATACTGCTTGACAAAGTGGTGGTAGAGAAACGCAAGCTGGCTGACCGCGTTATCACCCTGTATAAGTCCAGACTGTGACTCCCAAAGTATTATATATTATCATGAAAGAAATTAAACACGTGTATGAAGACTGCCTTCTCGAATGCCTTATACTTACGAAACCCTCAGAGATACGTGTGTGATAACTTGAACCAAATTCGCCTTTTTCCATTCCGATGGAAATTTATATGTAGCCAAAGAAATTTTAAACTATGTTGCAAGATACTCTGAGATAGTAGGGCAGCTTACCGAAGCAGAAGCGCGCTGATGCCATCAGGGCCTTTAGCTTTGGAAATAGCCAAGCTTTTAATATCCCAAATTCCTCGTTACTTTCAAACTCCTGTTTAAATAATTATCCTCTGCTGGAAGTGAAAATTTGGTATCGTTAACTGGTGATGAACAATTCATTAAGAAGCTGGGATTTTGCCTCGATATCAGTAAATATTTATTCTCATGGAGGAGTTACCGGAATGGCAGTACAGATGCTTCATTTAGAAAATGGGTTCAGCATAAAAGAATCAGTTTATATCATAAATTGACTTCTCACTTAGAAAGAACCGTATTGACAATTCATTTTACCCCCCCCCCCTTTAGCCTGCAGGCTTGGTGCACATGGTCATTGTCCCGTTTCTATGTCCGTGTGTCCGTACACCTGTCTCTTCACTTTCCAAGTAAAATTGGAACTTTTTTTAACGCTTTGATATATTATTTATCTTAGTTTGACATACACGCGGAACTAGCCGATGAGTCATGTTGCAAAAGTAGGCCCAGAGACCAAGCAGTTACATGATTATAAGAAATGAATAATGCTTGCAATTGCTTCTTGTGATTATTGATCACACGATGATAGCACCTTCTATAGTCTTAACCAGTGTTTAAGTGATTATTGCTGTTTGCTGTCGTAATCCGCAGGTTTTAAGTTGTTATATGCTTTATTTCAAAGAGTGTTAAGATGCAAACTTGCTTGCATTAATGTCCTTTCCAGTTTGAATATCACCATATATAGTAGATATGGTTTCAGTGGAAAGACATGCAATGCACCAGCCGAAAAAGCCACTTGTCCGAAAATGTGCCTGTCCACAGAGGCTATATGCTGGGGTCAAACCACTGTACCAGATAAGGCTCGGTCTCATCAGACAAGTGCTGTTTGTTGAAAAAATGTCTCTTTTATGGTACCGAGGAAACAGAAACATTTCCAAAAGTCACAATTTACAACCAACAAGTCATTTTATCATTTATGTGAAAATTGCCAAATTTTTGCAAGATGATGCAGAAGGGCAACAACTAAAAGCCATAGAAAGCTGACGACTTACAGAATAGATGGTAAAAATCTTAAAGACGAATCGGAAATATAGGTTATCAGAAAAATTGTTCAAGCTTTACTTAAAATAATTTTACCGTAAGAGTAACTTTTGTCATGTCAATACACATATACCAAAAATAATTATTGGTATCATTTAATTGTTATCCCCATGGGACACCTGCAGGTATTCCTAAAATCAACCCGCTTTGATCCTGATCAACTGAAAATAGAGCCTATGCCTATGTTTGTTATTTTAACTTTGTTGTCTAAGTAACCATAATCTCGCCTGGCGAGATACGGGCCGCGGCCAATGTGGGCAAGCGGGATATTACTAATAGTTTGGAAATAAAGAATCTATAGCAAAGGCAGATGGAAATTTATTCTAACTTGTAACCAATTTAGGACTCACTAAATGATTATGACTTTGGTATTTCTAAACTTAAATATTTTAAAAGACCCTAATTTTGTGAAAAATGGGTATCTATCCCTGTCTGTGACAGTCATATGCCCGTGTGTCCTCTGTGATTGATATACGCAAGCCCCGTGCTTTGTGGCGGGAAATTATTATGCATGTCTCGTATTGCATTCTTCATCACTTAAAGCACGGAAAAACTGAATGAATTAATGAATGAATGAAAACACAAAACTAAGTTGGTTATTATTATTATTATTTTTATTATCATTATTATTTGACAAAGCCAAAATGACAGTATCACAGCAACTAGAAATTATACATGAGAAGACATCAAATGCTGATAGTATTAATCTTTCGACCCCTTTTACATCACACTTACCAATTTTAAGCAAAATCTTAAGAATACAGGTGATTCAATTGAACAATTGTGGCCCACGACGACACAGCTAACGTTCAGCATTTTGTGATGCAAATGGGATTACATCTGCTGTCATCTGGTACTGGATCCCTAATCAAATGCCTGTCCACTTAATTGTTTATTAGTGATAAAGCTGGACTGCATGCTGTGTCTGAACATACAGCTACTTGTTCCCAGTTCTTAAGGAAAGTTTCCAGCATGATCAAGATTTTAAATTGTGATTCACTTTGCTGGGGAGCGTGTTCTTACCACTGATAGGAAAAAGTTGAGAGAAGATAAAGATTCTTTTCTGTAAAGGATACAATGATCATGAGCAAATGCTTGTGAAAAGCATTTGACACTTTGTACTGAACATGTGAATTTAATTCATATGACACATATATCTAATGGTCCAAATGGACTTCCTATCATGTCTGAGCATGTTGTATTTGTATGAACACAAATGGTGACGGTGGAGTCTCAGCCCAGCTATTTGTGTCTCGTTTACAAGTTTGAGACCAAACGAATTTGCTCAGTCAGACAAAAGTAAGCCATACTGACACAGAAAACGCACTATGCAAATTAGTAGCCAATCACATTTTCAGCCAATCAGGGCACAGCAGCAAAGCCAGCCAATATGTCACGTTGACAGAAGAGTAGATCTATGTCACCTGAGGCCATCAAAACATCTAACATGAGAAAAATATATGAACTCCGGGTAATAAAACTACCCAGAACCCTCAACAGGTAAGGAACGCTCTGGATTTGCAAGTCATCAAATGAAACAAAGCATGAGTGAATGGTTTAAATCTCATTAGACTGAACATCTACTTGGAAGGCTGCTTTTTCAAGATTGTTATTTAAACTGACAAGAAGAGTTAAAACTTGTGAAACTTACACCGTTTTATTCATAAACACCTTGGACTTGTAAATTTATCTCTATTGTATCTATTAAAAAGCATTGTCTCAGATGTTCGCGTTTGGCATAGTTCTGTCAGAAGAACCCTGCAAATTTCACTTCAAACAGTTTTAACCATAGAATCCCAATCCATATGAAAAAACACACTTTTGAAGCATTATATGTGCTCCATTTTTTACCAAATAATTCCCTATGTAGTAATAAACTTTCTAATTTTATTATATTTTAAATAGGTTATGTACAAATTTACAAACTGGCACTGCCACATCGCCGCAGGGGAAAAGACAAGTGTCATGTCTAAATTTGGCCTTGCCAGCAAGGGGACAAGATTAAATGAAGCGACTTCTGGGCAAAATTTAGGATGGTACATTTGTGTTAATGATATCACATAACTGATATTGCAAAACATGGAATTCCAAGTTTGGTATCTATTAGAAAATAGATTTACATTCGGGGTTATTTGATGCATTCTTTAACATAACCCGTACGGGACTCCCCTCTCTCTTTATGCCTGGTGATATCTGTCTGCATAAATCTCAAGCCTAATCGCAATGCGCCGTTACTGATCTCAAAATGGTTAAAACATCAAGAAAGTCTCTACCAAGCTTGTTCAAATGGTCATTCTCCAATGATTATTATATTTATTATCATTTTATTGTTTTTGTTTGTTTGTTTGTTTGTTTGTTTTTTTGGGGGGGGGATAAAAATGTTAAAAACTTATCCAAAACCTCTTGGATAATTCCTTTGAGATCGCAAAGGGACACTCTGGGGACCTCGCGCATTAATTTGTTAAACACACGGTGATGTAACGATTTTCCGTCTTTTTTTTTTTAAAGAATTTATATGCGATTTTTGCTTTGCTTCACTTTCCCAACTTACACTTTGATCTTCTTCAAATGTATTGGAAATTTAGGTGTACTCGATCTCCCTAAATTGTCCACTATATGATGTTGCTTTCATTGTCTGATTTAAATAAATAACCGAAACTACGAAAAATCGGTAAAGTGATATGTACATGTTAACAAAGGTGATGTTGGTCTTAGACAGAAAGTGCACAGGACCACTTCAGTTTATACATAAATATAAAGTAAGCTGGACACAGGACTGTAATAGTCCTCTTGTTAAATTTTAATAAGTATTTCTTTTCTTTATTTTAACATCTTACTGCCTATTGCCTTGGGTGATTGACGTTGGTTCACCCCCTCCCCGGGAAGACAACCCTGAACTCATCAAAGTGTACTTTATCGATAATAAATATGCTACTTTCGAAGGAAATAAATTTGAACGAATGTAAATATAAGTATTCGACGTCGCAAATCGAGAGTTTAAGGTCTTCTTGAAGAGACTGGCAGTTTTCTGCATATTTACCCGTCATAATGAGCTGACGCTATTAAATACTTTGCAACACTTTTCTGATTTCTTGTTTTGTTAAACAATTTGTGAAAGTAGACTGGTAAGGTGTCGTATACGCTTACAGTTAAATGATTGCAAAATTCTTGCGTGTCCTGCAGATACATGTGTAATGAAACTGTGCACGCTTGTAAAACATGCACTGTATCAACTGATTGTGTGCTGTGTTTATCTATGTGCACAAACAGGAAGAGACAAATGCGGAATTTTTATACTTAAGCAGCTCACAAGTGACAAGGCAAAGCCAGTAAGAAAATGCCATATTCATTGTTGGTGGGGAACCAACAACGATCCCGAGTGAACAAAAAACAGTAACTGATTCCCCTGCCGTGTAAAATTTTATTTATTCTGTTTTCAACACAGCATTTACTGTGAATTATGTCCTCGGACAGAAGACATGCCGCCGTTTAGAAACAGGAGACTTCATGTCACCCGCGACCGAAGGTGGCACTGGGGCACATGGAGCTAGCGAGGATTGGGGCAGTCGGTCTTCCCATCCATCGGTCCATCCGTCCAGCGCCATATTTCAAGAACTTTATAAGACACAATAATGGAATTCATAACAGAGATGCATCATGTCAAAGGCATGTGTGCTGTTTACTGTTATTGCCCTATTTTCAAGGTCACAAGGCCCCATATCCATTTTGGGGCATTTTGACTTGTATGTACAGTACCATTGAAGCTTTGCATTTCATATTTACAACAAACGATGTGTGTAGGAAGCTGTTGAGAGTAAGATATTTTGGATGACTTCGACCTATTTTCAACGTCACACCGACCTGTCTCAATGGAGCATTATAGCAGGGGAATATATTATATACATATATCAATAAAACTTAACTTCAGATAATCCCGTCGTTATTAGAATAACCAATACATTTGGTCTGCATCAAAAGAGAACAACACGAGCACATCAAAAGGACGCATATTAGATATCATGTTCACAACATCATGCTGCATCTGCATATGTGCTCCGGTTTTCTCTTTACCACATACAGACCATTTCATTTGGTCACTTTTCACTACACAGCAAGTACGTATTCTAGCAAAAGTGTTTACGCATAATGTTGCCAAATGCCAATACCTTGCATCCATAACATACAACCTATATCAACCACTCTTTGAAAATCAAGTGTTATATCGTGCCATTTAAACTTCTTTGTGTACATTTGCTTTAATACTTCACATTCAAATTCTATTATTGAGAAGACAATCTTCAATACCAAGTACCATTATAGTATCGGCATAATAAATTGATTCAATTGCTAATGTGCACAAGCTCCTATTTTAAACATAACTTTCATTTTGCGTATCGCGTTATATTTTTCATGTACTAATATAATTCCTATAGCATTTTCTCTGTGTTGTTTGCATATAGGCCTATACAATATGATATTGGGGAACAGATTTGGGATATGATTTTATACGTTTATATTATGTACAGTTGGTGTATTCTTTCGACAAATATAACAGCAATTGCAACCTTTTGCCCCTCTTAATATCATACTGTATACATCCCGTATCTAGCAGTTAAAATATTGTGGCGGGGACATAGATTCTTTGGATCATCGTGCGCTTGTTACTTTAAAATGAGGATATACTTCTTCATGCGCAATGGAATCCAAAAACAATATATGAACTCGCTTAGTCTAGATCAGCACATTTAAATTTACTGGCGACAAAATGTGAAGTTAAAATTAAATATGAAACAAACTGAATTTTCATTTAACTTTTGTATCCTTAAAGGCCGCAAAACGGACATCAGCATTGTTCGCAGCAGCAATTATACGGGCGCACATTTGTTTTGTAACAAGAACGCAGATGACGATTGAAGAAAAAGTAGTTGCGGAGGAAAAAACGACAGGATTTGTGAAAAGACATAGGGGATGACTTGTGACCTGTCGTTGATTTTTCTGCTTTCACTTTCACCCAAGATATTAGTAATTCATTGCCAAACACAGCATAAATGCCGGTAATTCACATGGTGCCGGCAGTGATGACGCTTGTTTGGGCGGTTATTAGTTCAGTCTCTGAGACATACTGTTTTGGACGAGGGTAGTTCAAAAATGAAGGACGGATATTTCCTTAGGTCTTTAGGATTTCTGATGTGCCATTGATATGGGGGAATAGACTTGCCTCACAATCTAATCTCCCGTCCACTTTGTAGGAGTTGTCTCCTTTATTTAAGCATACTGTAATTTTTTCACTAGCCTTTGTCTAGCTTTGATCTGCAAACCAAATCGAACAATCAACACAAGTTACATTCCTTACATTCAATTCATTACGGATGTAATAATCGTCATTGCCAAACTGGCCTCTCAGATGGTTACCTTTGTTCTATCTTGCACCTATCAGTGAAGAACACTCATTCCATTATCAATGATTGTGCCCTCATTGTAGACTTGCCTGTAAGATGCTTTGGCATGAACCTCTACTTTGTCGTCAGCACTTATATTGACTTATATAACAGCGTTTTACATTCATTAATTAGGATTTGTGGGGCCAGAGCTATTTATGAATCATTTCGATGAAAATGTGTGGGATATATTAGACGTTGGTGGCGAAAGCGATTTGTCCCAAAATGCATAGCTTTCGTCGAGTGAAAATAAATTCAGTATTGTTGAAGTGTGCATATTTTTAAAACAATGAGCTCAAAGCCTTGACTCTTCAACCTCAATTAAGAGTCGCCCAAAGCGCTGATTGGTTTTTCGGTCCAATACGTCACTCTGGGATTCCAAAATACTATAAGATTATGCTCCGCTTACTTATGAACATGCGTCTGTTTCCATGGCAGCAAGCCAGTCTACACCAGGTATTTAATTTTCAGCAGGAGTTGCTGAGATGCGATTACAGGAACAGTTGAGCATAGACGAAGTAGCAAACTCCGCGTACGACAGATTTGATTGCTGTGTCGTCCATTTTCTTGAGATAGATGAATGTGCCAGGAAAGAAAAATGCTTTTCGTATAATGGGACGTCACAACTTCATACAGGTATGTGCAAATTATATTAATTTGTCAAGGTGTTGTAAAATTCAAATTCATATTTGCCACAATTTGAGAAATGTGCCATCCTTTCTCTGAAAGTTTACATTTCACGTGGTCGGTACAATAACGATTTGAAATGCCACACCAGGTTATAAAAAACACCGAATACTGTATTTCATTTTTCTATAAGTTTTGCTCGTGGAACCAAGTCACTCCTATGTCTGGTTTGGTAAATCCCATAGAACTTAAAATTAACACTCTGATGTCAAGTTTTCTGTTGGTCTTTAATTCTTTGAACATGATAATAAAATATTCAATATTTCATGCCGTTTATTATTTTCTATCATCCTAATTTTTGTCTGCTGTGGTCACACACACGCACACACACACACACACACATATACATACATACATACATACATACATACATACATACATACATACATATATACATATATATGTATGTATTAAGTGGACAAAGTATGAAACAGCTTTGTGCTAAATTGAAATTACCTGTCATTGCTGACCATTATACATTTGAGAAAAGTGTTAGAGAAATAACATATCGTGCCGAATAGTAACCCCCCCAAAATTATGTCAGGTTTGTCAACCTTGAAGTTACTATAGATAAATTGCAAGAGCTTATCTCTTGGATCCAAACTTACATACGTTAAAAAGTGTATACGATGTTTTTGAAGCGCATGGTGCATTAATTGCAACCGGCCTGTTTATCTCACAAAGTAATGTGTCCTACAGCAATTGTGCAGTGTATATCATTAATACCAAAATCCGCGTTGAGGCTAGAATTCAATTCACGTGTTCATTTGCAATTTATTGCAATGCAACGCACTGTTACACCGTTATGTGTAATAAATATGTAAAAGTTGCGGTAATTTGTAATAAGATGCAATATTGTGGTGTTTTGTAAGAAAATCGGGTACATCAATTAATTGATCACTCAGATTAAGATGAAACTTTGTGGATATGTTCCTTGTGAAAGGGTCAAACAAAGTTATTCACTAAGCGGCACTGCTGTGGATCTCTGATTTTTAACGATTTTTTTTTCAATTCGGGTACTTATCGGTAAATGCACCTTTCCTGTTCATTGCTATGTAAGTCAATGGGCATTCTGATGTTAATTCACATTTTAATGATTTTTCTTTTGGCAAATCTTAGAGATACTTCTAAATGTCATATGCACTCAGCTAAAGCTCAGCACAGATCTATTCAGTTGGAACCTTGATTTTGTGTACAAGCTTAGGTCAGCTGAACACGGGCTGTTCACGCAACTCTGTAAGTTTCATTTTGTCGCAAAATCTTGAAACATCTTCTCCAAAGCTGCCTGTGTAATTGCTTCGATATTTTTACAGGAATACTTCTAGAGATTTCTAGACGGTAATTGTTTCAACAAGTGTTGCTGCATATTTTATACTTGTAACGAATGTGTCTAAGATTTTGGAATATCTGACTCTTTATCCAAACTGTCCCTAGATTATGCTGAAACTTGCTGTAAATGTTCTGTATCTGGAAGGGTCAAACCAAGATGTTCACCCGGAAGTGCCACTATGGATCATCAATGTTAATGAATTTTCAATTCGTGTATTTATTGTAAATACATATATTCCTTTTGATTTCTCTGTAATTGTAATTCTATGCAGATTGTAATGGTTATTTACATGCTTTGCTTCCTTTCCCAAATCGTCCTCCATATCCACTTCAAACTGGGTGGGAATGTACCTTGGTAGGGTCTATACCAACTTTGTCCAAACGATCATGCTCCATCGATTTGTAAAAACTGTTATGCAAGTGCAAGAAGTTTTAAAAATCATCTTCTCCGAAACTGCGAGGTTAATGCTTCGCAATTGCATCGGGGCAATTCTGGGTATCCCTTAATTCTTCAACAGTTGCCCTATGATGTTTTCCAGTTTTATTTATTTATTTATTTATTTATTTATTTATTTATTTATTATTTATTTATTTATTTATTTATCAATTAATTAATTAATTAATTAATTTATTTATTTATTTATGTGTGTGTGTTTTTACTATTTTCGACTTTTCTCCAAAACCCTGCCCTTAGATTATACTGAACTGTTTTGCAGCTATTTATCGTAGAAACGTAAAACAATTGTAATTCGGGTACTTGTGGTTAATGCTTACATTCCCATTAATTACTATGAAAGAAAATTGGTGATTCCAATGACAATTCATATTTTGGACCTTTCTCCAAAATTTGCTGGATTTTACTGTTCACTTGATAACTAGTTGAGCTGGGACTTTGATGCTGGCGGTCCTCTATGTGTACCATTTATACAGTTCATGAATGACCAAGGTCACAGGATCACTTTAATGAATTTTACTTTTCACTTGATAATTTTAAAACTTTTTGACCTAGAACTTAAATTATTGAACCAGTACTTTGATATTTTTGCATGATTTTTGAGAAAAGTGAGATTGACTTAACCCCAAAGGTCACAGGAACACTTTGTTTTGTGCATGCTAGGTCAGCTTAGAACAAGACTGCAACGGTTCTTTTGTTTCTGGTTTATGTATATTTCTCCTCATCCTAAACTTTTTTTGTAAACTAGACCGAACTGGATCAATAGCATAGGCCTTACCCAAGGATCTATCATTAGTTTGACTCTGGAAAAAAATGTTTGCCTAGGCCTATGATAGTCTGAGTATTAGTCTATTCAACCATATGTACGGCCTACTGATTATGGCTTGATGTATGCCTACAATGAAAAATGGTGGCTTACGCAATAGAAACGCTTGTAAAGTGTTTGATCTATTTTGAAGGTAACATGCATGGCCTTGCAACATATATATATATATATATATATATATATATATATATATATATATATATATATATATATATATATATGCAAGTATTCATCAACGTGTAGCATTTTTAAACTGTTACATTTGTAAATTCAAACTTTTATCAATAAAGCCGTCATCGGAGGTCACAACGCAAACCAGCCACAATATGTAAGCCTATTATGGTAGCCTGGACCGACAGTGACTGGCCAGTCTTGTGCACAGTTCCCTGGCTTGATCGAATACCCATATTTCGATTGTAATTTGTATGTTCACTTATATGTATTTTCTGTGATATTGTACGGAGCACATTTGTTCTGCCTTTCTGGCTGGCTTGTGGTAGTCCAGTATAAAACGATAAATAGTCCAAGCTGTTGCCACAAAATTTGAAATCCGGAATTATCATTGCATCCGGACAGAAATTGTATTGGTCTGTGCTATGCCAAAACGCCAGACTGGTCGTAACCTTGGTAGATCTTGGATTATGCCTACAGTATAGGCTAGTGTTCCGTCTCTCAATATTGGCCTATATGCCTGCGTGTTTCAAAATTACTGGTAAGATATGTGGGGCTAAAAGTGGACTTAGCCTATTTACCCTATGCAAGGCCTCATCAGGCATTGTTTTTTTCGTATATTCTTTTTGATCAACAGGAATAGGTGAAGAAGCCAAAAACATGACTGTAAGTAAATGCTTTATTCTGTAAGGGTAGACCTGTTCAACACAACAGTTGATTTTCACAGGGCCATCAAATAAAATACATACAAATTAAAACGTATACAATGAATACGATCAATAAATTAGTAAAAATGACCTAAAAATTATAAAACATCAGTTAAGTCACAATAAAATATATGCTTGTGTCATGTAAATTAATAGTTTGCAAGCACAAGTAGGCACCATTGACGTCTCTGAATGGACAAAAAGCCAATTTTTTAGGGGAAACAAATTAAGGTATGTGGAAAAGAGACGGCGCCACGCAAAGCCAGGCAGCTGCTCCATCTAACAACCTCATGTCACCACGCTCAAACAGATTTGTGCTATCGATCAGACTGGGTTAATTTAACAGAAGGAACAGAAGTGAATGGAACGGCAATGTATACATGATGCACTGGAACTTACATATCAAGCCAAACATATGGATTTTCGTATACTTGGTTAAAAGCATTTTTCATATGCCAAGGTTTTTTTTATCATTCTATTGAAGGGATTTCCATTGTGTTGCGATCAAACGCATTCCATAGCTCTGCGGCGTGTACCTTTACAGGGTTCTTGCGCCCGGGTTTGTATCGTGTCTGGCACGTTGCAGACCTGTGGAAGCGCGAAGACGTGCATTGTATTGATAAGACGATTGCTAAGTATTGAAATAAGATCCCAGGTATGCTAGAACTTCCTCGTGTATAGTTTTAAATGCCACTTCATATGCCTATACTTTATGCGTTCATCCATGTGCACGCAACAAAATTTCTTTAGAAGGACCACAGTGGACAAATCTCCAGGGCGTTTGATATTCAATATTGCACAACCAAACAATTTCATGATGTCATGCACCTCCTTCAGGTTTTCTTTCGAACAAGTCAATGTCTTTCCGATATGAATGTGAAAGTTTCAGTTCTCTCTCTCTCTCTCTCTCTCTCTCTCTCTCTCTCTCTCTCTCTCCTCTCTCTCTCTCTCTCTCTCTCTCTCTCTCTCTCTCTCTCTCTCTCTCTCTCTCTCTCTCTCTCTCTCTCTCTCTCTCTCTCTCTCTCTCTCTCTCTCTCTCTCTCTCTCTCTTGTTTTTTCTCTCTCTTGTTTTAGTTTGTTTTTTTGTTTTTTGTTACTTTCCGCGTCCATGCACGGGAATAATGATTTTGTTTTGCAAACCACGACGAAAGAATTGTTCCGACAAAACGCCAACAACGGCCCAACGTCGGTTCCATGTATACCTTTAGTTGGTTTAACGTTGTTTGCTTGCCACCTTGCGGCGGTTGCTCAGTGTATCTGGTCAATCAAATAACGTTGGGCCAACGTTGAATCAATTTAATATCCAACCATAAACGTGCTTACATACACTCATACATACATACATACATACATACATACATACATACATACATACATACATACACACACACATACATACATACATACATACATACTGACAGACAGACAGACAGACAGACAAAAAGAAAGAAAGAAAGAATATCTGGGCTGTTATATTTTTATACAGAGATGATGATGATGATGATGATGATGATGATGATGATGATGATGATGATGATGATGATGATGATGATGATGATGATGATGATGATGATGTCAAGAGGCAAGTAAGATCTATGTGCAGCAAAGCTTATTGTTTGGGGAGAAAAATTGGCATATGCATCAGAGATGTTAACGTGTAGTTATGTAAAAGCATTATTTGCCAATCCATAATGTAATCTACTGTGCACAAACTTAAGTGCTGGGCAGATCCAGAAAACTTAAGTAGCCTATAATAATTGTCTTAAAATATTTTTGGCCTACCTCGTAATGCAATATCAGTAGCATGTTTGTCCAGTTTGGTTCTCTTGTGCTCTGGTGAACTCACACGCAAAGAAATTATCAGTTTTTGGACAAGAATTGAATCCAGTGATAATTTAATTATACGTAATATTGCTGGTAACAGGTTCAGGTTTATGGAATAATTTACATATGAGAGGTGGCAGAAAGCCCTCTTCCTGCCAAGTGCAATGCGCCCATAAATACTGTCACTGTGATATTGACATATTCATGGTGCACTCATACTTTTATATGGTTCCTGTTTTGTGCGTCCAATAATACATACATACATATATACATACATACATACATACATACATACATGCATACATTCATATATACACACACATACATACATACATACATACATACATACATACATACATACATACATACATACATACATACATACATACATACATACATTATAGTTGAGTGCCACGATGTGAAGTGAGTATTTCCTATTTTCATTTCAAGATAACAACAAAATGTAAGTGCAATGGCGTCAAAATAAATTTGGCTCCAGAAGACCACATAATGAATTTAATCACTTCCTTCCATTAGCCCATGGAAGTCCATTGACGGATTTCAAAGTTTTATGTGTCTGCTGATTGAATCTCTGTGTGGATTTGTTTCTACGATTATTTCTGCTTTTTATGTTTGCTTAGCGTACTTAAGCACGCAAGCAGGAGGAAATCCTTAGACATGCAATTAAAAAAGCTGTTGTTGACAAAATAAGCTTCATGATTATACTGAGTAAATCAGGACGCATCCACTATGGAAATAATGTCTTGCGTTTGGGATTCATTCAATGTCTGAACTTGTGACTACATGCTAATGAATGTGCCGGTGGGTTCGGGGTTTGTAAAGCAAAATATAGTGTGTGACATCTTTTGTAGAATCTTAGTTCACGTGTCAGCGGTAACATGTTAAAAAGAAAACCTTCAATCCCCAAGGCATAGATATTGAGTGATTCCACAGCTGGAACAATGAAATCTCTTCAACTGAGTTCACGTGGGATAGCGCTGTATACTATTTTGTATAGCTGGTAAATTTTGGATCGATTTTAATACCAGAAGGCGTTGAAGCACTCAACTATTTTAGGTACTCGTACAGCTTTCTAATGAATGCAAATCATGTGAATTAGGTGGGTTCTTTTGTTTAAAAAGAAGGCACGAGCTCTGATTATAGAATTACTGAGTATATAATGATTGACGTTAGGGCTTAGGTGCAGTTGAACATTCAAATTTGAGACTGAGTTACACTTTTCGTCATTTTAACCCCTTCTCATCTAAGAAACTAATTTTTGAGACGGCCTGTACGGGACACGTGCTCAATTTCCAGTTTAATTGTTTGAGACGTATGGTGTTCTCCACTCGTGAATTATGTGGCTCAACAAATGTAATTTTCCTTCCAGTATTGCCTTAATACGTCATTCGAATCGAATGTACTAAAATGATATAAAAATATTTCTATCTGATGACATGTGCAGCTACAATGCCTCTATTTGTATATTTACTTTGACATTGACTTTGAGGTGAATGTAGTATGCCTGTTGTCATCGAAAGGATCTCTATGTTACACATTGAGTGTTTAGGAGCATGTGTGGCCTGAGAAGCTTTTCGTTCAATGCAACTAACAAGTGTTGGCATATTAGGTTACGTATTCCAATAAGGTAACGTCGTTGGCATTCAGGTTCATAATACAAGTAGCCTGTAATTTGACTTCTGGCAACGCAGCATATAACAGTTATTACCTTTGACAGCTTTATAAAGTGATTCCTGGTTTTTTTTTGTTTTTTGTTTTTTTTTTTTTTGTTTTTTTTTTTTTACACATAGCGTTGCATGCAGAGTGCATCTTTCTGTTGGACATGCAGGAAGGAAAACGGGATTGAAAAAGGTTAGGCAGTGGTTCTAGCGATTGAAAATGAAAAGGTCTAATTCTGTGTGGACATACCTTCTGCATCAAAACACATGCTAATACTGGCCACAGTCAATCTGAAATCTTTAATAACAAAGGATTGTAGATTGACAACCAGAAAATTTGTACAATGCAAAGTAACGTCACTATGCACAGTACTTATATTGTGCCGCAGAAACATGTTAACACAACTAACTGTTTCTCATGACATCTTCTTGATTTTTTTCTAAATTATACAATACTTAATAGTTTTGTTGCAAAATGGCTTCTTACCTGTTCGTTTTTAATAAAGGCCCACTTGGTCTTGAACATAGAATTACTCCATCTATTCTTGCAAAGATTACCTATTAATGATCAAGCAGCTCTTACATTACATCATGTGAGCAGCCCAGTGATGCTCCCCTACGCACGAGAAGTAGTCGGAAAGACCGGAACGAAGCAGATCTTACAAAATTTAAATACATGTTTGCCAAACAAACAAAAACAAAACAACAACACACAAACAAAACAACAACAAAAGCAACATACATGTATACATGCATACGTACACATACATACATACATACACATACATACACATACATACATACATACATACATACATACACTTTTATAAAACTTTCCTGCACTTTGAAGGTCTCGGACCTTTCTGGCAGTTTTATATTTCTCCAACGTGGGCACTCTGGTAAGGTTGTATTTAAATCTTGTAATATAATAGACGATGTTTTCAGGTGACTTTCAGTGTTATCTTGGTCACGGTTTGAGCCGCATTTCCGAAACGTGACATGTGATGCTTCAAAATTTGTATGTACGAAGTGATAACTGACAGGATTTATGTAGACCTGCCTTACAGCCAATGAGTGTGACTGTTTAAAAAAATAAGTGATGGAAAACATGGTCCAATGCGGTTATACTTCACTCTCATCAAAATTGATTCATCTCATAAACTTTCACACATTTTTTGGCATTCCTGCACTGACTATATCCACGGAAAAATGTACAAATAACTCTACAAGAATTACCCTAACAATTTAAAAGCATGTTTGCTTGTGTGTGCGTATTTCCATATCTTAAAATGAATTGACCGAAGTGTTTGATTAGCTAACAGGTAAGCTGTAAGAGTCTTATCTGTGTGGAAGTAATGACTAACATGACGTGGAACAAACTGTCTTGCCATGCCGTCTGACGTACGTAACGAGTGTGTTTCCATGCACAGATAAAGATAGTAAATAATTCATTAAGCATATGGACCATTCGAACGTTTTCACTACATGACCACTAATATAGACTTCCTAGTTTGGCAATAAATATCCCAATCAAATTAAAATCAATCATCAACAAATTGTTAAGATCTACGCGTCTTTTTGTTCACCTTGTATCGGTTTTTCAATGTTCACATAATTTAGGCCCTGAAACAAACATACCAATACCTGTTGTGGTGTCACATAAAGTATCACTGAAGTAAGCTGGAGATGGTCAGAATATTATATTAATATTTTGTGCTTGAACCAGATCACATTTTCCCCTAAAATTTAAGGGTTAATGCATGGCGTCGCAGACGTAACCAGAGTTAACCTCCATTATAATTAATTCTGCACAACATCCAATAATTCGAACTTCCTAGTGGTAGATGTAATATGACAGTAGCAGTTGTTTAATTTCATTGGGCCATCCATCCATGTATCCCGTTCTTTTTATCATCCCCCCCCAAGAAAAAACAAAAACAAAATAATGATAATAAAAAACAAACAAACAAACAAAATAGACAAACAAAAAACTAGACCTAACTTTTAATCGAGATTTAAACTGACAATATGTGCAGGAATTAAGCTTCCTGTGCGTCTCTTCCAATATAATATATATATATATATATATATATATAATATATATATATATATATAATATATATATATATATATATATATATATATATATATATATATATATATATATATATTTATATATATATATATATATTATTTATTTATTTATTTATTTATTTACTTTATTCATTTATTTTCTTTGAGGTCGTTTCGATTGTCGCCACAAATGTGATATGCCACTACCCAATGCATAAAATGCAATGTAACATATTATATCTATACTTGTTCAAGTCTTAACATAAGAAATGTAGAAAAATTCCGAGTTCATTCACCACCACACTCGCCCACGCAACCATAGTGATCCTGTTAAGTTGTAGACCTATCTTGCTGGGCTTTATTAGATGCAGCCCAATGCATGCATGGAAGCGCTAGGTCTACCCATATTGGTGCAGTGGCCTGCACTTCTGACTTGAGACTGCGTCCCCTCCCTCCTAAAAACTCATTTTATCCACTGGCGATTATTAACCCTGATCCTTCAGTCTTGTTCCTCTTGGCATAGACCTATAATCTATCAGCTTTTGATACAATACCACAAAAGCAGTTGTGTCGACCTGGCAAAGATCTTACTAGGGAAAAAAGTATCTTCAACATTCAAAATCAATTATAAGATAGCAACGTCACGTGCTACTCGGGTCCTGTGATTGTCCAACTCTTTGTGAGTGTGCAGGTGGCTGCGCCACAGTAAAATTTCGACACTTGCACTAAATGAAAGAGTTTAGGCCTACACTTGGGAAGAAACCATGGTGAAATAAATTAGTATGCATTTTCATGTTAACATGAAGACTAGTTGGCGGGCCAAAAGCCCATTTGGGGGTGAACCTGGATCCGGCGGATAAAGTTTTTTCTTTGCAGATTCTGGTAGCCCAGGTAGTCCCATTCGAGAATCCAGTTGAAGACCGTGCGTCACTGTTGAGCATTTCGAGCAATATGCAAATTAAGGCGGCCATTACTGAAATACAGTTTTTAGCAATATCTCAAGAAGTAAGCATGCTAGCAAGATGGAATTTGTGTCTATACCAATATTTTCAGGATCAAACAATCAGATGAGACCACTTTTGAAGAGCTGTGATACTTACGTACTACAGAATTCAATATGGGCGCCAGGCAAGGTACACCGACTCATCAAAATACGGTTTTTACTACATCTGCCTTCAAATTACAGGTTTGCTGTGAAGGAACGTTATCTCTCTAGTCAATGTGCGTTCTAATGTCCTATCTTTAAGAAATTAGCTCCTTTATGACCTGGATACACACCACCTCAGGGGCCATGTCACTTGTCACGCTTAACGGCATTTGACGGGGGGGGGGGGAGTCATCACCTATTGACGTTAATTTGCACTCAGAATACAGACGTTGCCACATAACCATCACTATATAGTCCTAATGTCACTAGCACATTTATAAAATCTGTTAGACTGAGTTTTTATATTATTAACTTGATTATAGATACATGCCAACTGTGTCTTTGAACCAGAACAGGGTCTCTGATACGGCACTTTTAAGAAAACAATTTGAATGAATGTTGCAAAGAGGTTTTAAGAGAATAA
The DNA here is from genome assembly GCA_964020975.1 of Hermodice carunculata. Lineage (NCBI taxonomy): Eukaryota > Metazoa > Annelida > Polychaeta > Eunicida > Amphinomidae > Hermodice > Hermodice carunculata. The sequence continues at coordinate 49,989,090 of OZ026615.1, read as the reverse complement.
TTAAACCCTAGTCAACATGTTTCTTTGGTGCACTCTGAGCATTAAGCATCCTGAGTGTGCTCAGGAAAGCTATTGATTAATATAGAGCCACAAGCGTGGTCTATGGTAAGCTGTAGACAACACTGTGGTTCTGTCATTTCATGAAAAGAAATGAAACTGAAACTGAAAGTGTCAGGATCATGGATGCGCCCATGTTTTCAGAGACAGTACTTCCATTTGGTATTTATGTGGTAAAGCAGTTGTTTAGCTGAAGAGGATTCCCAATCAGGTACCAAAGTTAATGGGACTGTTGACTTAAAGGGCCATGTCACTTGTCACGCTTAACGGCATTTGACGTAAGACCTTTTGACCCCCTCCAGTCCCCTTAACGTCAAAAGTGATCCTTCGTGACACACAACAGATCTTTTCCTTGTGCATCATGAGTCTGCTCTAGACCATTATAGTTGACCTATTAATACACAGGGCTAGGACTGGTATTCTCCTCTTAAACTATTTATCATGAAGCTCGACATTGAGTTTATAAACTAGGCAACAAAAGTAACTCTCCACTTTTTCCAAAATCTTCATTTTACATGTTTTACTATAAATCACCAAAACTCTTGTTGGTATGTTTGCCATAACATCTTGACTATTGTACCTGTGATTTTCATAAAAATTGGTGACCGTGTTTGTCTGCATTTGCCCCGGATGCGAATCGGGCGTTGAAATGGAGAGTTCGCAAAACAGACAATTACTGGGCAGTGAGGTAGTGTACGACTTTCCTGTCTTTGTTAAGATCCATCTCAAAACAATCAATTCATTTCATTTCATGTCATTAATGTCTGGAAAACAATGGTGGTTATACTGCTTATTAATGCTCATAATTGAGACGTCAATCGATATAGTCAAGGGGTTATATGACAAAGACAACTGTCGTGTTGCCAACAATTTTCAAGACACTCTGATACACCCAAGCTGTGATAATAGCCCTGATTATGCAAGCTTATGTCAAGTGTGACCTTGCTGAGTGAAGTGTGTCTTTTTTTTTTTTTATTAAAATCCAAATAAAGTGATAAATTAATAAGCGATTATCTTAAAATCTGCTTTTGTTTTCTTTCGTTCACAGAGAAGCACATCTCATAAACTTGCACACATTTTTTGGCATTCCTGCACTGACTATATCCACGGAAAAATGTACAAATAACTCTACAAGAATTACCCTAGCAATTTAAAAGCATGTTTGCTTGTGTGTGCGTATTTCCATATCTTAAAATGAATTGACCGAAGTGTTTGATTAGCTAACAGATAAGCTGTAAGAGTCTTATCTGTGTGGAAGTAATGACCAACATGACGTGGAACAAACCATGCACAGATAAAGATAGTAAATAATTCATTAAGCATATGGACCATTCGAACGTTTTCACCACATGACCACTAATATAGACTTCCTAGTTTGGCAATAAATATCCCAATCAAATTAAAATCAATCATCAACAAATTGTTAAGATCTATGCGTCTTTTTGTTCACCTTGTATCGGTTTTTCAATGTTCACATAATTTAGGCCCTGAAACAAACATACCAATACCTGTTGTGGTGTCACATAAAGTATCACTGAAGTAAGCTGGAGATGGTCAGAATATTATATTAACATTTTGTGCTTGAACCAGATCACATTTTCCCCTAAAATTTAAGGGTTAATGCATGGCGTCGCAGACGTAACCAGAGTTAACCTCCATTATAATTAATTCTGCACAACATCCAATAATTCGAACTTCCTAGTGGTAGATGTAATATGACAGTAGCAGTTGTTTAATTTCATTGGGCCATCCATCCATGTATCCCGTTCTTTTTATCACCCCCCCCCCAAGAAAAAAACAAAAACAAAATAATGATAATAAAAAACAAACAAACAAACAAAATAGACAAACAAAAAACTAGACCTAACTTTTAATCGAGATTTAAACTGACAATATGTGCAGGAATTAAGCTTCCTGTGCGTCTCTTCCAATATATATATATATATATATATATATATATATATATATATATATATATATATATATATATATATATATATATATATATATATATATATATATATATATATTTATATATATATATATATATTTATTTATTTATTTATTTATTTATTTATTTACTTTATTCATTTATTTTCTTTGAGGTCGTTTCGATTGTCGCCACAAATGTGATATGCCACTACCCAATGCATAAAATGCAATGTAACATATTATATCTATACTTGTTCAAGTCTTAACATAAGAATATGTAGAAAAATTCCCGAGTTCATTCACCACCACACTCGCCCACGCAACCATAGTGATCCTGTTAAGTTGTAGACCTATCTTGCTGGGCTTTATTAGATGCAGCCCAATGCATGCATGGAAGCGCTAGGTCTACCCATATTGGTGCAGTGGCCTGCACTTCTGACTTGAGACTGCGTCCCCTCCCTCCTAAAAACTCATTTTATCCACTGGCGATTATTAACCCTGATCCTTCAGTCTTGTTCCTCTTGGCATAGACCTATAATCTATCAGCTTTTGATACAATACCACAAAAGCAGTTGTGTCGACCTGGCAAAGATCTTACTAGGGAAAAAAGTATCTTCAACATTCAAAATCAATTATAAGATAGCAACGTCACGTGCTACTCGGGTCCTGTGATTGTCCAACTCTTTGTGAGTGTGCAGGTGGCTGCGCCACAGTAAAATTTCGACACTTGCACTAAATGAAAGAGTTTAGGCCTACACTTGGGAAGAAACCATGGTGAAATAAATTAGTATGCATTTTCATGTTAACATGAAGACTAGTTGGCGGGCCAAAAGCCCATTTGGGGGTGAACCTGGATCCGGCGGATAAAGTTTTTTCTTTGCAGATTCTGGTAGCCCAGGTAGTCCCATTCGAGAATCCAGTTGAAGACCGTGCGTCACTGTTGAGCATTTCGAGCAATATGCAAATTAAGGCGGCCATTACTGAAATACAGTTTTTAGCAATATCTCAAGAAGTAAGCATGCTAGCAAGATGGAATTTGTGTCTATACCAATATTTTCAGGATCAAACAATCAGATGAGACCACTTTTGAAGAGCTGTGATACTTACGTACTACAGAATTCAATATGGGCGCCAGGCAAGGTACACCGACTCATCAAAATACGGTTTTTACTACATCTGCCTTCAAATTACAGGTTTGCTGTGAAGGAACGTTATCTCTCTAGTCAATGTGCGTTCTAATGTCCTATCTTTAAGAAATTAGCTCCTTTATGACCTGGATACACACCACCTCAGGGGCCATGTCACTTGTCACGCTTAACGGCATTTGACGGGGGGGGGGGGAGTCATCACCTATTGACGTTAATTTGCACTCAGAATACAGACGTTGCCACATAACCATCACTATATAGTCCTAATGTCACTAGCACATTTATAAAATCTGTTAGACTGAGTTTTTATATTATTAACTTGATTATAGATACATGCCAACTGTGTCTTTGAACCAGAACAGGGTCTCTGATACGGCACTTTTAAGAAAACAATTTGAATGAATGTTGCAAAGAGGTTTTAAGAGAATAATTAAACCCTAGTCAACATGTTTCTTTGGTGCACTCTGAGCATTAAGCATCCTGAGTGTGCTCAGGAAAGCTATTGATTAATATAGAGCCACAAGCGTGGTCTATGGTAAGCTGTAGACAACACTGTGGTTCTGTCATTTCATGAAAAGAAATGAAACTGAAACTGAAAGTGTCAGGATCATGGATGCGCCCATGTTTTCAGAGACAGTACTTCCATTTGGTATTTATGTGGTAAAGCAGTTGTTTAGCTGAAGAGGATTCCCAATCAGGTACCAAAGTTAATGGGACTGTTGACTTTAAGGGCCATGTCACTTGTCACGCTTAACGGCATTTGACGTCAGACCTTTTGACCCCCTCCCCTCCCCTTGAATTAATTATGTCTGGAAAACAATGGTGGTTATACTGCTTATTAATGCTCATAATTGAGACGTCAATCGATATAGTCAAGGGGTTATATGACAAAGACAACTGTCGTGTTGCCAACAATTTTCAAGACACTCTGATACACCCAAGCTGTGATAATAGCCCTGATTATGCAAGCTTATGTCAAGTGTGACCTTGCTGAGTGAAGTGTGTCTTTTTTTTTTTTTATTAAAATCCAAATAAAGTGATAAATTAATAAGCGATTATCTTAAAATCTGCTTTTGTTTTCTTTCGTTCACAGAGAAGCACATTGAGAGTCAAGGGTTCCATGTAATGACATTTTTGCGAACTCTGTTTTAACAAATCTGACTTGTATCAAGTGTAAATGCAGACCAAGCATGGGTGTCAATGTTTTTAAAAAATCACTGATAATGTGGACAAGATGTTATGTCCCACATGTCAACAGAAATTTTGGAAATTTGTCTAAAAACATACAAAATACAGATTCCAAAAAGGTGGAGAGTTACTTTTGTTGCCTAGTTTATATGTACTCTAATAATCATTGTTTATTTATTTATATTGAACAACCTTTCACCTCCATTCTTTATGATGCGATCGCGGGTTTTGTCTCTGGCCTTAGCCAGGGAGCAAACGTTGGTCGTGTAGACCTCAATATTTATCGGCGAAGAAAGCCTGTGTTGGCATACACAATTAAGATAAAAAATAAACGTCTCTGCACTCTATAAAGAGAGGGTGTGGGAGGAGGTCTTAGCAGACTTTAATTTAAATATCTTACACTTTACTAGAAAGAAGAACCTTATATATAGTTTACCCACAAGAACAAAAATGTCAAGTTTCTCAACAGCTTGCCCAAGTATACTTTGTGCACTGGGCACAAAGTGTGCAGAGAAAAGCTGTAGATTGAGACCAATGATTTCTGAAATTGAATTAAGACTATAGGCATGCTGGTACTTGAATGAAAGGTCTTTCCACGTAGAATTTGAATATCAACTATCTCGTGGGTAAATATCATCGACACTACTAAATTTGCTAAAAAAAAAAAAAAAAACAACCCTGCATTTCAGTAATGGCCGCCTTAATTTGCACATTCATCGAACGCTCAAACAGTGGCCCACGGCCATCAACTGGATTCTCGAATGGGACTACCCGGGCTAGCAAAATCTGCAAAGAAAAAACTTGATCCGCTGGATCCAGCCTTATGACCCCCCCCCCCCACACACACACACCCACACACCCACACGACCTGTTTGTCATGATTAAAGATGAAATTTTAATAAAACCTGGTTGTCATTCTAAAGGATCAACATTCTCCCAAAACAAAATAGCAAGATCAACCAGTATGAACACCCGTTGATATATTCTAAGGGACCGACCATTTGACCAAAAAGTAGTTTATTCAGAGCAAAACTGGAGTCCTGGTAAGAACGTTAAGTCAAATATCTTGCCAATTTTCCTAAATTTAAGGGGTAAAGGTAATTATATTAGACTGTAGCTTTTCAAGTTGATGCAGTGTAATACTGCAACAGACTTTATTTTAAAGATAATATTCTTGTCTTTATAATGATATCATTTTTGTTTCTATAGCTTATATATTTTTCATGTTAATGTCAAAAGTAGTGCCACTTGTAGGTACTACTGAAAATCACAAATTATGCAGGGGTCACAATAGAAAAACGTCGAAAAAATATATTTTGCCCCAACGTTGGCACGATCAACAAGCAGAACATGAATTTGGAGTAACTCTGCTACACAAATTTACTATTGGCCTAAATTCTACTCTCAGGTGACACCCCACCTCAGTTTCCACCTGGTCTACTAGCTTCACGTAGTACGGAGTTTTACTTGGTCTTAGTCAGCCATAGCACATTTAGGCTTCGCCCTATGTGGTATGGCTGGCAAAGTCAGGTTTAACTCCGTAAACCTGTGATAGCTGATAGTACCCTAGATCACTGGTAAACATAAAATGCACAAATTAATGTCTCCTTTATGCCTTCAATATACAATGTTAATTTTCCAAAATACCAAATGTCTTGTTTATTTCGTCTTCATTGGTTGTACTGTAAATGTTAACCCTTAAACAGTTCAAGAACATGTGCATCCTACTAACTTCTTCACAAAAAAAAATGTACGTTGAGGTCAGAGGGAAAAACTTATGTACATCTTGTGTGCATTAAAAAAAAAAAGTAGGTTGATACAAAATGCATAGCCCACCCCCCCCCACCCCCACCCCCTAAGTATCAAATGGTCGGTCCCTAAGGCAGGCCAATGTTTGTGTGTCAACCTGAGAAACACGAATTTCGTGGAGTTTTTATCAATATGACGTAATGACAAGGGTACCCGATGTTTGCCTGGCCCTGCAATTTCATCAGGAATCACTAGCTAATGTAATAAAACCACACTAATAGACTCATAAGCACTGCTGATATACAGGCTCAAATCATACGGCAATTACAAGGAGAGGCCTGTGATAGCTTTAGACTGTCAAATTAAAAACTGCATCTCCGGTAACTAGCATCTCGTTGGCTTAATGGTGGCGTCATGCCACTTAGATGCACGTACAGCATATAAAAAGATTATGATGTATTGACCGGGTGCCATGGGTATTAAGTTAGAAACATTGGATAACAGTAATAACATAGAAGTTGTATTGTAAATTTGCTGGCCAGACCCATTTACAGGCCAGAACCTAACATTGCACCGGAGTTCATGTAACATATGTCACGAGTCAACTGGGTTCTAAAGTCGGTCTTGCACTCTACAAGTTCCTTCACTTCTTTCATTATCTGAAATGCATTGTCCATTACATCTATGCTACAGGCCTAGATCAACAAGACTACATTGGCAAGCTTGCTCTCTTCACAGTTTCACCAAGACAATGTTGGACTGGAAACACTCACAGTCTTTTATGTGTCAAGATTAGTTATCAGACAAGAATATTTAAGGATAAGTCGTAATTGGCTTACCGGTGAAAGAAAAATGCAATGGATTCTTTGACCTATGGATAGAAACACTAATTGCAGATCTCCCAATGTAGCCCACGAACCCTATGTACCATAAATAAGAAAAAACTCATGCTGACAAATAAAACCTACTGATTTGTAGAAACATCTTAATTCAGGATACAGGCTTTCTACCCTGGCTGAATGTTCCCTCAGTTGCTCATATATTGCCTCGATAACAGTTTATCATCATCATCATCATCATCATCATCATCATCATCATCATCATCATCATCATCATCATCATCATCATCATCATCATCATCATCATCATCATCATCATCATCATCATCATTTGTGTCCGTAGTGAAAGCACCAGCATCACGCCCATATGTTGGGGATTGGCATCAATTTCCAATCTCTAAAAGCACTTTGAACCCTGCAGTGATTTTTACAAACCTATTAAACAAACCATATTGCTATTGGACAATAGTATTTTTCACCTGCAGGCCTATAGGCTGTACTTGTATGCAGTCAGTGAGACCCTGAACGGGTCACTAAATATGCACCAGACGCTATAGGGTTGTTTGACGCAAACTGTCTCCGTGCGTGATGAAACAAAATAATTATGATTAAGATTTTAATTCTCTATTAGGTTAATGCTATCGTCACATTATAATACTGCGTTGTTATTAAATTTTCCTGAGCTGCTGTCAGACACCAAACTGATGGTCCAGACTGCAGTTGCCGGTCGTGCGTGCAGCACCTTCTGCAGCGTTGACCGAAGTTGTGTAGGAACTCTGCTGGGAATGCCTGGAGGCGCAACCCCAGATACACAGGTTTCCAACTATCATATGGGATGATTTGCATATGCTCGGCTACGAGTTTGGTAATTAATTGCACAATTAGATTCTGATGTCACAGTTAACTGTCGAGTTATTCAATCCATTGATTGGGGCAACACACACAGGAATCATAGGTGTAAATCCACAGAATACTTAGGCCCTACGTTAAAGGCATATTAGGCGTATTTGTGAAGGAAGGAAAAGTGTGACCCACTGTGTTGTGCAAAATTTCCCGTGTGACATGAAAAAAGTGGAAAAGAGATCAATTTGAATTTGATACTGTTTCGGAATGTCCGCATCATCTGCATTACTGCTTGGCCGGTATCACTTAACAAGAAATGTCATGGCACTTGACAAAGTTCCACTATTGAATATAAATGTTCAACTATTCCATTTAATTAAGGTTTCAAAGGAGTGTATAATTATACCTTCCGCTATACTGTTCCAGTATGGAGCACTCTGCGGAAGCCAACCAGTAAAGCCTCTTTTCTGTGGTCAATAAATCTGAAAAATCTGTATATGACCACTTTTCCTCTGGATATACACCTGTGAGTGACACTAAACCCACTCTCCGGCAATAAGACTTCGCCACATTATATAAACTGCCCTAGCAGGCGAGAGAAGATGAAATGGTCATATACATGGTACCTTTTAATGTTTTGCACGGAAGCGGCAGTAGTATACTGTATGTCGGCACCCTAGGGCACTTGTCCTAGAGTGACCCATAAACTGGGTAGGATTAATCAAAGGTGCATTTATATCTAGCTATCAGCTTATGAATGTATCATGTGTTTACGGGTTTTTGTAGCTGAAAGCAAGTGAAGTCTGTTGGAGGCAGACCTTATGTATATTTTTATGGCAGTGTCATGAACCTTTCATTTATATTAAGAAGAGAGAGTGATAGAGAGCATCAAAGCAATTATTTTTTTATATTATCAACCAAAATGTAAGAAAAAAAACTGTTACAAGAGAACAACCCATCTCCCCTTTCACAGACATACTGGCTTCGATTTGTCCCTGCAGGTCGTGTCCTGCAACGTCGCCAACAGCATGACTGCATATACGACCTAAAACGTCTTGATGCCAATATTGTTTTTCCCCTAGGCATAAGATTGTAACATTGCTTGGCAGGGATGCTTCATGTAATATATGTAAACATCTGATTCTTTGGCAAAATTCTTGCATGTAAATATCCTGTAAGAAACGCTTAAAAAGGCGTGAAAATGAAGATAGGTAGCCAGCACTTCTTCACTTCTCCTTCTGTTTGTGTTTGAGCGTCGCTTTGCCAAAACGTTAGTTAGGTGCAGTGCAAGAACGAATTCGAATAGCTCGTGCAAGTGAGGACACGTAAATCTTCGATTCTAAGAGAAAGCCATTGTCAGAATGGCTTCACAACGAGAAACAAGGCAATGGTGTCTGTCCGCACCTCACTTTTATTTTCTACAATAGCAGTTAATAGGATTGGTCAAGAGCTTAAAATATGAACATTAAGATGAAAGCAAACTTAATGTAATTCAGAGCTCTTGATGCCATTTTAAAAGGTCAAAGGTTTGATCAATCGGTATGAACTTGATGTGCGCCTAATCTCAAATACGTGAACTATGGTGTGATGCACACTGCAAAACAAGTCTACAACACCTGACGCAGCTACAAACGTTATGCTGAAACTGACTTTTAAATATTCAGCCGGCAGAAACGCAGGAATATTTGATTGGCAAACAGATGTTTTTACAATTATTCCCTTTATCGAGTTTTGTGTGCCTCGGAACCTAAGATTATAGAAAAAAATACCAGTTTTACTGATATACCAACAGACCCTTCGCATGCCTTCGAGTTCTGATTTACAGTCCGCAACTCGACCCTGGAAGGGCCTGTATATACAGGTATTTGACTATTTCTATAATTTTAGGGAATTTTTGTCCCATGGCCAGAAATAGTTTATTTTGCACCGTACTATGTGTGTCATGTATATTTTTTTCTGCTCTGTGCTGTCTATGCTACATCTCCCATTTTAAAATTTCACAATATTGTATATATTTCGTAAAACATATCAATTTACAGTACCAGGGAATGGTGTTTAATTAAAAATTGCAATGTCCCATTTTTGATGTTAAAACCCAAAAATTTCTTTATCAAAGTAGCAAATCTTTAATTAATATATGTTATGTACTGTAGCCTAATTTGTTACATGGCTGAAAGGTGGAGAAATGTGAAAATTTGCTTTCAGACATATACAAATGGCATCACAAAATCTGTCCCATGAGTCTGTCGCCTACGTGACGACGATGGAAAAAAAACTTGGAAATAGCTGGTTCCAAGGATAAGTGTCCGACTGCCGTCACCTGCATCTTATTCCCTTGGCCATATCAAATGGAAGATATCCCATGCTGCTGGATTTCGAATGTATTTTACAAATCGCTCATGAATATATAAATTTGAGATAGTATTTTTTTAAAGTGTCAACTAAGTGTTAAGCTTTATTCAGAAACTTGACAGGACTACAACAGCGCTAATATGTCTGTAAATGTGGTTCATGGGAAGATTTAATGAGATGAAGTTGGGTTATAATATAAGAATTTGCCATGCCACTGCAGCCAGAAAACCGTAAAAATGTCAGCTACTTGGCGGTCACCTCAGTGACATGACCATGTCACGGAGGTGACATGTGTATGTCAGATAAGTGACAGATTATGATAAATGAGAAGAGAAATTTGCATAATTTACTGATTTGAAGAAAATATGAGAACCATATATAATCCTAGTGCCATGTAAAATTATCCCACCCACCCCCTGCCAACGCCCCCCCCCCATAGTGACATTGAAATTTGAGACACTGTATATGAAATGTCACGTAAGTGACATAATCTGTCACATAAGTGACCAAATATGATAGATGAGACAAGATGTTAGATAATTTACTGATTTGAAGAAAATGTAATTATTAGAACCATATAGGCCCAACTAGTCTGCAAAAATATACCATCCGTACTGTACCACAGCCACTGTCCTGGAGCGACATTAGATTTTGAAAAAAAAGTATAAATTTCACGGTAGTGGGTGACCTGTTCTGTCAGGTAAGTGGCTCTTCGTCTAAGCTTAATATTCAGCAAAGACAACCCACATAGTAGTGAGTAGTGAATAAATATGAACATGAAAAATTATTTATCCCCCACTTTGTACCATGTTACATTGAAAACCCATGGGATATGGCCTTTGTGATATTGTTGACCATATCACCTACTCCTCACTTTGAAAGTCTCCAAACAATAAAGCTCTATTTTGCTCCTAACTTTGAGTCAATGTTTCAACATAATGGATCAAGTTTGTAACATTTGAGAAAATACAGTCAAATTTGAGGAATTTTTTGACATTGAGTAAATATGTACTTCGGCAGGTCAGAAAAGAATGAAAGCCATCAGCATTTAAATCAAAAATATTTTATCAAAACACATTTTTTAACCAGATTATAAGTACAATTAGGCAAACTTGTAACTGTCGTCGGCCACTGCCTGCTACTGATAGCCCCTGGGGGTTTAACCTGACAGAAAACTTGTAAGCCTAAAATGTCTAAAAGGTGAATATTAAAACAGAATGATGCGAAAAGATGAAATTAAATAGCAAAACAGGCGACTCTAAAATCTCTGAAAATTGTTGAAGGCAAACTTTTGAACAATCTCAGGATATTTACATCAAAATTTGTAGAAATATTTGATCAAAAGTATATTTTTGAATCCTCTTGAGTTTTTTGTAAATGAATTTGGTTCTACATACAAAGTCCTGAAATTAGAATAATTACGTCCAAATCTCAAAATTTGTGACAAAAATGTATTATATCCAGTAACTTCCGAAACATTACTCTCCGGGAAAGGATAGTCAACTGCCTCCAAGTTAAACACCTCTATTTTGTGATATACTTTCGTGCAAAACCTGTCTTTTGTGACCCGAATATGCAAGCCCAGAAACACATCTCTCACACCATCTGAAATTTTACCTGCCAAAGGGATATCTTTTGGGTAAATGTCAAAACATTTGATACTTTTTTCTTTTAAATCTTTGATTTAAGATACAAACTCGGAAGAATTGCTAATACTCCAAAAGCGATTTAATTCAGTTTGTAAATGGGGCCGCTCATTTAATAACAAATACTTTTGATTATAATACTAGTCCACGTTCAATACTGAAAGAACTCAATGGCAAATTTGTACACGTATATTTTTTTCAGAGAGAGTGACATTGTTTGTCTCCTGAATTTAAAACTGAATTAAACAAAAGTGTCTATTAAATGTTGAACACAGCAAGAGGATACTTGTGAATGTTTCAGCATCTCTGAATGTACCCGCTAAATCCATGCCAAGTCATCCAAGTCCGGTGATCTGAAACGAACCGTTTTAAAATTTGATTTTCATTTTGTCTGTTGAGAAATGTTACTATCTGCAGCGTCTTCGCCTGTTAATTGATAGTTAATGGTTATAGGAATTAATTAGTAAGAACATGCTATTCATTGATGATATTTAACAGTGGTGTAATGTTAATGTTCAGGATTCATAAGATAAGAGTTAAGGTGGCCTGAAATGACATGGCCAAATATTTATGTTCTTTGGTGAAATTTTGATATGGATTATTGAAGTATGTTGCTGAAAGTTAAATATGTTGGAAACAGATGGAAACTACAAAGATTCCTTAATGTATAAGCTGAATTATTTTTCCTTTCTTGTATTATGTTGTGCACGGGCCACGTAATTCTCTTCTCGGATGATCCATGAAGATAATAAATCATGTTCACAGAGAAACTAATTTATGGACAACATGTCCTGAAACTCCAGCGTAATAGAGATCTTACAAAATCTCGACAAGTCAGTCGATCGATCAATATAGGTGGATCTGTTATGCAAATGAAGGGAGAATTTGTTAGTTGTACTATCAGTAAATATGAACATGTGCCATGAAAATACATCGATATCAAATGTGTTAGGTTATGGATGTATTTGTGCATAAATGGTATATAGGACACTATCTATTTGTTTCATATGAAGGGATAATTCCCGTACGATTTCATGACAAGAAAACATGCCGTATGGCGAGTGATGCAGAACATGACGGGTCGCACAAGCGCAACGACGTCCTTGCATAGACGACTTTCAATCGGGTATGGGAGACAGAAATTAAGCTAGCCTAAACCCCGAAACTATGAAAATGAAATGTCCATAAAGATAATATGGTTTTCGTAAAACAAAACCACAGACACAGGCCGGCAATCTTGACATATTTTGAACAACTGACCATGTGCACCGTAGTCATATAAGTCTTCATGGATCATGAACAGCGTCAAAAGCGTCGACTGCCGAGGTCCCGTACCCTGATTGACCACAGGGAGATGACGACAAGCCATAGCCAGTCGACGACTGAAGTCAGTCAGGTTACCCGACCTCGAAAGTCGCCGCTGTACATGATCCGTGAAGTCTTTTATGGCAACAGTGTACGTGGTCAGTTATACAAAGCAGGGACTTACATATACTGTCAGAAAATAAAAGGTAAACAGAAGTACCATGTTAAGCAAATGCCAGTGTTTATTTTTTATTTTCTGACAGTATAGTATGTAAATCCCTGTCCAAAGGTAGATAACAGTGGAAAAAAACTCATATCAAATGTGTGATCCGACATGATTAGATGTTCTATGAAAATAAATCAACATAACTGCATGATTAGGATTTTTGTATTACCGGTGAAGGTATTCACTTCGTTTGTCACGAAAAAAAAATCGTAATGTATAGGCCTACATGTCAAAAAAGGATACCATTTCCCTTTATTGTCTAATGAAATCAACGAACTTGAACAAAAATATAACAAGGTACTCGAGATGACACTTATATCGGTGGGATAAATCGGCAATGCGACATCTACATTTTTTCAACACTGACGACGGTACCTCGTCGAATGTTTGTGCAAAATAGTATTCACCACCCCCCCCCCCAAAAAAAAACCCCCCAACAAATATTGCCTTTAAATAAATAATGTCTAACTATACCATTAAAAGATTAACTATTGTGAAACATGTCGAGCCTCCGCTGCGCAAGTCCAGCGCACAACTCGACAATCCTTGCAACATCCGCCCTGCGATGTCTATGAACATGTAGTCCAGCTGCAGGATGCAAGGACACAGCCAGAGAGAGACGGGGAGACAGACCGTGAAAGTCACCGCCCCAGGCCGGACGATGGAGGAGCAGGAGACGGTGATGGTGACCAAACACCACCTCGTCCTTCCCGTAAGCGCATGCGATCCCTCCACAGAAAAATGAAAACTCATGAACACTCTACTGAGCAAATGGTTAAAAAAAATGGACCGCATATTTTCTTCCAGTGAGGAAGACTAGGACTATTAAACAATGCGGTTCTTCAATGTGTTCTTCAAAATCTGTACCACCTTATTGATTTGTTTCCTGAAATAAACAAAATGGGAGAAAAACTTTCGTGTCAGTGTTCACTTTGTTAAAAAGGTGTAAGGTAACACCAGATCAGACCCACAAAGCCCAAATGCACCGGCGACAGTGGGTCAGCATTATGTCATTTCATTTTCTCGAAATAATTATGGCTCCCTAAAATGCGAAACTGCAGTCGTCGGTCGACTGTCTTGAGATTTTGTAAGATCTCTATTAACAGCAAACAACCAGTCTGCCTCATTGTTCCTCCGAAGTGGACATAACTTCACAGCATTAGAATTATTACGTCAGCCCCGAGGTACAGTGAGGTAGATTGGTTCCCTGTCTCTTGCTACACTCGCGTCTCAAGCTTTTTTTTTTCATGAGTCAGTTGTGGTATGAACATAAGGTAAAATCTAATGGATCATGAGGGGGCGAAAATAAGGTGGCCTGTGGTAAGTGTGGTGGAAAACACATTAACAAAGAAAAAAAAGAAAATAGGGCTTTTGTGCGTTTTATTAACGAATTACACCCATGCATTGGTTTTGTTTTTCTTTTTCACTTTTGCTCCCTGTATTTGCCACGTAAAACTAAGACTCCATGGCTCAATTGCATCTTCATGACAATTTGTCATCTACGTGACAATGTGTCACTCACGTGACAGGGCAATTAATGAGTCCTAATGATGGTTGTTACATTGAATTTTGCTCTGCTGGGTAATTGAATGTTAAGTTTATAGTCTAAACCAGTGGATACATGCCGAAAACTTGGGTTTAAAATATTTAAAACTAAGACTCGGTGGCGCAACGTCATCTACGTGACACGCACTTTGTCACCAACGTGACTATGTGTCACTTACGTGACGGGCCATTGAATTAAGCAGCCTTAATTAGGGTAATAGTGAAAAAATAGCGCGGCCTATTATTTGAATATCATGCTTATACTCTAAACTCATGGATAAATGCAAAAAACGTGGGTTTGAAACATTTATTTGTTCTATTAAGAATGTCACCTATAGGCTGTATAATAAAGTCATTAGAAAGTGATGTAATAGGACTTCAGTTGGGCAGATTACCTATAATCGGGAGAGGGCCTATAATCCGAAGACTACCTATAACCGAAAGACTACCTATAACCGGAAATACCAATCTACGATATACTATTATGGGCCTAGCTACTTCCCGGGTAGTGATGGCGTCCTCAGACTCAGACTCAGACTCAGACTCCTTTTATTTCACCGTAACACGCACAAATGCATAAGCATATGATAAGAGATTCAATACATATATGTAGTAGGTGAGGAGACTCCCATTAAGGCGAGGAACGCCGCTATCATCGGAGCCACCTTGCTAATAGTTGAGGCTTGACAAAATTTCTTGAAAATTAAATTAACACAGGTGCATTGACTTTGACAATATGATCCAGGTAAGTTTCAGTGAACTTTATATATATGGAATGGATCCTAAAATCTCATGTTGCACATTAAATGTGAATTAATTAATGTTATGCAAGTGTACTGCAGACATAGCAGTTTGGCTTAGAGCAAACATCATAGTATTTATTAACATAGTGCATTTTCGCATAAAAAGAAAAACCAGCGTTACTTTGAGTGTGTACTTTATCTTTTACAATGTTGGAAATGTTGCTCAAAGTATCCACTAGTTCATGTCTTAAACAATTTCTTGTACCACCAAGTCTTGTTCCTGTCTTAAAAATGTTATTTTGATTTTCTTGTGTGCTGCTGTCAGCGAGACTGTTGAATCTCTGATGGAACATTTGGCATCTGGTGCGGCAAAACTTTTTGAAGTAGGCCTTGACAAACATGAGATAAACAGATCTTAGCAGGGTTTGCTGCCGATACGAAGAATATCAACTCGCACAGGGTACCAGCTTCGCTCACTCGTTCTGCATTATATCGCCCCATTAAAGCAAAAATGGCCTAAGTCATTTTGACGGTTTTGAGAAACCGCAAAAAACTGTCACACTTCCATTTTATTAACCAACAGTTTCCGGTTTTGTCACGAAATGAAGTGCATTAGCATGCTTCTCCTGACCAATAACAGTTTTCTTATACTGCACCTAATGTAGCCAAAAAATTTGAATTTTTTGTCAAAATTTGGTTGACCTGGACCAAAATGTATTTAAATATGACATAAGCGTGACATAGGCTAAAATGAAATGACAACGTTCATATTGATCATTATTTAACTATAGATACATTTTTAAATTAACTTCCAACATGTCATCAAATACACCGTTTTAAGATCTTTCATATAATTGGTTCCCATGAAAATATGAATGGTCAGTTTTTCAGAAAGATTTAACAAAAACGTTATGTGAGTTAGGCCATTTTAAAATTTTTAGATAAATTAGGCCATTTTGCATTGAATGTTTGGTCCCTTAAAGGGTTAATGAAGAGGAAGGGTCTCTCTTATCTTTTGGTATATATAACTCAAAGTACCCCATTTTGACTCAGGCCAATTTTTGCTTTAGTGGGATGATATGGGACTTATATGGCACCCAGTGCTCGATCATATTCTTCGTATCAGCAACAAACCATGCTATAATCTACATCCATTATAGGTCATTCGTAGCTCTGCTGACCACAGGTCGGGCAGCTTATGCGATCACTTATGTCTGTCCGCCCGTCCGCCCAAAAACTTTTTGCATGTGAACGCGATACAATTCATAGTTTTCAAGTTGTTTCTATATAGCTTTGATGACTTATCAGGTGTGAATAAAATCTAGGAGCAGTTCAATATTGGTGGGTATCACCTACAGTATTATGCATTAAAACATCAGTGTGAGTGGGAGGCCAAGCAGATGCAAGAACAATGTCATGTGACCAGCCTTAATTCTAGATCTGTCAAGACTGGCCTGATATACTCCAGGTCAATAACTTTCCTTGCAACGGGTTACACACTTAAGCTTTTACCCCACCGCCAAAGAAAGCTGTTGATTCATTCTTTTTCAATCTAAGAAAGTTTT
Organism: Hermodice carunculata; assembly: GCA_964020975.1. Taxonomy (NCBI): domain Eukaryota; kingdom Metazoa; phylum Annelida; class Polychaeta; order Eunicida; family Amphinomidae; genus Hermodice; species Hermodice carunculata. The sequence continues at coordinate 49,971,952 of OZ026615.1, read as the reverse complement.
AAAGTAATATGAGAATAAACTGTGTGACAGATTGACAGGAGTATGCCTGATTATGAGTGAATGTAATTATGTTTATAAAGTGTGATAAAATGTTCATAAACCAATGTGAAAAGCTAACAAGCCAGTCACATCTATTAAAAAACCTGCGGTTTTAATGGTGATTAGCTTTGACTGAAGAACCACAAGTTGATAACTTATGGCTAATCAAGAGTGAAGAACAAATACGATTAAACACACAGTTGAAAAGAAGAGAGAAACAAAATTTGACACATTTAGGGTTGAAAGTAAGCCCATAAACTGCCGTCTTTTCCCATTATCTCCGTGGAAAATTTTGCATAGAAGGTGCAGTAATTTTTTTAGCACAGGGCTTGTGTAGCAATATATTTTCAGACTTCCGTTCATGCTTTTAATGATGTTTGACTGTTCAATATACTAGATTTGATGCCGTTTTGTCAGTACCGATACATATTATGTGCCTGCTTTTTTAGTACATCATATTTGAAAGTTTTCTGCTTAAGTTTATCTGTGCAATTTTTACGATGTAGAACCAGAGAAAATTGCATCTCCGAAAGCAGTTTGCTATTTTTTAAAACACATCATATATGTTGGAAGAAACGAGAATATGTCTTCATCTGTTGACAATAGAGCATGTCAGATGCATTATTCTGCATGGTGACACCACCTGTTTCCCATGTCGCATGATATTTTCGACTAACGAACGAAGCAGGTTTTGTTTAGTCAGAAGATGTCGCCGCTTGTAGCATATGGATAGCTATGGAGAGTAACTTGTAGTGCCACCTACTGGCAACGCACCTCATTAAGGGGGTAAGTCGAACAATCATCGATTAATGCTATTTTTTCTTGTGATATATTTTCAGATGTCTCGGCCAAGCCCCGTGGCTGTACTGGTGGCAGCATCCGTGTTATTCTTCGGGGTTAAAGCTTCTTGCAACACGTTAGACAGCTTTGATACACTGAACGCTTGCAACAGAAAATCAGCTCAGTTATCATGTATTCTGGGTTGTTTTAAGTGTGCAGAAACGTTCGGGCGAAGAGCGTATGACATGGCCTCTTGTTGTATGGAATGCCGGCGATCAGGGGCTCTCCTAATTGATGATGGCCCCGAGTTCTGTTCTCAAAGATTTTTGTCAACGTCCCTGACGTCCTTTCGGAAGTCGCTTTTAAAAGCGAAAAAGTCGGCAAGCTGGAAAAAATAAAGAACACAAAGGATCTTTTTGTTAACCTGTCTACCACCCAAATAAAGGGATCGTCGGTATGCTCTGCGATGTGGGTACTATGAGCCGCCACCACCAATGCCTATGGCTCTTGTTTTCCTCGAATATAGACATCGGCATATTGGCGAATAGGTTACAGGCCTATGACTTTTAAAGCAGAGAAATTGGAAATGGTTACGGATAAAGGATCGGATCAGGTTATATAGATAAATGGTGTATCCGAAAGATATGCATTGCCAAAGGGGCGTACAGCTGGTTACAAAAGCAAAAACATGATCGAAATGCTGCCCCTTCGGGTTGACCACACATATCTTTATGAAGTACCACATTTGCTTTTTGATTATACCAAAACCTGCGTGCAAAATAATTGCAGGTTAATGAGGATGAATATGGTCCTATTCTGACATTTGTATCGCTATGTCTAAAGGTTGAGACCAAATTTTAAATGTTCTGCAAATAAATAAAACTGTCATGTTTTTGTGTGTGAACGGTGCTTTGAGTTAAAATAGCGTAGAGTATTTTTGTTGCAAAATGATATGTTTCTATTGGCATATGGAGCACAGAAATTGGTTATGAGGTTTCATGACATACTATTATTTGGCATGCATTTTTCTTTAGGTAAAGTTTGACATTATTTACAGCTCTGTTTTTAAGTTCAAAATCCAAATCAGCCGAATATGTAAAATATTTTACTTAAAACTCGAAAATCATTATTATACCATGTAGCCCAATCATTCATCCGTCTAAGTAGCGTCTTATTTGCGAGCACACTTATTCTATATAGTTAAATGTCAGCCTACCATCTGTATTTAAATGGACACGAGCCTCTAGGTACTACTTTGTGAACAAAGTAGTACCTTCGGTCAATCGTGATCCAGGAAGTCAACAACCTATCAAATGTAATTGTTTTCTGATACTATGAACACAATGACTGTAAATCGTTAGTCATCAGAAAAACACATCTCATTTATTTTTGGGGGTTTTTTATTTTGCTTTTTGTATTTATCATTATTATTATCATCATCATCATCATCATCATCATCATCATCATCATCATCATCATCATCATCATCATCATCATCATCATCATCATTATTATTATTATTATTATTATTATTATTATTATTATTTATTTATTTATTTATTTATTTATTCATCCATTCATTTATTTTGTTTTTAGTGTGGATTTTTTAGCAAGAAATTAAATTTTATCCTATACCCAATGAGTTCAAGTACCAAGTTCTAAATTAACAACTTTGCTCAGCGTGATGTAACTGGTAACATTAGTATATCAGAAATGAGTTTGGGAAATGTATAGATTGGTCATCTTCAATGGTCCTCCTGTGATCAGCTGACATACACAAATTCACTCGTAAAAAATCCGATACATCATGCCTCATGCATGATGCGGGGATTTAACTTAACATCGCTTACAGTAAAGCTTGCTGTAATATTTAAGCTGCTGTGCTGAGAATGACTGGTATCTATTGACCCTTCCCCAGTGAGAATAAACAGCCAATAGCTTTGCCTGGTGTGGGTTGGGCGCCATCGGTCCCAACCCAAGACAATTTATGCTATTGACCTGGAGCGTGCAATCACGATAGGTCTTATCTACAATTCTCTTTCTTATTACACGAGATTTAAGTAAAAAAGAAGACTATGACAGTCCTGTGCACAGACTAAAGTGGCTCTGGGACCTTTGGAAAATCAAGGCCAACCTTCTTTAAAAACATCATTCCTGTTTGCAAAATCAGTGTTCACTCATACATATGAAGAAACCTTATACTTTTGGACTAGTGTTTGATAGTAAGCACACACCTCTGATCCATCTTTACCGAGATATAAGCAATATGTCAGTTTGAACTTTTAAGGTCCAAAAATGATTTACCAGTGCATTCTCCATTGACGAACATATAGTAATAAACACGAATGAATGTTTTAACTTTATCCCATGTATGTGTAGTCCAGAGTAACCACGGACGGGCCATTCTGCACCGTGTAGAATTTATTACCGATCCACACGCCCGTGTAGAACGGTCGCGTGCATGCCCTACTTTCGCGCTGACTACTTTTTCAGGCGTGCGCACCTAGGATGTTGATTTATCGTCTGCTGCGGTATTTGTCGTTGATTGCTGTTTCGACACAACACTATCACTTCTTTTAATGTGAAATGGTAGAGAATAATCTGGACTACACATACTTGGGATACAAATAAAACAAGACTCTTGCAATTAACTGTCCGTAAATTTTGCATGGCACTCGCGTACCCGTGCAGCGGAAGGATACACTCGATGGCCCGCCTGCAGCGGGCTGCATCTCGTGTATCCTTCCGCTCCACGCGTACGCTCGTGCCATGCTGAATTTACGGCCAGGCACTCACACTCGTTTAGTTTTATTATTTTATCCCATGTATGTGTTGTCCAGAGTAACCATGGACGGGCCGATCTGCACCAAGTAGAATTTATTGCCGATCCACACGCCTGTGTAGAACGGTCGCGTGTACGCCCTACTTTCGCACTGCCCAACCTCGCCCACTTTGGCGTGCGCGCGTTCCAAGGGTGTTGATTTATCGTCAGCTATAGTATTTGTCATTGATCGCTGTTTCGACACAATACCGTGATATTTTTGCTTGAAATGGCCGTGAATACTCTGGACTACACATACATGGGATAAAAAGGAAACAACACACTTGCAATTACCTGGCCGCAAATTCTGCAGGGCATTCGCGTACCGGTGGAGCGGAAGAATACACTTGATGGCCCGCCTGCGGCTGGCTGCAGCTCTTCTATGCTTCCGCTCCACCGGTACGCTCGTGCCTTGCAGAATTTACGGCCAGGCACTTACACTCGTGTGTATTATTGACAAAAATCCAAATTGAATAATTCTTTAAAAAAAAAAAATGGAATCGAGTGTATCACCACCTTTGGTAACCTTTGTTTTGACCTTTACACAAGCTTTAATTCCACCAAGGTTAAGATCAACATGATAGTTTTTTAGAAGTCAACAATAAAACACACACACACACACACACACACACACACACACACACACACACACACGCACCAATTCCTAAAAAAATAATAATAAAAAAAAACGCAGCACCAGTTGAACAACTTAAGGTCTTTGGGTCCCCAGAACTGCCCCTATGCAATTTAGAAACAATTGCCCCCAGGCTTTCGGAGAAAAAAGTTTTTCTAATATTTTGTCCAAAAAAAAGGACAAAACAATCATGCAAAATAAACTATCGCTTGAGTCTGACCGCTGGAAAAAACTTGGTTGAGGTCCACTCAAGGTACATCCCCAGCAAGTTTGAAGTGAATCTGGATGACGGTTCGGGCAAAAGCGTAAAAAAAGTGAATTACCATTGCAATCCTCAGTAACTCACACAGTAATCAATACGAATGTGTGCATTAACTACACGTACCCAAATTGCATAACTCCTTAAAATGGGATGAGAAGTGTCATTAACTAGCGAACAGCTTTGTTCGACCTTTCCCCGAGCTACATTTCCACCAAAATTTTCACAACAATCCGAGATACAGTATAGGAGAACTCAAATATAGTAAAAACACACATAATTATAAATCGAAAAAATAGCAGCCCCCCCCCCCCCCCCCCCCGTTACACAAGTAAGGGTCTAAGGGCCAGGACGCAACTTTAAAGCAATTGATTTAGCAGTTTCGGAGATGCTTTTTTTCAAGATTTTCCCAAAACATTAACAACAAATCATTTAAACAAATCAAACAATCAGTGGAGCGTGGCCATTTGACTTGCGTAGGAACTTATCCAAGTTACTTCTTCAGCAAGTTTGAAGTGGATCCGGCTGATGGTTTTGGAGAACAAATCGAAACTGTAAATTGTGAACGAACGGGCGACGGACTGACTATCCTGTAAGCTCAGCTGACTGACGAGTCAGCTTCACATCAGACGACAATTTAGTTGGAATGGCATTACCTGAGCGCAGACTCATGGACGGCGCAAGAGACTGAGGGCGCCAGTCGGAGTCTGACTCAAGTGTACCAGCCTTTCAATTTACCGCTCCAATCACAATAGCACACACAAATCTTCGTTCAGATTCGAACGTTACTCTGCCATCTAGTGTCCTAAGCTAGAACTAGTTTATTGACCAATTTATTTATTTATTTGAAGCACGCCATCTGTCGCCGAATATATATAAAAAAAAAACCGAAATGGCTTTACTAAAATGTGTTTGATTGGTTCACTGGTCGGCATATCTAGCCCACTGATTGGTTTGACGTAGAGAGTTGAAATCAGCGCGTGATTCAAATGGTACACTTGGGTCAGACTCCGACTGGCGCCCTCAGTCTCTTGCGCCGCCCAGGAGTCTGCGCTCAGGTAAGAATGGCACCTCTACCCACAATAATATTTTTGAAGATACTAAACATTGAAACTTTTCAAATAACCCAAATTTGAAAATTCTCTTGTTTGAAGTTTAGAGGATGCGCCTGTGCCACAAACACCTGAAGTTATATAAGCACCTGTACCTCTTCTTGACAATCAGCATTCAAACTTTTCAAATACCCCTAATTGTCAAAAATTAAAATTCTACAATTCTTGTTTATGGGTCATCGGATGGGCCTTTTGCGCTACACCTTGGCCCGGGATGCAGTCATAGCATGTCCCAAGCACTTAACCTGAAATTGGCTGGATCTACTCAACTATTACAAACTGTATTCATTCTTTTGAAACATAAACTAAGAGTTGACAACTAAAGAGAACTTGCTTTCTTTTATAGGAGTAGGTGTCATCATGGAGTTTGTTTTATATTTTTGGTACAGGGTGGCCATTGTTACATTACTTGTTAGGAATTCCCCCAGGTTAATACATGTGTCTGGCTGTAACTGTTTATTTTGTAATCACTGGGATTGAATATATAGCCCCAGCTTGCTTCTACCTCAGTTTGACACTGGCAGGTGGTTAGACTGATGTGTCCTATCCAGCTAGAAAGGGCACATACTAGTTCAGGGGTAAGTCAAATTATTCTTATCTGAACTTGTTCTATACTATTTAGTAATTATGTTTGGTTTGATAGGTATTCTGTATTTATATTGAAGCTCTACATTTATAAGCTTCACTTATTTAGCTAATTAATCATTTGACACGCTCATATTTATTTATCATTATATGGGTTGTCTTTGCTGAATATTTAGTTTGGACAAGGGGCCGCTACTCAGAGAGACATGTACAGTACAGGCTCCGAAACATGTTACCGCTGAAGACCCTTAAATTTATTTGGGCTAATACAGCCTATGTCAAAATTCTACAGAGGAACGTGACAATAGTACTTCCATGTGTATACAGGTTAAACAGTGAGAGGTTGGCTTATGGAGTGTAGAAAGTTCGGACTACGGAAAAGGGTAATGACTACCAGAAAGTGGTTTTGCACGAAAAGACACAATTACAATAGAAATTGAAGTTGAAATGGCACATGTGGCTATAATACATGTAGGAATATGGCGGATTTAAATCTTACTTGTCCCTAATTTCATAATCTTGCATATCTTGACTATTGAGCACTTAAATACAGCCCTTGCGACTAAGTTAATATTGTGGACAAAGTTAAGGGTTTCTATGTTCCGCAATAGCGGAGAACAGTCCTTGACAAAATTAGGGTGTAAAGAAAGACAGAAAGAGAGAAAGAAACGAAGAAAGAAAGAAAGAAAAAGAAAGAAAGAAAGAAAGAAAGAAAATTATTCGAAAATTCGAATGTCTGTATTTCACACAGACATAAACGTTTACGATCCACACAAAGACGGTTACTGTTCCGCCGATTAGTCTCAAAGTAGATAGTGTTAATTCAGTTGGGTTAAAAAAGAAAAGAAAAAACATTTACCTGTCAAAATGAAAATTTTTCGGTCATTTTCAATTTATCTTAATACGCGTTTTATGGAATAAATCGGCTTACAGTAAATTTACTATACATGTAATGAAATTGTGCTATTCTCTGCACGATGCAAACAGGAAACTAGCAAACTATTTGAAGAGGATTGAAAACAATACTTTGAAAGTTACTTCCGCGTAAAGACTCGATTATCTTTTTTTTGAAAGATATAATAATAAAGCTTAACCAAGCAAGAAGGGGTTATTTTAAGCTACCGATTGGAATTCTCGTTGTTGGGTAAAAATAACAATATTTAAAGCACATAAATACAAAAAAAAACAACCCTCACTCGAAAGAGTGAATCATCCAACCACACATAAAATATCTAGCGTTCACTATCTATCAACGGTTGAAAAAATTGATACATGGATCGACTTCGCTGGAGGTTTTTGTGTGTAAAATTTAAGAACTCTGGAAGCTGAATTTATTGGTAATACCGTATTCTTTGCTTCAAAAATTTTTTCAATGGTTGTTTTGCTCGGTGTCTGACATAATCACCAAGGTGCCTGCCACTTGCAGGTGCGCCTTTAATGCGACCCTGATCTGAACTGACACGAACACATACATGCTCCTAAGTTCCGAGAAACCTTCTACCTGCATTTTTCTTCTCGTTTTTAGGGCTTGACTCAGTTGGTCACGTTTCGAAAACAGGAAGAAAACGTGTAAAAGTGATCCCAACACTTCTGAAGTTTTTTAAAAAAAATTAGCTTTTATTTTGTGAGAAACTTACAAGAGTTATTGTGAATAACTATTATAAGCCCGCTCTCAATAACGCAATATTCCCATTTATTTTATGTCAGGCAGTGACCTACCAATTCTATGGTGAAATAAAGAACAAAAGTACTGTGACCGTCCAATTATTAGCTGACTTTGGATGTTCAGACTGAATTTGACCTTAAGAATAATATCAAGGTATCCTTTGTTTCAGATCATCAACATTGCTTGCTATATCACTGTTCACTCATACAGTTCACGAGTTAAAATTTTTAATGAAAACTGACAGGATCCATTATAACCAAGATTGTATAAAAATATGTCAGTTTGACCTTTCAATGTCACTCAAACTGAAAATTAAAAAACACCAACAGAAACACCACAGGTACTTTTTTGTTAGTTTTTAATGTAACCATGGGCCTGGGCTCCACCCTTATACCGAAATATAAGCCAATATGTCAGTTTCACCCTTCAAGGTCACTAAAGGTCGCAATTAACAACACTATCAATAATAATCAATTAACACCCCCGTATTAGGGAAAACCATACAAAAACATCGAAATCATATTACAAAAATGCAGACACATCAAAATCATGATACAAAAATATAAATACTGCAGAATCATAACTATTACATAAAGTAAGATCCACCAGACTCATAATTATAACCAACAAATGGATAAAAAGCCATACATAAGATATAGATACATCTCCACACAAAAAAAGTGCACCTCACATGTACATGTATTGCACAACAAACAATAAAAGCAGTGGGTCAGATTGAGACTGCCGCCGTACGACACAGGCCAGTGACAAAGCTGACATTGCCACTTAGAAGCCCCCCCCCCTCCTCCTCCCCCGACATGCCGCGAAAAACACAAAACACAAGAGTGGCCCTATAATACATATTTAGATAAAAAGAAAACTGCAGGGTGAGTCCACGAGGCTAACTCGGTTTAGCAAGGATAGAGAATTACAGGATACCATGTCACTCACGGGAAAGACGTATAGGGCAGTTAAAAGGCAACTGCCATATGTCCGTTTATTGAAGCCCAATACTTGTTTTAGGATCGTAGCCTGAGTTGAATTTAGTTGAAAAGAAACCACACAGGTACTTTCCTATCAACGTTTATTAGTAACCATGGGGCTTGATACCACCATTACCTAGAAATAAGCCAAAAATGCTAACATGTACATAGACCCTTAAGGATTTTTCCTTAATTTTATAATTCAGTTAGAATTAGAAAATGACAGAATCACTATATATGGACCATATTTCGTGGATATAAAGTCGAGGTACATTCCGACTAAGTTTGATGAGCATCCAACATATAGTTTGAGAGAGGAAGTGAAAAAGCGAAATATAAAAATTAGTTTAAAAAAATAAAATAAAATAAAATAAAATAAAAAATAAAAAAACATAGCAATTATTGCAGCGCTACTTAGTGCAAAAATACTGTCTCTGGGTCCACAGAAGTGTCCATGTTCAATTTTGAAGCAATTGGTAGAGCGGTTATGGACAACAAGATGTTTAAAAGAAATTAGCAAAAATACGCAAAAATACGCAAAAATGTATGAAAAATTTCAAAAGTACTGAAGCCGGACCATTTAAAAAACTCAGCAGAGAGTCACGCAAGGAACATAAAGGTTGAAGTGAATCTTGACAATGGTTTTGGAAAAGAAGTAGAAAACGTGAATCACCATATTACACAGTAATAAGTGGTAATGAATGCATCCACTGACAATTGCATAAATTGAAGAAAATGTGTTAAAATCAGGGATTTTGAATATCATCGCCTAGTGTACACTTTGTTTGACCCTTCCACAACGTACCTAGCCACCAAATTTCAGAACAAAATGAGTGATAGCTTTGGATAAGAAATTTGCTCAAAAAAAACTAAAATAAAAAAATAAAGAAGTAGGAGGAAGAGGTGGAGGAGGACAAGAAGAAAAGAAAAATCGCAACGCCACACGTTGAACAAATTATGGTTCAGATGTGCCCCTATGCAGTTTTGAAGTAATTTCAGAGATACATTTATATTTTGTCAAAAAGTGATTTAAAAAAAAAATTACAAAAGAAAAAAATCACTGAAGCGCGACCATTTGAACAAACTTGGTACAGACCTTCTCAAGATACATTCCCACCAAGTTGAAAGTGGATATGACACGGTTTGAGGAAGAAATTGAAAGTGTGACTTGTGGATAGACAACGTAGAACTGACCATTCTAGGACTCAAAAGGTCACTGACAAGTTACCTGAGCTAGTAATAGTAATCCACGGACATTTGTGAATTGCTACCAATCATAGAATAATGGTTATATACACAGGACGATATGAATGCGCATTGTCATCATAGTTTTTATCAATGGATGTACAACGGGAAAGAACTCTTGTTAGCCAGATGTACAACGGCAAAGAACTCTTGTTAGCCAGATTTATATCTTAATATTTGTTGCTCGTTCAAAGGTGAAAGTGAATACCGGATGTCAGGTGCGAGGTTTATCGAGAGTAGTATTGTGGTGGCAGAGGTAGAATGACCTGCTTTGTTCGTTAACGCTATTGATCATGATTACGCTGATAGTGCATCTGTTACTAAGATGTTGTTAGGTCTTCGGCTTTTTTTGTGTGTGTGTGTGAAGTTTTTATTGTTTGTTTGTTTGTTTGTTTGTTTTGCTTGTCTCTCTTTGCTTTTTGTTTTCAAATTTTAATCCAGAAAACGGCGCAAAAGTTAATGTCTTAAACTTAATGTCCTGAAGATATAACCACCTGTTTGTTGGATAGGGGGCAAATCTCGCGTGATCAGATCTCGCGAGATCAGATCATGTGACCTAATTTGCAAAATAAGATAAGTACTGATTTGCATATCGTGACGTCATTAGGAAGCAAAGAATGGAAGTCATCTGTGACTGATTGACGTCATACATGGTAGATTGACGTCACTATGGGCTTATTGTATTTGAGTCTCTTCGTTCAGAACTACTTCCTAGTAGTCATTATTCTATGCCACAGTGCGAACTCTTTACACTCCTTAAGCTAATCTGGCACTGTCTGACATATATAAATATGGAAGTACTATTGTCCATAGTGCACGTATGTTTCTGTAGAATTTTGACATGGGCTGTATTCACCCAAATAAAATAATGGGTCTTCAGAGGGTAACTACTTAGACAATCTTTCAGAGGCTGTACTTTGTTTGAATGATTTGATTAGATGCACCATTGACATCACTAGGAAATGAAGTATATTGTCTTTTTAAAATCTATTCAAAGGACACAATGAATATTTCCAATCTTTCAAAACACTTTGAAAAAAGTATTCAATCAATACAAAGGAACAATGAATATGAAAGTTATTGTGTTACATGTCACTAGCAAATCAATTTATAGGGCAAATCAATGACCCAATGTGAACCTAAAAACACTAAAGATATGGTATCCTTATATTCTGGTTAAAGTACATATACGAAGAAAGGTATACAAAATCAAATTCTTAAGCTTACCTACACACATAAAAAAATGTCATAGTCTTGGCACAACTGTGGTCTTCCCATGAGCCTGGTTACCCAATACCAGTGGCAAAATGTGTCTTTTGACAGGAGCCATGTATTTTTTACCCAAAAATATTGGGTATGCCCAACGCAATTGAGTTGAGACTCGATTATTCTGATGATCAGGCAGTTTCAGTCACCACTTGGTTCCTGTGGACATAGGGGTTAGGGGTGTGTGACTTCTGATGTGCACGTACCTCCTCTATTCTTCCTTTGTCCTCAGTTCCCATTTCTAGCTTGCTTTAAGAGGTGGGAGGTCTGTTGACTTTTGTCCAATGAAACTGTTTTTGTGCTGTGTGCATTGCCTCTACTGCCAAATTTGTGTTCTGAGCTTCCCTAGTCTCTACCCAGATAGGGACAGCTTATATTTGACCTGCAGATCCTCAAAGAATTGTGGAAGTAGGACTGGTCTTGGTTCCAAACTGATATTTCCAAAGATGGCATCTGGTGGGCCAAATCCCACACAGAGGGAGGACAGGGACAAACAGGCAATGGCTGCTTGGTGGCATGTTGTGGGTGTGAAACAGAGACCACTTCACTTTCTCCCTTGTTGAGTAGAGGGTATACTCACAGAACCATTGCATGGCAGCCTGGGATGACCTTGAGCACTATTATTGTTATTGCCAACAGCTTGGTTGCATGTGCTCTCATTAGAATATATGCAGGTTTTGTGCTAGGTTGGGAGATGGCAAGTGGCTGCTCTATGAGCAGTCCTGGAGGAAAAACAAAAGGTATAGCAGTAAGCATGACAATGCCAAACACTGGGCCATTGAGTCTGACTCCGCTGAGTCTTCCATGCCAGTGACACCACTACAGAAGTGGAAGCAAACCCACATGGCTCGCATGCAGGCTCAGGTGGTCGCTGCTTCTTCTCCTGAACGGGTGGGGGGGGGGATAGGAAGAAGAGGTGGCATAGTCGCAAGTTGAGCTGCAAAGGATCTGCTGGCGAGGATCCTGAGTGCTCTGAGTGCCAACTAAAGTGATGAATAGAGGTTCCTTGGCTGCTAATCAGAGACTCTCAGAAGTCTTGGAGGCAATGGCCAAAAAATAATAGTTGTAAGTGAATCTGTTCTGGCAACTGTATCCCCTGCCCCCCAACACACACACACACACACACACACACACACACACACACACACACACATGCTGGGTACTAAGATCCCTGTCGGAAGAGGTAGACAAAGTGCCGCCTGGATCTTCTGGCCTGGACCTATTGGTTGGAGTGCTCAAAACCCAAAACAGCCCTGGTGAAGCCGTGATGGAAACCTACAAGTCTCTGTCTTGGCATCTCGGAACCCCAGCTGATTCCCCGAGCTCCCGGGTCTAGGACCTAGGGTTGAAATCTAGTTATCCCAGAACACAGGAACTGAGCCAATTCTCTGAGCTCCCAGAACGGGACCTCGGGGCAAATGTCCCGGTATCTCAGAGCACTGGAGATGGTACCCAAGTCTGTGGTGGTGTCTAGCTATAAAGGGCCCTTTAGCTCCTGTGGTTGTGGCCCCTACCATGGCTCGAGTGCTGACTCTGGCACCTCAAACCCCTGTGCAAGCAGTGCCCAATGCGATCTTTCCAGGCCCTACCTGGACCAAGCAGCTGGCAATCCCACTGCACCCTTCCTTCGAGCCGGGTACCCTTCCCTACTTGGAGAGGCAAGCAGAAGAAGAGCTCTGTGAGGAGCAGCAGCTGTGGACGGAGACTTTGTCTTCATCCACCCCTGCTGGTAATCACGCTGTGTCAGAGTCCGTCATTTCAGATGATTAGCTCACTGTCTCAGTTCTGGGCCGGCTATCGCTGGGCCTGCAGGTTACCAATTAGCTGTCAGTTCCCAGGCCAACATTGTTCTGCTCGGCAGAGCCTTGTAGCATCCATGGCGTGTGGTTGCTCAGCTGGAGGAGAGGAGAAGGACTGTTAAGATGTGCTGCAAAGACTTTTCTGTGGAAGATGCATGGTATAGGTCTGCAATCCCTTTGCCACTGAGTTTTATCACCAGCTGTTGGTCAGTATTTGCGGCACCTGGGATCATATGGGTCCACTGATGTCTGGCTAATTTAGGCATGGGCTAGTTCTTACCCGACAGGATTTCCAGGGGAAATGGTTTTCCACCCGAGAGCAGATTTACTCCTCCCAGGCACTTCCAGTGGATTTAGATTGGGAGGAGTATGATGCAAATGCACAAAAAGCTGTTTCCATGTCCTTGGACACCTTCAGAAGATTAGAGAAGCATGTTAGAGGCTCTGTCCTCATTGTGTCCTACTCCGATGTCTCACTGTTGGCTCTATGGTCCCTCTTGGACCACCGGCTCCATCCTCATGGTGTCCTACTCCGATGCCTCACTGTCAGCTGTGGGGTCCCTCTTGGACCACCTCCAGCATTCAACACAGGTCTCAGAGGGGGTCCAGGACTGGCCTGACCAGGTGGCTTTGCTCACCCCTTTGTTGCTGCAGGTGATTGACCATCAAATCAGGATGGCCTGCATCTTAGAGGGGATCTTGTGGTTGCTACACAGAGATGCCCTTCTCCACCGTCAAAGTTGCCTGACCCAATCTACCACCCAGTGCACATGGGGCCCCACTTCTCTAACAAGCTGTTTGGTGCAGAAATGGCAGACATTGTCTGACAAGTGCAGGACCTTCAGACCTGCTCTGCCCTATGGAGCAGGATTCAGGATTTCACCACTCTGTTCAGTCACTCATCTCTCTTGCCACCACGCCCATGCATGGCATCCAGACTCAATCTGCTCACCCGCTCACCAAAGCCATGCCCAATGTGTCGCAAGGGCCTAGGAAGAGCAGGAAGCAATTTGGGAAGGGCAATAAGGCCAGTAAAGGCAAGGAACCATGGAAGCCTGAGGGCTCCTAACTCTTGCCTTCCAGACCACACCATCTCAGGGCTGCCTTTCCCTACCACTACAAACTTCTTTGAGTGCCCATTCAGCGGTTGCCTCTCCATCTTTCCCTCACAGTGAGGGTCTATCACAGTTGATGCATTCATCCTAAATACCCTGAGACAAGGCTATTTGCTGCCTTTTGATAAAAACAGTCCACAGCTATGCTGCAAACCCAAGTGGTTCACGCAAAGGAGCCCAAAGTGTTGGCATTCCTAAAGGTGGTGTTACAGCTACAGAGCAAGAATGCCATAGAGCAGGTTGAGGATTCTGGGTCCCCCAGGTTGTACAACATACTCTCCATAATCCCCAAGTGGGACAAAGGTTGGCATCCAGTTATAGACCTGTCATCACAGAATAAGTACTTTGAGATTCTGTCCTTGAGGATGGAGACCCGACAGTCAGTGGTGGAGGCCTTGTGACCCCAGGTGTGGACTACATTTTTGGACCTCAAGGAGGCATTCTTCCATGTGCCCATCATGAAGACTTCATGGAAGTGTCTGCATTTTGCATTCTCAGGCCAAGTTTACCAATTCAGGCCACTCTCTTCCAACCTTGCCATGGCACCTCTGGTGTTCACCAGGTTTGTGCAGGCAGTAGCAGCACACTGTCACAGAGCACAGTGTGCATTCATGTGTACCTGGATGACTGGCTGATCCATGCACTACTGCGCCTGGATTCACATGCCACACACAGACCATTCTGGAACTCTGCAAATACTTAGGACTGATTGTGAGTCCAGCCTAATGCCTGAGCAGATCTTTGTCTTTCTCAGCATCCAGTTTGATCTGAGGCCGTATTCACAAAGAATAATTATTGTTGGACTTCAGTTCAAAAAACCACCTATCTTTAGATTTGACCTTAAGTTCAGTTTTGTTTGTATTCACAAAGAAATAAAACGATTCCAACCTCAAGTTGAGTTTCTTGAGTTCAATTTTCAAGTCCGTTTGGTGCCTTGCTTAAGTCAAATTTTGAGGAGACAAAATGGCAACTGTGCTAGGACTCCACAGACCCTAACGGCGTCAACAGCTAGGCCTTGCAGTGGAAAGGCCACTCGTAGATAGGACAAACCCACTGGAGACGCAATGGCCTGAGGTCATCCGGCACTTCTATGGTTCAGACCGGAAACCATTCTACAAATTGTCGGTGAAGTCGAGATTGCCTTGTCACATCAAACAAAAAGATCAAATGCCCTGTCCCCTCTGTTACAACTTTTAGTGTCCCTGATGTATTTCGCATCATGATCTTCTCAGTCCCTTGTTGGTGAGGTCCTCCACACTTCCCAAAGTTCTACTTCCTGGGCAGTGACAAATTTTTTGGCAGTCATGATGGAAACCCATCAAATAAACTTTCCAACCGGTGATGAGGCTGACACAGTTAAGTTGGATTTCTTCCAGATGTCAGGTGCATTGAGGGTAAACTCCTTCTCCCAGATTACACAAAACATTAATGTAATAATATGAAAATGATAATATGATGACCTCATTCAAAAAGATTCCTTTTGTAAATCCAGTCTCTGAGCACACACACAAGTGAAGTCCGTTTTGCTTTGAAACGAGCTGTTGTTGCAACACACCTCGATTGCAGAATGGATCAACTGGGGAGTCACTCTCTGTGCACATTCACAAAAAAGTTTTTTGAGTCAACGTATCAGTATCCCAACTAATCCCCTTATATCCTTATATGTTGTAGATGTGAAATTAATGATTTAATTTGACATTGATTATATAAGAAGGGTGATAGGTTTGTTAAGATTTTGTTCAAACTTTTCTGTTCGGAGCAATTGCCCCCCCCCCTCCCACCACCACCCACTCCTCCTCTCATGAAGATGTTTTCTCTGTCATATGCTGCAGCCATCTCTTGGTAAATTTTAATGATTATGATCAAATTGGTTAATGATTCCATGCATGTTTGTAAATATTACAATCATACATTTCCCGATAATTGGATTTTTTGTAGTATCCAAATTATAATTATAATTATAATAATGGAATTATTTTGTTGAAATCGGGAAGTATGACTTCTTATAACATAATGCAAGATTTACCTATTTGCCGCACCTTTTGATATTTTGAAACTGTGTATTTTAGTTATTGTCCTGTCATTAGAGGGAAAAATTACTAAAATCCACGGTTTCCAAAAAACTTGAACAATCCAAACATCTTTGTTGTATAATTTTGCTCGGATTTCAATAAAGAATGCTACAAGGTACATATGTACATAGTTTGGAATGGATATTGCTGATGGTTTTGAAGAATAGGAGGAAGATGTAAAAAAAGGTGAATTACTATTGTAATCCCCTCTAACTTACATAGTAGGCCTAATCAATAGGAATGTACTGTATTCATAAAGCAATGAGGACAGAGAGAAGGAAAGAAAGGAGAGAAAGAAAGAAGGAAAAGAAAGAAAGGAGAGAAACAAAGAAGGAAAGAGAAAGAAAGGAGAGAAAAGAAGGAAGGAAAGAAAGGAAAGGACAGAGGGAAAGAAAAACAAGGAAAGAAAGAAAAAAGAGAAAAAAAGAAAGAAAGAAAGAAAGAAAGAAAGAAAGAAAGAAAGAAAGAAAGAAAGAAAACATACATTAAACATATGTGAATTGCGTGAGAAAGACAGCTCAATTATTAGGCCAAGGGGACTTGAGAGCATGTACTTTACGCCCCGATAATCTTTGTAAGGAACAATTAATAAATGGTGGGCAAGCCTATAGATCCATAAGTTCACAACAGGTGCCGCCAGAAAGTGTTGGAGAAAGCAATTATATTGCACAAACATAAAACACCCACACAATTTGACAACAAACAAAACACTGCAACCTTTCAAGATATTTATCTTTAATTTTATTCACAATTTGCATGTTATAGAACATATTCAGACTGACAAATTTGTAACAATTGGTTAAAAACAAACTTCCACTGTTTTAACTGAAAACTGTCACCCATGATAATTAACAAGCATAGTGCAGAGTTTCCAATTTCTATGCCGTTTAATTAACATTTTCACACCATTTGTCAAAATTAATAAATAAACAAATAAATAAATAAGTTTTGCATTCGAGGGCAAATGTATACTTTTTTCAGATCAATTAGGCCATACCGTCCTCCGACGTTAACAATACTCAGGCATTTAGTACTTCAGCCACTTCCATCCACACATTTTGCTTTATTCTATTGATTCCTCCTTTCCCTCCACTGTCCTTTATCTGTCCCCTTGCATCAAAGCGATTTTCCACTTCCTTTAAGAGCCTGGATTGCTGCTCGATGGATCAGTTACTTCCTCGCTTCTTCCCCTCCATACTCCCAAGTCAACCGCACTGTATATATTGTGCCCAAATCATGTGGTTAGCAGACAATCTTTGTTTACATTTATTGTTCATAAAGTTCCAAAGAGATGGCGCTGAAATAGTCTGAGATCTAACCGACTGATGTCACAAACAGCAGTCACCCACTGAATAGTGCTCACATTTTCGACTTGGCAAAGTTCGACTTAAGGTTGCTTTGACCAATTTCGAGGGGTTTTTGGTGAGTTCAATTTTCAGACTTAAGGTGGAAATTTGAACTTAAGCTTAAATCAGTTTTTGTGATCACGGCCCTGAATTGCCTTCATCTGTCTTCCTTTGGAGGACAAGTGGGAGAGACTAAAGCTGATCCTCAAGGCTTTTCTGACCCAGGAGGTTTGCTCAGCCTGGCAGTGGCAAACCCTGATAGGCTCCCTGACTTTGATGGACTCCCACTTCCCCCTGTCCTGCCTACATCATTGTCCCTTGCAGCAAACTCTGTGGTACAGATGGTCAAAGGACCAGGGCTAGCAAGCACATATGCTGGAACTCCTGGAAGACCACTGGCACCTCATTTGGTGGACTAAGCCAGAGAACATCATGTCGATCAGACGTTGGTGCCTTTTCAGGTGCAACTCACCATGTACACTAACTCATCTTGGTCTGGGTGGAGTTCCAGGTAGAGGGCAAGACAGCGTTGGGCTTTTGGCCAATGTAAGCCATGTCCCACTACATAACTTGGCTGGAACTGGAGGAGATATGCTCAGGGCTCCTCCACTCTACCACCCAGTGTCGAGCACTACATGTGCAACTTAAACGTGCTGGAGGAGGGCATTTACGCCTTTGCTGGTGTAGAAGGCTCCCTTGCATAGGTTCTTGATACTTGTGCTTTTAGCTTCCCTTGTTCCCTCAGGGCGGACGCTGTGTTCCAGTTAATGGTGCCTTTGGGGTTTAGAGTTGGAAGCAGTCTATAGGTCAGCATACCTAGAGTAGACCTACATCTTGTCTCAGGCTTGTATAACGTAGATGGCCCTGTGGTTTGCCAGACCAAGAGCCAGAGGACCTATTTCAACCAGACACTGGCTAACAGAACCAAATGAGTGTCCCTCCCCCCCGCACCTGCCATCTCTTCAACAATTCACTGGTCTTGCTAGGTCTCCAGGAACCGAAATGTGGAAATATACAGCAGTTCCTTTAGCATAGACTGCTATCAAGTTGAAGGGCGGCATTCCGGGGGGCCCATTGGCAGTCCCATGCTAGTTGGTAAGTGAGGGTTTCCACGCTTTGGCCAGGATTCTGCTGACAGCAGCCTCACATCCACGAAACCTTGAGATTTTCCCAACAGATGTTGCCTCCTCACTCAGACTGATAGTTCCCCAAGGTTGTTAATCTCAGTGGTTATTGGTCAGTATGCATGTTTCGTTACTCCCTCTTGCCAATGCATTTGTATATCGGCAATGGTGGTGGAGAGGTAATGTTATGTAACTAATATGTGAAATTTTTAGTAATATCGGTATCAATAGCTATACTTGCCCCTTGACCACCAGAGACACCCACCCGACCTCCCTGTTTCTGCTCTACAGTTAACTTCCACTGACCAATTGCAAGAAGGAAGGAAGAATAGGGGTGCATATGCACCAGAAGTCACCCCCCCACACTCCCACAGGAACCAAGTGGTGACCGGGACTGCAAGGTCTTCAGAACAATCTAGTCCCAACTCAATAGTATTGGGCGTTGTGGCCCAGACACTGAGGTCTAGGCAATGGTGGTCGAGAGGTATGTTTACTCACTATTACCGAAATTACTAAAAATTTGAATTTTTTTTCTTTTGTTACAAAAAAAGAAAGGGTTTTTAAAGAGATGATAGTATTCACTGTTTATATCGAATGAATAGACATTAAACGAACAATACACTTCATTTCCTGGTGACATTAATGGTGGATCTAATGAAACGCAATCCGTTTAAGCCAGTATGACGTCAATCTGCCACGTATGACGTCCATTCTTTGCTTCACAACAACGTTATGTATGCAAATGAGTGCCCTATATGTTCACCGGAAGTGGTCTCACGAGATCCAGTCACACGAGATTGGCCCCTTATCCGAAAAACAGGTAGCGATATAAAAGATACAAATACTAAGACTGTGTGATTTGTAAAAGATTAAGATCTTTCTGTTTCAGCTATAGTGTTAACATTGTTTTTTACTTAAAAATATTTCCTTTGGGAACCCATGCGACAAGGAATATTGTGAGCTTCACGATATACATGCGAAAAGTTCCATTTTTTGTCAAAGCCTCTGTTCTGTTCTGCGCTGCTTGCGTGTCAAGAATGGTTACATTAATTTTTTCTAATGTTTTATTGTTGATTGTCTAGCTTCCACGTGTGCCCCTGTGTAATTGCAAAATTTCCACCACTGAAAGTTTTAAGAGGAACCTGACGGGACAAAATAATCAAGGCAAATACTTATCTCTGCAGCGCACCCAGCATATTTTTGATGGAAATTTTCATATTGGTTTTGGCCCTTGAGGTGTGGCAAAACACGTGATTTTATGGCGTCGATGATAATCAGGGCTAAATTTGGGTCCTACAGGCAGTCAAAGTGCCAGAAAACATAAGCCATGGGTTGCAAATTGTTTGCTAATATATATAGGTCCCTGATTTTTTTTTTTTTAAACATTTTCTACATTTTGGAAACCCAACATTAATTATGGCTCTTGTTCAATTATCACAAACTTTCACGGTCAGCGTCCCCTAGAATCTGGTAAAACTTTGAGTGCTGCTGTCATAATCAAAAGTTATTTAGCATTATTTACAAAACAAAATTTCTTTTCTACAAAAAAAGTGTAAACGAAGATTGCAATCTATGCCTAGTGTGCTGACAGATCTTAATTCCTTTCATTCCTGTTCCAAAGAGACACACGTTCCAAATGTAAAACAGAAACAAGTTCTTGTCCTAGACCTACAAACAAAAGTTGTCTTGTAGCAACTATAAAGCATCTCGCACTCAACTCATAGTGCATTCAGAAAATATATTGATACTTAATGAGATATCCCTCCAAATCCGCATGTGGTATCCTTTAAGCAAGATCATAGTTCTTTATACTATTAAAATACCATATGAATAACTGGATACCAATGATCACAAGGCGTAGCACTCCTGGTATAAACACCTAGAAGGCTGGTCATCAGGTGGCCCGTCTGGGTCTCTGTGGTGAATAAAATGTGTGTATTGTTACACTCACAATACATGATTTTACATCACTTAGTCTCATAGTGTCTCATTCATTCTTTTTCCCATTCATGTTTTTTTTTTTCGTTCATTTGTTTGTTTTTGTTTGGGGATTTTTTATGTCTGGGGGCCAACCCAGACATATTGTTTTTGTAGTTCTTTATTCTTTCTTTATTCCTTGATACCTTTCCGCCACATTTTGTGACACAGTTTTCTCAGCCATTATAAGTTACAACATTGAACTTTTACAAACTATAAGACCCATAGCTGAAATTGTGCACCGGGTGTGGATTTATTGATATGTTGTAAATTATTAAAGTTGTGGATAAAAAAATGAAAAAAAACAAAAAACTATTCCCCTATTGGCTGGAAAAACAATGGTAGTGGTATTAGCCAATCACACTGCATCGATTGACGATACATCTGTTGCCTGGTTACTCTACTAATACTGTTCAGCAGATTGTACCTAATGACTCATGATTGATGTCACAAAACAGTATCACAGGGGGTTTCAAAACAAGCTCCAATTAGCACCGACAGATTTGCTTGTAAATCTATCCATTCTAGTTTTTCACGGTTTTGTTTTAGTTTTTACATTTTTAAGTGGCGCATATATGTTTAAAATTTTCTTTCACTGCTATCTTTTCGGCTCAGTCCCAGCTCAGGGTTTTGTTTTTTGTTTTTTTTTTTTACCTGAAATGTACTGTCTTATCAAAAAAAAATTCCTTAAATCTCTAGTCTCTTCTAATTGCAACTAAAAAAAAACAATGTTACAGACTTTCTCGCAAACATATCACAAGTCAACTGCCAAACGACAATAGGAGTTAACTTCTGGTCAAGCCAAAGCCATAACACTAGCACGATATGACCTGTATTGCACATATATATTTCCTAAAATTAATGGTTTTGTTAAAAGTCGATATTGAGTTCCAGTTTGCAATTTAACTGTAAAGGTGCTTTCCAACAAAGAGATCTATTGCAACCAAACAAATTGTCACATGAAACAGTAATACTATAGTCCATTGAAATTAGACAGGATATATTTCGGTCCTTTGGGATGTAACTTTCTCCGGACTGTTAGACACCAGATTGCTTTGTCTCAAGTGTTGCAGTCTACCTCAGGCTCACGATATCACAAAACAAAATAGCCCATTGAAAAACCTTTGTCACACCAGAAAGTTATTTACTGTAGTTCTAGAAATTTTCACGCTCGATTTAATTTCGCGCTACCACTCGAAGTGCGAAATTAAAATACGCGGAAAAAAGTTGCATTGTATTTAAAAACATTGTATGGCATTGGTTTGCGGTAAATTAAAATGCCCGACATTTCTGTAAGTTAAGAAAACAATCAGTTAAGAAAACAATCCGTTTGCGCGAAAATAAACACGCGAAAATTTCTAGAACTACAGTATCACAATTTCTTTCAGTCCGACATATTTCAACATATTCTGCTCCCGTTTTCAGTCTACTTCGCAGTAGTTCTTTTGGTCCTAATGTTTGTTATATATTCAGAGGTTAAACTTGAACAATTACTAAGTGGCAAAATTTGTGGATCTGTTCCATTATCAGGGCTGTCATATCGCTTGCCCAGCATTGCTGGACACCTTCTACTTTTCAAGGTTAAGATTTACATAATTCATGCCCTCGAGCCAACTTCCGTGTGTTACATGATTCATGTTCCAGGGTACAGGACTGTCAACAACACGTACTGCAAGGCCGTATATTTACATTATAAGGCTATGTTCGCACTAGAAAAGTCCAATTATATACAGAAACCTTCTGTTCTTGCTCTTCCCCATGCCTCCATCCTGATGGGCACATGATATGATTGTTATTCATAGCTGATTTTTAGCATGGAATTGTAGATAGATGTTTCCTTGCTTTTCCTAGATATCTAGTTTTAATTGACCAACCTCCCCGTAATTAAAATTCTACATTTTTGTGCTTAGAATGTAGCATGCAGGTGTAAAAATCTAGCACTAGCTTGCAGAAATACATAGAGGGTTGCTCAGATTTGTTTTTCGACTGGAGCTGCATGTCTTGTTTTAACTGACTAACGTACATAACTGATATTCTAGTTCTCAAGCAAATGCAAAGGTAACGGTTTCCATGGGACTGTGTAATTTAAAGGAAATATGCGAACAAACTGCGCTGAAAATGTCCATATGCTTTGCTTTTAGATTGAAAACCTGTCCCCATGTTTAAAAAGGACCTGCCCCAGGTATATTTCCACAAAGTTGACTTGCATCCAATCACCTAGTTAAAAAGAATAGATATTGCTAATTATGATTATGTTCATCACTATACTCGCCGTGGTTTAAATGAATAGGCTTACTCAATATTCAGTTCTGGCATGTACAATGTATTCAGTTTTATTCAAATACATTCAATTCAGAAATCACGAGCTTCAACAATTGCAACTATTACTAATAATAAAAATACTCCATATTACAATATCATGTGGCTTTATATCACTGCTTGGCAAATCAAGCTTACAAAGAATAACAGAACAGATGCTATAAATAATAAAATAGTCATTTCAGTACAGTCATACATAGCCATTACAAAATCAACCGATACAAATCAAAATACTTCACCCTCGAACGCCCCATTACCCAGGCACCAGAAACAATCAAAGACAAACTATCATTACACTGATGAAAATAATCAATGATGCGCCACAATTCTGCTACAAACTACTGTTACATCATTGATGATAAGTCCGTCACTAGCAATTGGCGCCAGTAAGTGCTCTATATATTTGAAAAGGTGAAAAAATTGGCACGTTGAATACGTGTCACTGGACTGGCTTTCCAATTCCGTTGCCATACCCATATATGCCACGATTACGATGTAAAAAGGCTGAAAAATACAAAGTATTAAATATTAACTTTTCTGTTATGAAATAAACCATGACTGCTTGTGATCTAGTACCAAAATTTGATGTTATAATTACCTACAAACTGTTTCCAGTGCATGTATTTTGGAAACACGCAGCACAATTTTTATTCATTTTACATTCCCCCTCCCCTCCCGCGAAAAGATTGGCTCATTTCATCTTGCACAAGTGTTGCTTTATTCTCCTTGAATTTTTACTTTCTCGCTTTACATACTAAACAATTTTAATCGTCAGGGCAACAGGTATGAAGCTGATACGTCAGCCTTAGAGTCAATGGGCCTTTAAGCCATGAATTACAATGCCTTTGTTAATTGGTCAAAATGTGTACAGTGCATCAAGACTGCCGTGTTGATGTACACGTGTTTCTAAACTTCACTGTTGTACTGCACGACTGTATGTAGTTTCTGTGCATAAAATCCTATGTCAGCTCGTTCACCACCATGCCCAGTGAAACAACAGACATTAAGTTAAATAGTTATTTCAGCCCAAAGTGCAAATAGGCCAGGGCAAGACCAGACGGTTCAAGAAGTGACTAAAAGAAGGCACTGCAGTCAGTGCAAGGCTAGGGTTGCGTATTCCCATTGCTTTACATTGTAATTTGCAACTTAATAACTTGAAAACGACTGCACATAGAAACACCAAATTTCAGAGAGTAAATTTAGATGCATAACTAAATACCTCACAAAAATTATATAACCACAGCTACAAAGGTGACTAGTTTCTTTAAGGTTGCTTTAACATACAAACTAACGGGAATACACAGCTCTAGCACTCCAAATGTTTGTGTATTCATTTGTGTATTGGGACGAATACACACCTTAGAGCTAATTCTGACGTTTCCTATTCACGTACGTATGAACAGGTGAGTATACTTCATATGCTTATTACGTTGTTTCCTATACTTTAAACTCTTCGAAACAATTGATAATAACAAAGTCACTTGAAAAGTAAAACATTGATCATCACAAAACATCAGACCTTAATGCTATTGGTTTGTGAGGAAATTTTCTCTCGTGGGTAAATATGAATTTATGGGTAAAAGTAACATACCGTAACGCAAGGGCCAAAGAGATCTGTCCCAGGATGCCAGTTGAATGTCCGCATCTGCAGGTTCAATGGTATTGCAGCTGGTCTCCTGGTAAACCTTTCCTGTTGGGCACCGTTCCACCAGCTGCAGGCGAATATTTGCTGCAAATATCAACGAATCAAATATTTGGGAATTTTGCATGCAAAAGATCACCGCCGCGCACATTCATTCCCAAACAATTTACATACACGATGCGTGCGCAAGGCCAAGTGACAATGTAGAAGCTGCTTTGCACAGTGATTCTGTGTAAAACATCTAGAAATAGCTATTGCTCTCCATTTAACTTAGAGGCCATCGTACTTTGCTAACCTACAATTCAACATATTCAAATGCACATCTTCACAATACATTAATAATGTAGATTAAATGGTTGATTGCAATTTAAATTTCCTGATGGTGGAGAACTGTAGTTTTGATGATTGTTGGCTTCACATCAATAAATTTTATGCGACAACGCAATTGGCGTATTCATAACAACTGCGACCCTGTGATGTCCCCCATCACAGAACAAGGAAACTGACAGGAAGGAGGGCACCTCCATGTTTTAAGCAGGGCCCATTGTGTGGATTTTTATTTTTATTTTTTTCTAATTAAAGTAATAAGTTCGGACGGCAAAAAGCTTAAGAGACGTTATTCACTTATTTTCAAAGTATGTTGGAAGCTTGAAGTCTTACTGTTATGAGCTGGAATGGACGTCGTCCACCAATTTTCTCCCAGCTTTTCCAAGAGGATAAGAGATTTACTTGTAGCAAGTTTCTCTTTCTTCGGCTGCTGGAACCTCGATACGTAAGCAATGTGACAGTCACGACGTCCAATATGATGAATGAACAGAGTCTTCCCAAGGAAGCTCTTCGAGTGCAAGGCTAAATCAGTGTTCAGAAAAAGAAATGTATACATGCAAGTGATTGAAAAGCAAATTTGATTTAACACAAGAATGCAATATCGACATCATAAAAAGACATGGAAGAAAGCTCTATATATGTGTAATCACCTTGTGATTTCTCTGCAATCAGAGTGGGATATCCATTTGGTGACACTGTGCCTGATGATGCGGTGCTGATGGCAAAGTACTCTTTTGGCTTCTTCTTCTTTAACTACCTGTCCCTGGCCGTTAACTACGACCCATTGTATGTGAAGGTTACCTGAAAGTACACCGCAAACTGCAATAATACCTTGGTATATCAACAAGTGTATGAATATTGACATATGACCTGCGAAGAAAATAAAAAGAGAAACGTCTGGATATGCAGATGTGTCTTGTTTATTATGATGATTATTGTCATTTTCTAGAAGAAACATTTGTCTCAAGTTTCAAAAACACAATACAATGCGCGGATGACAAGTTTGCATATATCCTCTTACAATTGTTCATTAACTTCCGTCTCTCTCTCTCTCTCTCTCTCTCTCTCTCTCTCTATATATATATATATATATATAGAAAGAGAGAGAGAGATAGAGAGAGATAGAGAGATGAATACGCTATATACATATATATATATATACATATATATATATATATATATATATATATATATATATATATATATATATATATATATATACCGTATTCATCCTAATAGTGGCACACCGTGCCAATGTAAAGCTTTGACAGAACTTGCAGTGTTTTTGCGAGACTATGGAATAAGTACTTTACTTGATTGAAGGTTTTGAAGGCTATATAGTTCATTTAGGTGTTACCTAAACATTAGTATACTGAAGTGACCTTTAATTTTTCATTTGGAAGTATCATATTTGCTAAATTACAGGAAAAATCTTGATTTTTAATCTAGACTACTTGGATTGCAAGTGGGGGGGGGGGGCGTGCTTCTATTAGGGCATGTGCTACTATTAGGATGCATACGGTATATATATATATATATATATATATATATATATATATATATATATATATATATATATATATATATATATATATATATATATATATATATTTCCATGTGGCTTAGATGTCTTTAAAAATGCGTAAGAGTCTCATTTTCCCAAGTCATGCAGTATATCTTGTATGACTTTATACATCAAACTCTTGCCCAACTTTTTCATACAGTGGAACATTTCGCTAAAACAAACCAAAGTCTGTGCCAACTGCCAAATAAGGTACGAAAATATGTTTTTCAAATGCATGTGTTCTGCTGGGCCACAAAGACATATATTTGCCCAACTTTTTAAACAAAGCCATGCTCCCTGGAAGGATAAGTTTCCTTCAAAAGTGTGCACAACCGGACATAACAAAGCCTACAGTGAGAGAAATAGGCTATGAAAATACTTAACAATACAGCAGGCTTTATTTGTAGACCTATACTGTTATAATTGTGAAGAATACTTACCCGTCATGTGCCTGGGCACGCATGCTTTCCATAACGACGTTCCAAACATCGGGAACGCTGAAACGATTTGGTCTTTCGTCATAGGCTGTGAAATATCCTTTACCCTGAGCTCCAGTGTCTGTGAAAGATCTTGCACGGCGTAATGCGTCAGGATCACGTTTTCAGCTTGGATTTCAATATTGGATGTAACATCTGTAATGCATTGACAAGTTTTTGTTAATATCTAATTCATACCTAATTTATGAACAAGGGTACCGGCATTTCTTATAAAGTAGAGTGAAAAAAATCAATGACAAGTTTGTTGCGAAATATTTTAACATTACAATTGTTGAATATTACGAGTTAGGCCTACACTGCATACAGATATGAATTTCGTCTGGATTTCGGTTTTGAGAATTTGGCATTTTGGTCTTAAAGAGCATTTGCCCTAAAGTATGTCAGTGCTTCATGGCAAAAACATATTTCCATATTTTGAACGCACTGACAGTAAAACTAGATACTTTACGGTGGAAAAATTCTAAGACAGCATGGCAGTACCAATTTTGGCAGTTTGATATCAAATTAAATTCCTATGAATTGAATATTGGGGTAGCATTGAAGAAGTCCATCACTCATGTGGTTTTGTCTCACATTGGCGGTAAAAATTGAATGCAATCGTGTTATATAAGCCGCAAGCGCTGAGTTTGCAGGGCAAGCAGAGGAACTGGACTAAATACACAAAAATAAAGATGTATGTATGTATACATATATATATATATATATATATATATATATATATATATATATATATATATATATATATATATATATATATATATATATATATATATATATATATATATATATATATATATAATAGTCATGTGCACCAGCCTAGACAGGCCCTTCAACCAAAATGGGATAAATGAATATATCAGAATAAGTTATACATTGTCATAATTGATTGATTTTTTTACATTAAGAAATATAGGCCTACCATCACTGGTCTGTACGGAACTCAATGCACCCCAGGAAGCTTTAATCAGCATCCGTTTGCAACGGTTGGGGATATTGATCACCCTGTTGTGGCAAGGCTCCCATTGCGTCCCTTCTTCATCCAGGTATATATAAGCTTACATTCGAAGTCAGTCCCTGAAACATTAAAAAAAAAAAAGATGGCTATTCAGCCGAGAGACAAAATTTGAAAATAAACTGGGAACATTTGGTAACACCGCTAAAGTTTCATCAGATTCATTTTGATATCAGGCGGTGTTAGTACAAGCTTGCTGACCGAACTTCACACCTTAAGTTATTGTAGTGATATACTTGTGTGGTTTTTCACTTACGATATATGGGAACAGTCATGTTGAAATGGGAAAAAAACACTGTGTCCTTACTGTGGGTCAGTTTTGTCCTCGTGTTGTAAAGAAAGCGACGAATCCTCCGCCGAATAAAGTTTGTGGACAGTGTAGTCTGTAGACCGATGGAGTATTTAATTCCCAAACGCAAATCATATTTGGCATGGTTCAGAACTACACGGAGGATACGGCGCTTTGTACCTGTTTGTATAATAATGTCATTCTCACCTGATGGCAAGACTAGTTCCGCCACATACTGCCCTGAGCCTCTGGGGTGCTCTTCCATTGGAAACGCCTTGCTGGGCTCCCAGACGCCTAGGGCAGCACAGGAGCCGGCCAGGGAAACTTTCCTATCTTGCATGCAGAATCCCATCACTGTTATGTGAACAGGTGTCATGTTGCGCTAGGGGGAAAAAGAAAATATGTTTTTAATACTGTGAGAAATGACACATTTATTAAATTCCACGTGTGTGTGTGTGTGAGAGAGAGAGAGAGAGAGAGAGAGAGAGAGAAAGAAAATTTGGACATCATGTTCCCATTATCCATACTTCATTTACAGTTTATTATATTGTGTTTGCACCATAATTCCAGAAATAATTTATATCATGAATTCAGAGCGATCGAATTACTTCTAGAATACTTCAGTACACTCAGTTGTAAAAGAGTACTATGTCCCATATGATTTCAGATACAATACTTTACTGTACATGTGTACTCTATAAGGCAATTCTTTTCTGTGAATAACTGCAATGCCATCAAAGATAAATAGACCTCACAATCTTACATGTAGACGTACCTCTGAAGGTGTCATTCGTGTGATGATAACGAATACGTTAAAGGCCTCCTATACAGTCTCTATTTATTCTTGGCATATACTGAAACTGTCTGAAAAGGAGAAAACGCCATTTATTCGGCACAGGTTAAAGTTCGATACTGAACCTTTTCGGGTTTTTTTTTTTGTCCTTGTAAATTTTGATTCAAAATAAAGTCAAAAAAACATTCAAATAAATTAAAACCAATTTTATGATACATTATAATCCGGTCATAGTGCTTATAGTACATCACACAGCAGAGTTAATAAGTTACTCCTTTGTAAACCACAATAAAAGCGATGTCTTGAAGGACACATCAAATTGAACAAGACGGCTGTGTGACTATCCCGTCCTTGGCTGACCTTGACATTCAATGTGTAATAAGTCCCATTATGGTCAGTGTGACTTTCCATTACAATCCCCATTGACCTACATGGTATTCAATATGAACGCATGCATTAACCAAAAAGGTACCCGGATTGAAAAAAATCGTTAAAATCAGGGATCCAGAGTGAAAACTTTTGTTTTACCCTCTATCAAGCTACATGTCCAGTAAGTTTGGTTTAAACATATTTCATTTGTAAATACAATTGGCCGACAGGCTCACCAGCCTATATTAGGGCTGCTTGCCCAGCAAGTTTCAGAACAATCCGAGTGACGGTTTAGA
Source organism: Hermodice carunculata (assembly GCA_964020975.1). NCBI lineage: Eukaryota > Metazoa > Annelida > Polychaeta > Eunicida > Amphinomidae > Hermodice > Hermodice carunculata. Next base: position 49,942,021 of record OZ026615.1, on the reverse strand, counting down.
GCTGAAATTGAAAACAGCGAAAACACAAACACAAAAATTTTACAAAAGAGAGAGAAAAAATCGCAGCGCCAATTGTTGAACAAATTAAGGTCTATAGGTTCCCAGAAGAGTCCCTTTGCAAAGCAATTGGCTTGGCGGTTTCATGGGGAAGATTTTCAAGATTTTGCCAAAGCTCATGAAAAATATAAAAAAATTTATACCGTGACCATTTGAACAAACTTGGTAGAGACCCACCCAAGATTTATCTCTACCAAGTTGGAACTTGAAGTGAATCTGGACGGTTTTGGAGAAGTCAAAAAGGTAAACAGACGGACGACGGACCATAGCCTACTAGGCCTATATAAACCTCAGATGACTGACGACGTTAAATTCAGGATGCAGGCCTGATTTTAACGCCCTGCGTATTTATCTTACAGATAAGGTGCTACTTAATGAACAGGTAATATAGGCCTATGTAGTAATATTGTACCACTTGAATATCGGGATTATAGGTAAGTGCAACGCCAAGAATTTCCCACTTGATTATTAGTCTCCTTTGTTGACGCCTATAGACCTAAATATGTTCAACATGCACCTTAAGAGCTTGGGGGGGGGGGGAGACTAGCACCCCTTGGCCTCTCACCACAGGCGCTGCTGGATCCTGGGAGTGATACTGTTAGGTGCCGACATGGCCCTGGCCTCAATTCAAGTCATAGCCATTTCCATTTTGCTCCAAGAAGCAGACTGTGGCTGCATGAGCCTCTGTATCTGTCATGAAATTATGACTGTTTCTCACTTCACATTTTAATTCATTATACCTCAGCTCAGGCATTAATGTAGGCCTACTGTTCTGATTGGCTAAGTGGGCGTGTAGGCCTAACAGTTTTGACTGTTAACTGCAAGAAAATCACTGTTGCCCGCTGCCAATGTTTGTCACTAGGGGCACTGCACATTTGACCCAGCCTTTCCAAATAGGTCATGTAAATAATTGTTGATTTTTTAAAATGGAACGAAAGTTACATGATATTTGTTCATTTATTGTTCTTTGGTATAATGAAGGAAATGGTGTCCTTGCCTCTGTTGGACAGTATACAAATGGTGCCCTTGGCCGAGGGGGACAGGAAGAATTGTGAACCTGAGGGATGGTCTGTCCACCCGACGCGAAGCGGAGGGTGGACAGTCCATCCCGAAGGTTCACAATTCTTCCTGTCCCCCAAGGCCAAGGGCACCATTTGTTTTATTATACCGAAGAACAATAAAACATCAAAGCTTCCATTTAATAGATTTTAATAACACACATTCTATACATTTGGCACACAAGGCAAAATGGCAATCATGGAGAAAAGTTCACATTTCAAGAAATGGGCTATCACAATGTTTATATGCGACATCAGAGGTGCAGCGCCATCTAGCGCTACAGTGAGCGGTGGACAGTACTTTCACAGAAGTGGACAGGCAAAACTGTCCCATGCCCAATTAACCAATCACGTGTACGGATTTCCCTCTGAGGTATAATAATAAGAACTGTCAACCTTCGGGATGCACTGTCAACCCTCAGCTTCACTTCGGGTTGACAGTCCTTCCCTCAGGTTTATAGTTCTTCCTGTCCCACGCAGCTAGGCAAGGGCACAATTTCATTATTATCATACCTTAGGCATTAACCTAGTGTTCTGATTGGCTAATTGGGCGTGTAGGCCTAACAGTTTTGAATGTTAACCGCAAGAAAATTACTGTTGCTCGCTGCCAATGTTTGTCACTAGGGGCACTGCACATTTGACCCGGCCTTGACCCCAAAAAACAGACGACATGCAGCTTCTTCAGCGCACACAAGACAAGATGGCCAAGGAAGGGAGGTTCGCGTCTCTCGACGTGATATTTGTTCATTTTTTGTTCTTCGGTATAATAAAAGAAACCGTGTCCTTGCCTTTGTTGGGCAGGAAGAACTGTAAACCTTCAGGATGGACTGTCCATCCCTCAGATTTACAGTTCTGCCTGTCCCAAGCAGGCAAGGCCAAGGGCACCATTTCATTAATATTTTTCAAGCTTTATTTTAAACTTTTTATAAGATTTTTTTCTCCACTTCATTTTTTATCAACAGATATACAGCTGGGTGCCCATTTTCTCAATGATTCCTGGCATTGAGAAAATGGGCACATAGCCTTCTCATTAACAGTTGAAGTACATAAATATCAGGCTAAAGGAAAAAAGGTGGGAGGCTAATACTTGGAATTGTGAGAGATTTTCATGTACAAAAGTATACAAAAAGCCAGAAGTAGAAGGCCGAGGCCTAGCAAGTATTTAGGCTCAAAATGAGACGGCTGGGCACCACAGTGGTACTTGCTGAATGTGACCACTGCTGAGAAAGACCACTTGCCTCTTGTGACCACACAGTCGAGGACACAGATGTCTATGTTCATTGTCATTTTACTTGCAATTAATCTAATGATTTGATGACTTTTTCGGTCACAGCATTTTTCACTTTATAAAATATCTAAGGCAGGCATCGACAGCACCACTTTGTAGGTACAAAACGCTCTACTCTTTGCACCATTATAGCCAATATAGCCTGTATCTCATTCCACTTCATCCACATTCTAATCTTAAAAGCTCAACTCTCGGATAAGACGACAACTTTGGCATGTTATGGAGGCATCTGACTATTTACATTTTGAACAACACTGAACCGTTTATCACCGACCAAACTTTATAAAAAAAAAATGTCTCTTTGCTTATGCCTTATGGCCAACACCAGGGAATAGGTCAACGAGTTCGACTTTGCATACAATTGATTGAGTATGCTAAGCTTGTGATGTACTAATAAAGTGGGCATGTAACTGAAGGCTATTTACGTTCGCCTACATTTCCCCAGACACAGGCCTAACGTTGGGCCTCATGGGGGAGTAATTGTAAGACATCCCCTTATTTTCTGCTCATAATAAAGTGCTATAGTGGCGAAGTTCATTCTTAACGTTTACACGTCCCATGTGAAATCGACACAATCCTGGTGCCATGAAAAGTAACGTTGCCATGCACAGCGTCCTTGTTATCCGAGGCAGTTCTTTCGAAAATAGCCGCTAGATGGCAGTAATCTTCATCTACAGACTGATGGGCCTGGACCTGATGTTGATCTTTGTTGTGCGAGTGTGATTTTTTAAAGTCTTTTAGGAGCTTCATCATGATAGAAAAGTGATTAAAACCTTTAACTAGGGGTTTGTGCCTGTACCCTGACCCGGCCGCCAGCACAACACCCGAGCTGAAGGCGAGGGTACGTGTTAGAGGCCGGGTCAGGGTACAGGCAGGAACCCCCGTTGGCGGTATTAATCCCTCAAACATTTCGCGACTACGTAGGCCTACAGACGGTAAACAATCAAAATACAAGGTGGCCAATTAAATACAAGTCATCATAAAGTTGTATATGACAATAATTCCTTATGTCTGCCTGTCTGATTTCCATCATTATCACTCTTGTCTCTCCCAGCTGTTAGAAAGTAAAACATCGACTTTACCTAGTGTAAGAACAGTCCGGCAGCTAATATACAAATAGTGACTGTTTCACCAGGCAATAGGCCAAATTATTAGTCCCGAGGGTTGTGGAGTGTCCCGGCTGTCTATTGCCCAAGGCCGAAGGCCACGGGCAATAGACAGCCAGGACACTCCACAACCCGAGGGACTAAGAATTTGGTCTATTGCCTGGTGAAACTGTCACTATTTGTTTTATTAAATTTTGGATAAAATTACATGTAGGCCCATCAGTACTACAGTAGGCTCAATGAGGAATTGGAGCTATTTCATGTCAAGCTAAAATACCATACCATCCTAAGGTTACAGGACTGAGGAGTTGCACTATTGCCTGCTAGTGCTAGACCAAGTCAATTCGTCTGCAAACGCGGAGTGTCAAATGAAGTTAGACGGCAAAAATACGAAACAGAACTTTCGTATGTAGTGTCATTTTCTTAAATGTATTTCGGACATTTTATGCGATAATTTGTATTTGAAAATCAGGACATTAATTTTTATGTTTGATTCAGGCAAGAGTGAAATAGAATGGCTATTTTGCTATCGAAAAAAGCGTCGCTCACACAGTTACAAGCTGTAGCTCTGTTCCATAGCCGGTAGTGTGGTTCCCGCGCCGAAGTGCAGGGTTGACAAGAGACGGGAACTAGGCGGGCAATAGTCTTCTTGAGCAGGGAGACTATTGCCTGGCATCTGCTCCATGCAGGCACTATAGTCTGTCAACCCTGAGTTACGGAAGGGAATTTTTCGAATATTTCGTAAACAGCGGGCAAAATGACCATATATTTCATACATAACCAAATCTGAGCAGTTTACCTAACTCTTGAAAGAAATTTGTTTGCAGTGAGGTTTGTATTTATTTCTGTAACCAGCAATTCGAGCGTTTTTGCGGTCTTGTCACGGACGGTGCCGGCAGTTTAAAAGGATCTGTTAATCACATGTGCGCACGCGCACTTATCATTTCTCGGACGATATGGATTGCGCTAACTTTTGCTTGTACCGCAGAAATGCCCCAAAATGCGGCTGAAAAGAAATACAAAGTGCATATAGCTACCACATATGCCTCAAAAGTATGGTATTTTGATGAATAAAGGTTATGCATTAGATATGTCGGCAAGTAACAATTCATTGTTGTAATATTCACAAAATCCGTTTCCGTAGAGCAAGGTTGATAGACTATAGATCATTCTAAACGGTAATCACATGTTACCTCTAAGCCAATCAGTTACAAGTAATTTTATCCAAAATTTAATAATGGGGGCTGTGGCATCGTAGCAAGCTATATATATATATTACCCCCGAATGACGTGAAACGTTTCCCTTATTTTGACATGTTCCAATTTTTACGTCAAAAGGCCTATGCCTAACTGATGCTTTTAATCACGTATTCTTGGAGGGTCTCACTGAGCTGCCACTGTTGGAGACAAATTGCAAACGGCATTCGCCTTGGAGTTTCCAAAATGCCTTGAAATGTTTGCAGTGATTCTCCATTTTCTCGCCTCAGTTGCAGGGCTGCGCTGTTGTGTCGCTAGAATATTGAAAATGTTCGAAAAAATAGTCACAGAGTCGTCACGGGTGTCTTGAACGCGCATGAAACCCTTGTCAATGTAGTTTCCGTGCTTTAGAAACTGCAAAAAATGTGAGACAAATTTCTGAGGGGTTTGGCGACATATGAAACTAAAGTGTGACTGGTTGGACCAAAAAAAATAAAAATAAAATGTGAATCTGATATTCAGGGCGCGAACCATGGCGAACGTTTCTAGACATTTAGGAAACTCTGTATTGATCACGAATGCTATTCACAATTTGCGCCCACAGGCCACAGTCGCAGCCCATTAAGATAGGGGCTTTTGAATTTGAAGTCTGATGACCAAGCACTTGCTGGACAGAAAGACCCTGTATTTATATGGTCCAATTTTCTCAAATGTCTCCCATAAATGTCGCCGGACATATATGCAAACCCTCTGCGAATTCTGGCCCAAAATTCGTCCAGAGTACGAACTTCGTGTGACATTTGTGCAACAGTCGCGCGATTTACGCAAACGTGCCGTAAACTTGTACTAATTCCGTGTGATTCCAAGCGAGAATTGTACCTAACTCGCGTATTTTCTCGCAATTTTGTGTCGCAAAATCGTCGTGTTCTGTCGCAGCCAAATGAGATCGGAGCTTAAGGCCAAACAAAAAAATTTCCATTTTTTCTGTTACATGCCTAGAAAAATCGAGGCAGGTATTTCCTTCATTGCATTGGACTTTTACTTTTTATTTCATTTTTTTTTTCATGTATTTAGGTGTGAAGCCACACAAAATGTTCAAAATGTTATATATTTTTCGCTTTTTCACCTCGATAAAATAAAACTGATGCAGGAGGGGTTTTTCGGAGCCAGTATTCAGAATCCATCCCGGGTACCTGCAGTAGCTAAATATCTACAAAACAGTTTTTACCAGCCAAGTTATCTATAAAGCTGGAATAAAGATTAATGAAATGAAAATTATACTGCAGAGTGTAATACTTCATCCATTTTGTACAGTGGTGCAAGATATCCCACGGCAGCCATTCAAAAATGTTAATCGTGTTCGATGGCACTGCACATTCTTCAGTTGTGTATCAGTGCACGCACATTCAATAATAACATTACAATTTTACCGCCTCCTCGATGAGTAGCTCAGTCAACAGCTACTGGGCTCAAACAGTGGGTAGGTCCCGGAATCACTCTTCAGTTGGTGCAAGCAGTAGAAATAAAGGTATGGAAGACAGGTGATGAGAGAAAATGGGTGTGGGGGAACCTCCACAGAAGAAAGAGCCCCTTTTGAGGGGATAGCCCCCCCCCCCCCCCGAGATCCGGGATGGATTCTGAAGGACCTCCCTTTCCCCCTTTTGACTCGATCAGATGTATCACTTTGCCAATACAAGTCAACAGAAGTTCTATGTCGTATTTTGCATCATAAACAAATCTGGTAACCGAAATTAAGAAAGTGTACTTACATAGGCCTATGCAGGCCTTGGCTACACAGGAATAACCGTGGACTTTTACATTTTTTCCCTTTTGCAATGATCAGCTGGTAGTTCATTGTTTGGATTTTAGAAGTCTAATTCGGTGGATCTTCTCAGCTTGTGGCAAATCGAGCTTCTCTTTTCAACGCAAAATATTTGTAGGCCCATTTTTAATTCGAAGATTGCAGTATTTCTCGACCTGAAGTTTGTACAACTATTGACACAAAGTGGCAGTTATAATGAAGAAATGAATAAACCTATGTGATGAATAAATATCATCTGCAACAATATTTTAAAAGCATTTTCCATGATCAGGGCCATGGCCCTCCGATGTTGGCTGAAATGTGGAAATTCATAACTTCCTTCCTTCTAATTTTACGGCAACAGACATGTGGAACGGTAAAGCTGTACAATCTGCACCTATACAGGATATCTCTGGTGGCATGGAACCACGAGCAGTGTTCCCACGATTGCTCTGGTATCATTTTTCCTTCCTTATAAATCTCTTAATTTGTTATATATAGGCCTAAGTGTATCTGGTGTGCAACCCGGTCAACATGGTTACCGAAACCGCATCAACGCATTCGTGATGGCGGCGTCCATCGAGGAGTTTGTTGCTGCCTGCTGGATGTTTTCATGGCACCAACTTGTCAGAAATATTCGCTACTATAATAGTTTTGACCGAATTTATCGGTTTCAACTATGTGAGTGTCGTTTACGTAGGGGGTATCTACAGGCAGTAAGTGAAGACACGTGGTACAGGAAAGTTTACAATGAAGTAGTCAAGGAACAAACGATGAGTCAGAGCCATAGATAAATTAGCAGAATGATATTAATTAAAAGGAAATAATGAGGTTGATGATTGGAAAGTGTATATATGGGTAACCCGTAAGACTGTTACAGAGGGCTGGAAGCAGGACTGGAAAAGAGCAGTCAAGGAAATGAGCACATTAAAAGCCTACAAGGTATTAAAAAAGCCAAATAAAAGTGTATGTTGGGATGGAGGAAAGGGATTCAGGCTTCTCTTTCAAAGTAGGGAAGGAGTAATCAGTCCAGAAAAGAGAAAATAGAAGAGGACAACAGGTACGGTAGTAATGGAAAATGTAAGGTGTGAAGACAAGAGACAGATGACACGGTGGATCATTGGCTGTTGAGGTGTGATGGATATAGAGAGATAAGGGAAGTTTTTTTTTCGAAAGTGGCACAGGGAAGATAATAATTACGAGGATGTAGAAGAGGTCCGGTGTTTAGAGGCAGAAGAACCTGCAGCATGGGTTTTATGATCGAAGGGTGGCTTTCTGGGAGGAAGGAAAGGTACTAAAAGTGTATAGGACTACCTGGTAGGATGCTGGGAGAAACGTAATGAAATGATAGAGTTAGACAGCAACAGGGTAAATTAAATTAGTACAGGGAGGTCAGGAAAGGGAATGGTGAGGGAAAGGTCATTTTGCTCCCAGGGTGAAGAAAGTACAAGCAATGTGTGTCGGGAAATATGACATGGACCAGGGTCCCCACACAGCAGTGAAAAAGTGTGTGGTGGACCTTTTCTTCCGCTCAGGTCCCGGAAAACATGGCGGCACAAGCTGATGACGATTGCCAGGGTTTCCTCCGTCTCATCTCCTCTTCCTTTTTTTCTAGACCAAGTGTGTCACAGGACTGCAGCAGAAATGCGGAGAGCGACGGGGTTATTATTTTCGTTCAGTCAACCCGAGTAATAGAGCTAGTTGACGAATATTTCTTCAACTGATACATGCCATCATCGGGTGGGTGGAGTGCAGTTCTGCGGGGGGGGGGGGGGGGTAGACCTTACTTATCAGCCCAACATGCTGGAACGTTATACCCAAGCACGTATTAGTTGTAGGACTGTAAATGATTGTATTATGGGCTATACTCACAGTTTGGCTGCCAACCATGACAGTTGTTCCCAATCACCCCTGACAGCCAAACTGTGGATATAGCCAATCATATACACTAATATACAATCTTACAACTGATTTACATGATAGACCCACCCGCAATGCCACGTGAATATTGCAGATGGCGGCGGAAATTAGAATTTCTCGTGAACGTTGTGCTATGCCTATTTCACGCGCCACTAAATTCCCTCATTCTTTTCCTTTAAACGGTACATGTTGCAGTCGAATTCTGGGTCAAACTGCACGAGACATCCTAATAACCAATTAGAATCGAAATACCATGTCACTGCTGACTGCACCCACGGCTGCTGTTCATATTATTCTGAGGAGTCAGACGTACCCAAGACGTGCTGTCTACTGAGGCATTGCAATTTTTAACGTTGTGCCGAAATTTCTGTGCAACATGTCAGACTACATTGACAATTTGTCACTGTCACAGCTGATGGACATGTACTATCAAAGCTGCTGCAATAAGGCTGCAGAAAATGGTCAGTTGGCACTGTCGCAGCTGATGATGGACACTTTCGAACCGGGCAATGCTGCAGAGAACGATTTGTCACTGCCCCAGCCCAAGGTGATGGGCAGTGTAAGTGTAAAAGAGGAAAATTGGCCTAAGCCTGCAGAATATTACCTGGCGGTTTGGGATTGTGACCCAGAGAGGGATCTACATTGCATATACGGGACATACTTAGAGGCCATTTCGAATTGTGGGGATTCTTATGGATGTCCGTTAGATGGCATGTGCTTCTCAAAACAAGCAATTGGAGTGAATAAGTTATGGAAACTAATGCAATTAATACCTAAGTTTAAAATCTGAGATGTTTTTATTTTTATTTTTTTTTATTCTTATTTATTTTATTTATTTATTTATTTATTTTTGCATTCCAGGTACATTGTGAATGTGTGACATTTGACCATTAAATGCATATCTTGTCAGACTTGTATTACCCTGACATCTCAGATTACCATTGCCATTGGTGGAGTCAGTAAAATTGCCATGGAATTGCCTTTATCGCCACTGCTTGACCTGGCATTTTTGTATTTGAATACTCGATGGTTGTATTAAAAGATGATATTCTGGTGTTTGTTACTTCCTTTCTGACTGGTACCACCCACTTTGGAAGGGGCCTGAAGGTGTTATATATAGGTGGATATACAACACCTTACATCAAACGGACACGAGGCATCCTATCATATAAATGGACATGTACTGTGGAGAGCCAATTTTTAATCCCCACGATGCAGCAGCCTTCATCATTACAGACTTTTCCAGAGACTGTTCCACTCATGGAAAGCTTTTTCTGTTTTACACCTGTGAGTACGGCTGTCCCATTGTCTAGGCTACTACATGTCAAGGCTACACACTTAGGGTTAACCTGGAAGCTCTGCTTAATTTCTTCGACACTTTTACATGTTTTATTTGCTGGGGATGTTCACCCATGCCCATGTCCCACGAGGACCAACAATTGTAGAAGACCAAGATTTCCATGTACAGTGTGCCACAAAGGTGCCATAGGAAGTAGCAAGCCCGCATTTGTAGATTGGTTGCACCCATATCTAATGCCCTGGTCACATTTCAAAAGACTTCTATGATCATTATGTCAAAAGCAATCAAGATTTCTCTTACCTATGTGGGGCATGTCTTATATGCACTCTTCCTCAGTTGCACCCCAATATCTCAGATGATGAAGAGGACAATTCTACCTACCCCCTGGGTGGGCCTACACACCACCCGCTTGAGGATGGCATATATCAGTCTGACAACCAGGACAATTTTAACCTATTAACCAATTCAGACTTTGACTGGTATGACTGTTTTAATAGAAAGGGACTGCATTTTTTAACATTTAAACATTAGATCTATTATTCCTAAAATTTCTGAGCTCCATCATTTTGCATTTATTTTAAAAGTTTCAATCTTATGTATATCAAAGACGTAGCTTGACGAGTCTGTCGTAGATGATGAAGTAGCAATTCCAAATTACGTGGTTGTGAGAAAGAACCATAATCGCAATGGAGGTGGTGAATGCACTTGCGTAAAGCACAATATTGCTTTGATATCCAGGACAATCTCAACAATCCTCACACTCTCAAAATTCGTTCACTCAAACATTTTTCATCTGACGAATTTTCATCGGCCTTTTCCAACATAAATTGGTCAGAAATGATTAGTTGGGATGATGTTCAGCGGGCTAGGTCCTCCTTCAGGACGAAGTTCACCTGTATTCCTAATCAATTCGCACCTCAAACAAGCATTAGGCTTAAAAACAAAACTGAAGTATGGATGACTTTTGAAATTTTGGAAAAAATCAAAAACAGAGTGAGGGCCTTCTTAGCATACATCAGAACCCCAGGCATCACAGTTATTGGGATCCAATTGTCAACAAAGAATTCTGCAAAGTGCGTAACAACATTCAAAGAAATCTGAAAAAAGCCAAAGCAGATTTTTTCTGTAAAGCTAAAGGAAAATAGAAACAACCCAAAGAAACTTCGACAAACATTGAAGTCACTAGGTTACTCAAGTTCCACCTCCGCAAAACACAATGTAGGTACTAAAGATCGATGGTGAACTTTACCTCAATCCCAGGAAGTTGGGACTTTTTAAACTATTTTCATATATTTTAAACTGATATCTAAACCAAAATAGTCAAGAAGTTGCTTTGCTCCTTTGACCTATTTGGATGGCCTCTGATAAAATCAGAAAAATTTAGGACAAGGGTATAGCACCAGATTTCTTTGCCCTCCAACAAGTCGGCAATGGCTCTGTGTTGCGCCAAGTACTTTCACTCAACACTTTTGAAAGCACAGGACTAGACTCAACACCTGTTACATTCCTAAGTGATTTAGCCAAATTTATTTGTGTACCCATTACACCAATAGCTTATCTCCTACCTCAGGTGTGGTCCCCCAGGATTTTAAAGCAACTAGAATTCCTTTAAAATCCTGGAGAATCCAGGCAGGAGTTAGGCAACTACAGACCAGTGGCAATTTTCCCTATTGTATCCAAAATTTTGGAAAGGGCAGTGTACCTCCAGCTCCCGTAATACCTAGGGGCTGGAAGCGTGATGTATGACTTTCAGTCAGTTTTTAGGAAATGCTCCTTGACCAACACACATCTTATTCATTTAACTGACTACATAAAAGATAACATGGCCCCAGGCTATTTCACAGTCATGGTCCTTAAAGATGTTCAAAAAGCTTCCGACACTGTAAACCATGAAGTCCTGGGTGAAAAGCTCAGACCAGTTGGCGTGAGATCAGTGGTTCTGATTCCAATTGTCTGACAGACGTCAACTGACGGCACATATTCTGACTGTCATGACTAATCATGTGGAGTCCCCCAAGGCAGTATTCTTGGCCCACTGTTGTAGCTCTTCTACATTAATGATATGCAAACTAGTGTCTCATGCAAGATATTACTCTATGCTGATGACAGAGTCGGACCAAATTTCTGTCCTAATATATATATATATATATATAGAGAGAGAGAGAGAGAGAGAGAGAGAGAGAGAGAGAGAGAGACAGACAGAGTCAAACCTGCATATAGCGAACATTGAAAGAACAGATGAACTATATCCGTCATAAAGAGGGATGTTAATCATGTTGAACGGATGTAAATTTGAAGAGAAGACAATATACATGTATATATTCCAGTCCTAGAGTCTTTTTTTTTTCTCATTGCTTCTTGATTCTTTCCAACAAAGAGATCTATCGCAGCAAAACAAATTGGCATGTCAACGGTAATACTACAGTCCAGTGAAATTGGACAGGATATATTTGATCCTTTGGAATGTAACTTTTGCCTGACTGTTAGACAAGATACAAGATACAAAACCTTATTTAAAGTCGGCACGTGTTCAAACAGATCATTGTAAACAAAATGTAGGCCATGTTTCTGGATTTTTTCCATTTTTGTTGTCAGAGTTGCCCCACAAAAGTGCCAGACAATAGGGTCGTGATTGAGATTAGATGAAATGAAAGACCTGAAGATCAATAACTTACATTTACAATCTAAATAATTGCTTAGTCTCCTCATGACATTGAGCTGTCAAGCAGCTTTCTTGCACAGCTCAGCTATACGAATGTCAAATTTGAGCTTGTTGTCTATATTTATACCGAGGAGGTTCACGTGATCACAGAGCTAATGACCTCATCCTTAATTCCAAAATTTATATTACAAGAGTCCCTTCTGTTAGGACATAGTACCAGCTCTTGGAAATTTTCAGGATTTGCCATCATTCCATTTTCTGAAAACTAGTCTATAAATTCAGAAGCTTTTAGTTCCAGTTTATGATGAAGACTTTCATGGTCGTGTTGACTAGAGGATACAGTGTTGTTATCTGTATAATTGTACAGGCAGCAACCGTTTATCCTGCAGTACATATCGTTGATAAAAATGTTGAAAAGGAGTGGCCCAAGAATTAAGCCATGGGGTACGCCTTTCAAGACAGTAAGCCAGTTGCTGTGCTTATCACCAATTTTAACTCTCTGTTTTGTGTTACCTGATTAACTACTCATGAGTTTAAGGGCTTCTTCTTGTAAACCATAGGTTTTAAGTTTGGAGTGGGCAAGAGCATGGGGAGGCAATAAAAGGCCCGAGACAAGTCCATGAGGATTGCCCCCACATACTTGTCTTTGTCAAGTTCCTTTCTCCAGTCTTCAGCAATTTTAATCAGTAGGCTGTTACAACTGAAATCTCTACGAGAAGCATACAGAAAAGGTGAGAAGACTGAATCAAAGAAATCAACAAGCTGGGCCCTGATTATACTTTCAAAAATCTTTGATTTCTTGGTATTCGTCATATGAACTTTATCGTTTTCAACTTTTCCAAAAGTGAATCACATTGTTCATAGATTGCTCGGACACCGGGATTTTAAGTATATGTATCCATGTCATCAAAGGGTATGTGAATGTTCGTATGTCTGTCAATGTCTTGAGCAAGGTTTACATAATAGTCGTTAAAAATGTTACAGATTTGTTCCGAATCTGAAACAAGTGATGTAACATCACTTAAGATCATATTTCCATGAGCACTGTTGCCCTTATTGGTTAAAATGGCTCAATAGTGGGCCAAATTTACTCTTAGATGGCTCACCACTACCGCACTCATAGAAGTATCTCTTGATGGCTTTCTCACGTAGGCTGGTGTATTTGTTTCTTTGCTTTCTAAAACGTTCCCATTTAAGAGGGGTTTTTTTTGCGTTGAAATAGGCATTTTTGTACATCCTTTTTAATTGTTTTCTCTGCTCTACAACTGGAGCTCGTTGTGTTCTCACCTTTTTGCTCTTTACAGGAGCATGATCATTAATAACCTCTTTGAATAGGTATGTGAAAGCCCAGTAGGAGTCATCAACATCATCAAAAACCTCAGACACCTGGAAGGGGACCCTATTTAGTTCATCCAAAAATGTTGCTTCACCAAACTGTACGATTGAAAAGATTTGTATTTAGGTTTCTTTTCAGGTATCTCTTGTCTAGTTGAAGTATGTACAAGATGGTGGTTATCGCTCAAACCGCAGTCGAAGGAGCCAGTATCCTGGAAAAATGATGGTTTATTTGTACGAAATAGATCACTTAAAGTGACATTAGCTTATCAATAACAATAGAAGCTTCATGTATAACGACTTTTTCGGACTGTGAGGGTGACCTGTAAAAGGCAACCAGCGACCACTGTATATTTTTAAAGTAAGCTCAAAGGAGATATTTCAAATACTATGTGATTCGTTACTATCAAGTCGGTGTGAGGGAATATCCGCCCTAATATAAATTAAAAGGCCACCACCATGATTGATTGTCACATAACATTTAATAAATGTCACCAAATGTGTACCTAATGCTTTCAATATTTAAATGTGCAAAGCAAAAGCACAATGGTTTACTCTGATGTAATTGTCTTAGGGGGCTCGAAAGATCATCGGATATAGCGTTTATGTCACATGATTCCATATCCTCATTGAAAGGCAAAGATTCAGAGTTTTGTTCGTTTTCTGCATCAGTGTTTGATGTTTTCTCTCAAGTGTTGCAGCCTACCTCAGGCTCACGTGAAACTACAAACAAAATAGCCCGTTGAAGAAACTTTTGTCACACCAGAAAGTTACTTATTATAATCTCTTTCAGTTCGAAATGTTTCAACAAATTCTGCTACCGTTTTCTGTCTACTTCGCAGCAGTTTATTTGGTCCTTATTTTCGTTGCGTATTGAGAGGTGTAACTTGAATAATTACCAGGTAACAAAAATATATGGATCTGTTCCATTATCAGGGCTGTCGTGTTGCTTGACCAGTCTCTGCAGTATTGCTGGACACCTTCTTAAATCATGCCCTGGAGGCGACTTCTGTGTGTTACAGGATTCATGTTCCAGGGTACAGGACTGTCTACAACATGTACTGCAAGGCAGTATATTTACATTATGAGGTTATGCTCGTACTAGAAAAATCTCATCATGTACTGTATACTAGATTTATTCGAAAAATAAACCTTCACCGAACACTAATCATGCACATATTTTTGCCTACTACCTGTTCAAAGTATCCAATTGATACTATATTATTTACTATTAATTCTGCATCCTATGGTTTCTGAACAAGAACGGGACTTTCATCTTTTTTTTTTCTTTATTTTTGCAATCCATAAAATGAGACCACAATATGTGCTTTGAAAATGTTCCAAAACATTACCACTGGTAGATAAGGCAAGAGCAAGAAAATATGGCATCTGACGGAGTTCAAATTCGTTTTGCGAACGGGAATGAAAAGGTCAAGATGCAATACATTTGTATGTATTTTTTTCACAAATAAAATTAGGGGACACACAAGACACCAAAGAGATTTTGCTCAACTTCTTCCTGTTCAAGTTCATAGACTGAAAATTATAAACAAAAATATGCTAAATCTTATCCAAATACAACTACCATTGTTTTTTTAGCCAATAGTTGAATAGGATTTTATTTTTCATTTGTAATTTTTTTCCCATAACTTTAAGGACATATAAGACACCAAAAATAAATCCCACTTTAGTCAATCCTAGCTCAAACTGTATTTGCGTCAGGATAACATATCATATATGTGTGTAATCGTCATACTCCAAAGAATTTATATGGCCCGTATTTGGGTGTCTGTGATGTTAATTGTTGAATAAACAATTGAAAGTTGACCGCAAAGCATCCACGCCATAAATGTCGATATAAGTCGCTAATTATTTGTGATAAAATCATAATTACACTTGTATCTTAATCCTGACATATTGGCAACAAAAAACGATCCAACGATTTTTCGTGTTTGGTTTCGTTTTTCTGTTATCCATCCTCAAAGTTTGACGTTTCAATTTTCCCTTTGATTTTCAGGATGTTCATTTTCTTCATTTCATAGAAAAAGAACGAAGCAAAATTTTGAAAATCGTTGAATCGTTTTTGCAGTTCAGACACTACAGAATCAAAAGATGTTAACTGGATTAAATTTCGCCCAGCCGTTTTCTTGGAATAAACATTCTTAGGTGGGGTTCTCGTCCTATTATCCTTTCTGAGAAAAGAAGCTTCAAAGGCCTTTGATGTTGATCATTTGCCTCTGAAACAATACCATTTGCTCAAGTTGAGCTGATATTTTTACAAAACATGGAAAACATCGTCCCTTAACATTTGGGGAGGTTGTCAATCAATTTTTTGCCAATCACATGAATAAAAGAGCCTTTGAAGTACAGAAAGCATTATTCAGCGATCTGTCAAACGGCGACAGCGACAGTCTGGTTTCAAAGCGTGACGTCATGGAGGCGGCCCTTCCGGCCCCGTGACCTCAAGCCTGGCAACGAAAGTTGTGTTGCCTTGCTTCGGTGGGCGGCCTACGGCCGCTCGTGGTCTGTGCACGGATGGCGGGTTTGGTCTTCCGCCCCCTACCTCTTCATCCCGTTTTAAGGGATAGTATTTTATTGTATTTACTCCTATCTGGATACTTTATGTAGTTAGCTTGTTAGACTTGTCTGTACACAAGAGACTTAGTCAGCTTGTCATTATTTTGTAGTTATTTTGTCAATGAGTTTCAATTGTCTTTCCAACCTGAATTTTGAAACGTTATTTTGTGTGTTTTCTCTGCTGTTCACGTTCATGGTTATTCGATGTGTTTATTTGCACTTTTATTTCCTCACCCCTGGGTTTCGATAAAATATTATCATGTGCGTGGGTATTGTTGATTAAAGTGTCAGTTTTTTCCCCGCCTGTCTTTGGTGTGCAGGACCACTGGGGTAATCCATCGCGGCACGGCCTTTGAAGGGACATCGTCAGACGATTGCCGCTCCTCTTGAACATTTAAAGTCTCCCTTCGTTAGAACACAAAACAAACAAGATAACTATAAAGTAAATAAACCACTAAGGCTATGCTATGTTAGCATGTTTGCATCTTTTCCCTGCCCACAAACATACTTTCGGCATGTCGCCTTTTTTCGCATTGCCGCCCTGATACCACTCTCCTTTTGCCATGGACCGTTGCTACCTGCAGCCACGTGACAGGCTGTTAAGTATGACTGACGGGTGGCATTGTTCCGTTTGGCGGTTGAAAACCAAAATAATGACACATGGACGTTCGGATGTCCACATGCCTGTGTGGTTTTGGGCGTTTTTCTCCTATTTCTACTGTAGTTAAAAGCTTGAAATTTTGACAACTAATAGGAAGGACATTCATCTTGTAAAAACCGTTACAATTTCAAAATCGGCCATGCAAAGGTTTTTGGTGTCTTACCAGTCCTTAATGATTTATAACATATCAATAAATCCACACCAGGTGCACAATTTCAGCAATTGGTCTCATGGTATGTCTCATGGTATGTAAAATTTCAATGTTGTTACTTGTATAAAGGCTGACAAAACTGCGTCACAAAATGTGGGGGGAAGGTGTTAAGAAATAGAGAAAGAATAGAGAACTCCTACAAAAACAATATGTCTGGGTACCAAATATGTTAAATCTGACTGTAATTTCAACCTGATCATCTAGTTCATCAATAAACATTCATTTTGGTGACAGATATGTCAAATGTCAGGACCCTATGAAAATTTTCTGATTTTTGCCGAACAACTGAAACATCAAAGGATTATTACGTATTTACATGAGTATACATGCATGAACACAATGTGTCTATACGTCTGTACTTTATGTCTCAAACATCATAAGCTGGGTCTTCTTCAGCTTTTTAATATAATTTAAGTTGTACACGTAAATTTAGCATGAAAAGTGTGATATTTCTACATGCGGGGAAATTAGGTTAAGGTGTAAATTACAATAGACCGTGATGGTAATACACAACGTAAACCCTCCTGACTTAAGCGTCACCCACATAATGGATGTAAAAACCTTCTATTCTTGCTCTTCCCTGCAGATAACTTCCATCCTGATGGGCACATGATAAGAATGTTATTCAATGCATTGATTTTTGCATGGCATTGTAGATAGGGGACTCCTTGCTTTTCCTAGTTATCTAGTCTAAATTGACCGACATTCCCATAATTAAAATTCTACATGTTTGTGCTCAGAATGTAGCATTTATGTGTAAAAATCTGGCACTAGCATTAGCTTGCAGACATAAATGGAGGGTTACTCAGATTTGTTTTTCGACTGGAGCTGCATGTCTTATTCTAACTGACTAACGTCCATAACTGATATTCTAGTTCTCAAGCAAATGCAAGTGTAACGGTTTCCATGTGATTGTGTGATTAAAGTGAAATAGATGAACAAACTGTGCTGAAAATGTTCATATGCTTCGCTTTTAGAATGAAAATTTTCTGTCCCCATGTTTAAAAAGGACCTGCCTCAGGTATATTGCCACAACGTTGATTTGCATTCAATCAGCAAGTTAAACAGAATAGCTGTTCTTAATTGTGAATAAATGTACATCAATACACTCGTCGCGGTTTAAATGAATAGGCTAACTCAATGTTCAGTTCTGACATGTACAATGTACTCAGTTTTATTCAAATATATTCAATTCAGAAATCATGAGCTTCAACAATTGCAACTATTACTCATAATCAAAACATTCCATGTTACAATATCATGTAGCTTTATATTACTGCTTGGCAAATCAAGCTTACAAAGACTAACAGAGCAGATGCAACAAATAATAAAATAGTCATTTTAGTACAGTTATACATAGCCATTACAAATCAAAACATTGTCGATTGTCCCATTACCCAGGCACCAGAAACAATCAAAGACAAAGTATCATTACACTGATAAAAAAGAATCACTGATGCGCCAAAAATCTGCTGCAAACTACTGTCACATCATTGATGAGAAGTTCGTCACTCAGGTAAGCAGAAGCATTGGCGCTAATGAGTGTTCTATATATTTGTAGAGATAAAAAAATAGCACGTTGAATACGTCTCACTGGACTGGCTTTCGAATTCCGTTGCCCTACGCATATACGCCACAATAACGACGTAAAAAGGCTGAAAAATACGAAGTATGATATTAAATATGTACCTTTTTATGAAATAAACCATGACTGTTTCGTGATCTAGTGACAAGATTTATTATTATCATTACCTACAAACTGTTTCCAGTGCACGTATATTGGAAACACACCGTACAATTTTTATTCACTTTACATAACCCCTTCCCCAAATTGGCTCATTTAATTTTTCACAACTGTTGCTTTATTCTCCTTGAATTTTTTGCTCACTTCACATTATAAACAATGTGTGAAGCTGAAATGTCAGCCTTAGAGTCAAGAGGCCTTTACGCCATGTGTTAATGCTTCTGTCCATTGGTTAAAATATGTACAGTGCCTCAAGCCGGCCGTGTTGATGTACAGTGGTCCCTGTCTTGAGAGACCACCCCTAGGGCAACTGAAAATGTGGTCTCTCAAAACAGGTGGTCTTTCACTAGAGGTATAATAATATGGTAGAGATAGCACAGTGTTCTGAGAGAGCGGTCTTAAAAAGATATGGGGTCTCTCATTGGAGGGGTCTCTGAAGAGGGGTACCACTGTACACGTGTTTCAAAACTTCACTGTCATAGCGCACGACTGTGTATCGTTTCTGTGCATAAAATCCCATGTCAGCTCGTTCACCACCATGCCCAATGAAACAACAGACATTAAGTTAAGTAATTATTTCAGCCCAAAGTGTAAATTCACACGACGTAAGAACAGGTGAGTATTTTTCATATGCTAATTACGTTGTTTCTTAAACTTTAAACTCTCCGAAACAATTGATATTTACATAGTCGCTTGAAAAGTAAAACATTGATCATTACAAAACATCAGATTTTAATGCCATTGGTTTCTGAGGAAATGTTCTCTCGTGGCATAAATGAATTTATGGTTAAAAGTAACATACCGTGACACAAAGGCCAAAGAGATCTGTCCCAGGATGCCACTTGAATGTCCGCATCTGTAGGTTCAATGGTATTGCAGCTGGTCTCCTGGTAAACCTTTCCTGTTGGGCACCGTTCCACCAGCTGCAGGCGAACATTTGCTACAAATATCAACGAATCAAATATTTGGGAATTTTGCATGCTAAAGTTCACCGCCGCGCACATTCATTCCCAGACAATTCACATACATGATGCGTGCACCAGGCCTTGTGACAATGTAGAAGCTGCTTTGCACAGTGATTCTGTGTAAAACATCTAGAAATAGCTATTGTTCTCCATTTAACTAAGGGGCCATCGTACTTTGCTAACCTACAATTCAACATATTCAAATGCACATCCTCAGAGTACATTAATAATGTAGATATAATGGTTGATTACAATTTAAATTTCCTGATGGTGGAGAACTGTAGTTTTGATGGTTGTTGGCTTTACATCAATAAATTTTATGCGACAACGCAATTGGACGTATTCATAACTGAGACCCTGTGCTGCCCCCAATCACAGAACAAGGAAACTGACAGGAAGGAGGCACCTCCATGTTTTAAGCAGGGCCAATTGTGTGGGTGTTTTTTTTCAAGTAATATCTTGGGACGGCAAAAAGCTTAAGAGACGTTAATTCACTTATTTTCAAAGCACGCAGGAAGCTTAAAATATGTAGAAAGTGCCATTTGTTTGGTAGAAAAAGTATTATGTCAGGGTGGTTAGGTAGGATTCAATTCTTATGTGCCATCATCATGGTGGCAGCATAGTTGTGTTGCCGAGCAACCTGGGCTGGCAGAGCAGGTCCGCACTTAGCATTGGTTTATATAAATACATCCTATCACAACTTACTGTTATGAGCTGGAATGGACGTCGTCCACCAATTTTCTCCCAGCTTTTTCAAGTGGATAAGAGATTTAGCAAGTTTTTCTTTCTTTGGCTGCTGGAACCTCAATACGTAAGCAATGTGACAGTCGGGACGTCCAACATGATGAATGAACACAGTCTTCCCAAGGAAGCTCTTCGAGTGCAAGGCTAAATCAGTGTTAAGAAGAAGAAATGTATACATGCAAGTGATTAAAAAGCAAATTTGATTTAACACAAGAATGCAATATCGACATCATAGAAAGACATGGAAGTAAGCTCTATATATGTGCAATCACCTTGTGATTTCTCTGCAATCAGAGTGGGATATCCATACGGCGACATCGTGCCGGATGATGCGGTGCTGGTGGCAAAGTACTCTTTGGCTTCTTCTTCTTTAATTACCTGTCCTTGGCCGTTAACTACGACCCACTGTATGAGAAGGTAACCTGAAAGTACACCACAACTGCAATATTGCTTTGGCGTCTCAACAAGTCTATGAATATTGACATATGGCCTGCAAAGAAAATAAAAAGAGAAACGTTTGGATATACAGACGTATCTTGTTTATTATTATGACTACTGTCATTTTCATGAGGAAGTATTTGTCTCAAGTGTCTAAAACACAATATGTCCACAACACAATGCCCGGATGATAAATTTGTATATTTCTTCCTAGAATCATTCACTGTGGGCCATTAACTTCCAGAAAGATATATACATTCTAACCTTCCATGTGGCTTAGGTGTCTTAAAAAATGCGCAAGATTCTCATTTTACCACGTCAGACAGTTTTTCTTGTGTTACTTTGTACATGAAACTCTTTCCCAACTTTTTCATACA
The DNA here is from genome assembly GCA_964020975.1 of Hermodice carunculata. Classification (NCBI taxonomy): domain Eukaryota; kingdom Metazoa; phylum Annelida; class Polychaeta; order Eunicida; family Amphinomidae; genus Hermodice; species Hermodice carunculata. The sequence goes on along the minus strand of OZ026615.1, from coordinate 49,920,580 downwards.
GGGAACATCTTGCTAAAACAAACCAAATTCTGTGCCAAGTGCCAAATAAGGTATAAAAGACATGTTTTTCAAATGCATGTGTTCTGCTGGGCACAAGGATTTGCATTTGCCCAACTCATGCTACCAGGAAGGGTAAGTTTCCTTCAAAAGTGAACAACCGACATAACAAAGCTTCCAGTGAGAGAAATAGACCATAAAAATACTTATTAAAACAGCATGCTTTATTTATAGACCTATGCTGTTATAATTATGAAGAATACTTACCCGTCATGTGCCTGGGCACGCATGCTTTCCATAGTGATGTTCCGCACATTGGTAACGCTGGAACGATTTTGGCGTTCGTAAAAGGCTGTGCAAGATACTTTACCCTGAGCTCCAGTGTCTGTGAAAGATCTTGCACGGCGTAATGCGTCAAGATCACGTTTTCTGCTTGGATTTCAATATTGGATGCAACATCTGTAACGTGTTGACAAGTTTTTGTTAATATCTAATATATGAACAAGGTTACCCTCATTTCTTATGCAACAGTAAAAAAAAAATCAATGACAATCTTGCAGCGAAATATTTTAACAATACAGTTGTTCAATATTCCGAGTTAGGTCTATATTCAATATAGATATGAATTTCATCTGAATTTCGGTTGTGAGGATTTGGCATTGTGGTATTGAAGCGCATTTGCCCTAAAGTATGTCAGTATTTTATGGCAAAAATATATTTCCCTATTTTCGTACCACTGACAGTAAAAATTCAATACTTAATGGTTGAAAAATTCTAAGACAGCATGGCAGTACCCGTTTTTGCAGTTTGATATCAAATTAAATTTCTATGAATTGAATATTGGGGTAGCATTGAAGAAGTTCATTCCTCGTGTGGTTTTGTCTCAAATTGGCGGTAAAAATTGAATGCAGTCGTGTTATACAAATAAGCCGCAAGCTCTGATTTTGTAGGGCAAGCAGAGAAAGTGGACTAAATACACAAAAATAAAGATAAATATATGTGTGCATGTAAGTATGTATGTATGTATGTATGTATGTATGTGCGTATCTATATATATATATATATATATATATATATATATATATATATATATATATATATATATATATATATATATATATATATATATGAATGAGCATGTGCACCGGTCCAGATAGGCCCTTCCACCAAAACAGGATGAAATTAAGAAATAGGCCTACCATCGCTGGTCTGTACGGAACTCAATCCACCCCAGGAAGCTTTAATCAGCATCCGTTTGCAGCAGTTGGGGATATTAATTACTCTGTTGCAGCAAGGTTCCCATTGCGTCCCTTCCTCATCCAGGTATATAAGTTTACATTCAAAGTCATTCTCTGAAATATTTAAAAAACAAAGATAGATATTCATTCGAGAAACAAAATTTTAAAATAAAGTATGAATTGTAACACCATTAGAGTCTCATGAGTTTCACTTTGATGTCAGACGGTGTAAGTATAAGCTTGCTGGCGGAACTTACACCTTATGATAGTGACATACTCGTGTGGTTTTTCACATACGAAACATAGGAACAGTCATGTTGAAATTAGAAAAAAAGAACACTCTGTCCTTACTATGGGTTAGTTAGGTCCTAGTGTTTGAAAAAAAAACGGCGAATCCTACGCCGATTGAAGTTTGTGGATAGTGTGGTCTGTAGACCGACGGAAAGTATTTAATTCCAAAATGCAAATCACATTTGGCATGGTTCAGTCATTCTCACCTGATGGCAAGACTAGGTCCGCCACACACTGGCCTGAGCCTCTGGGGTGCTCTTCCATTGGAAACGCCTTGCTGGGCTCCCAGGCGCCTAGGGCAGCACAGGAGCCAGCCAGGGAAACTTTCCTATCTCTCATGCAGAAACCCATCACCGTTATGTGAACAGGTGTCATGTTGCGCTAGGGGGAAAAAGAAAATGAGTTTTTAATGCTGTGAGAAATAACACATGTATTAACTTCCACGTGTGTGTGTGTGTGTGTGTGTGTGTGTGTGTGTGTGTGTGTGTGTGTGTGTGTGTGTGAGAGAGAGAGAGAGAGAGAGAGAGAGAGAGAGAGATCACGTTGCCATTATCCATAATTTATTTATAGTTTATTATAGTCTTGGCACTATAATTCCAGAAATAATTTATATCATGAATACAGGACGATCAAATTACTTCTAGACTACTTTAGTACACTCAGTTGTGAAAGAGTACTATGTCCCATATGATTTCAGATACAATACTTTACTGTACATGTGTACTCTATGAGACCATTCTTATATGTAAATAACTGCAGTGCCATCAAAGATAAATAGGCCTCATAATCTTACATGTAGACGTACCTCTGAAGGTGTCATTCGTGTGATGATAACGAATACGTTAAAGGCCTCGTATAGAGTATCTACTTACTCTTGGCAGTTACTGAAACCCTATCTGAAAAAGAAAAAGAACGCCATTTATTCGGGCACACGCTACAGGGCTTTAAAGTTCGATACTGAACCTTTCTTTTTTTTGTCCTTGTGAATTTTGATTCAAAATCAAGTTAAAAAAAAAAAAAACAAACAAACAAACAAAAACAAACAAACAAACAAAAAAAAAAACCACCAAAACGAATTAAAACTAATTTTTGATACATTATAACCCGGTCATAGTGCTTATAGTACATCACACAGCTGAGTTAATAAGTTGCTCCCTTGTAAACCACAATTAAAGCGATGTTTTGAAGGAGATATCAAATTAAACAAGACGGCTGTGTGAATATCCCGTCCTTGGCTGACCTTGACATTCAATATACAATGACTCCCACTATGGTCAGTGTGACTTTCCATTACAATCCCCATTGTAATACGTGGTAATCAATATGAACGCATGCATTAACTAACAGGTACCCGAATTTAAAAAAAAAAAAAACGTTAAAAATCAGGGATCCAGAGTGAAAACTTTTTATTACCCTCTATCAAGCTACATTTCCAGCAAGTTTCAGAACAATCCGAGTGACGGTTTAGAGCTCAAGTTGAAAGTAGAGAAAACACGCAAAAACACAAACACACACACACACACACACACACACACACACACACACACACACACACACACACAAATAGTCTAAAAAGAGAAGAAAAATCGCAGCGCCAACTGTTGAAGAAATTAAGATCTAGAGGTTCCCAGAAGTGTCCCTTTGCAAAGCAATTGGCTTGGTGGTTTCGGGGAAGATTTTTTAAGATTTTGCCACAAATTCATGAAAAATACAAAAATTGCTATAGCGTGACCATTTGAACAAACTTGGTAGAGACCTACCCAAGGTTTGTCCCTACCAAGTTTGAACTTGAAGTAAATCTGGACGGTTTTGGGGAAGTCGAAATGGTAAACGGACAGACGATGGACCATAGCCTATTTTATTCTATGTTTGAGAGGGAATTCCAGAATCCCAAAGGGAAATCCCCAAAAGTGTTTTTTACCCCCAAACCACCTGGTTGGTTCATTGTTAAACCAAACAATCAGACCGCGCGCATTCAATTTTTATGAACTGTTTTCAATATAATTTAAGGCTCCTCATTCAACCCGCGTGTCATGCCTCCGCGTCGCAGAAGAATTGTTCCTATTAATATTATCGAGAGTGGCACTGACAGTTCCCAGGATTATTAAGTGTTGATAATGGCCTGTTTTCATCGTATTTTGACGTTTTATTTTCATGAATTTGTTGCGCGATTCGCAGGTCAATGTTTCTTGCCGATAAAAGAGTGTGCATCGGGTGACAACTTTGAACTATTTTCACAGTTACTATGAACACGGACTTATTAATCTGAGGTCCATGGTTTGATGCATTGATACGTAATTATTCGAGCGGTTAAGCGTGCCCCGCATGGGCGATGGGCACGGCAAAAGTCCAGGTAAATTCCCTCTCAAACATAGAATAAATAAAATCTGACATGTCTGATTGGGAGTTACGGTGTTTTTTCCCACTCGTCGTCCTTGTTGATGTTGAAAAGTACTGACTCGTGAGCTTCGCTCACTCGTGACTTTCCACATCAACAAGGACCATTTGTGAGAAAAAATACGGTAACTCCCTCTCGGCCATGTGGGATTATCTATATATTAACCTGACAGCGTTTAAATCAAGATGCAGGCCTGATTTTAACGCCCTGCGTATTAATCTTATAATAAAGTGCTACTGAATAAACAAGTAATATATGTTCATAATGCGCATTAATATTGTACCACTTGAATATCGGGGTTATAGGGAAGTGCAACGCCAAGGATTCCCCCACTTGATTATTAAGTCTCCCTTGTTGAGGCCTGTAGACCTAAATACGTTCAACATGCAACTTAATTACCCTTTTGAACCCTGGGATCCTGGGAGGTTACCATGGTTACACATATGCATTTGACATATGTATATGTAAATTATGATTTGCTTCTGCAATTGACTTAAAACATATAATGTTATATATATATGCAATCCTCAGACTACAAACGACATTATTATGTACATAATAATATTGATTATTTTCCAATATTATGCAAGCTAATAAGCATATACATTTGGTATTCAAAACGGCTGCAATATAATTTTTGAAGAAAAAATTATTATTTTTTGAAGAATTTTTACATTTAGGGCTTCTAGTTTTCCAAATCGATAAAAAAAATATTAATGAGATAAGACCAGATAAAAAAGGCAGAGGTCCTTAGCTACATTTTGATATATATTATGTCACCAGTTGCATGTCATATACATGTATATTATAATTATGACTCTGATAAACAACCTAAGGCATGCAAACCTATATGCGCCATATTGGATAAAGATGAAAAGCACATGACCTTTGACCCCGTTTTAAGGCCATCTGCCACCTGCTGCTATCTGTACCCACTCCTTAAGGCATAAAACGAGACATAATTATCAACTACCTTAATTATTAGACCAAGACATATCAAAACAATATATTTCGTGCTGTTCAGCTTTTATTATGTTAATTATATGCACATGACGTATGTGTGGGCCAAAATCTCGTTCTACCGGGTACATAAGGTTAAGAGCTTCCGGCGGGCTTGCCCCGCCCCCCCCCCCCCCCGGGCCTGTCACCAGAAGCGCTGCTGGACCCTGGGAGTGATAAGTGTTAGGTGCCGACATGGCCCACACGCTGGCCTCAATACAAGTTTGTCACAGCCCTTTTCACTTTTCATTTTGCTCCAAGAACCTGACAGTGACCGGGCCTCTGTATCTCTTCTGAAAATTATGACTGTTTCTCACTTCACATTTCAGTTTATTTTTCAAGCTTCATTTTAAACTTCAATAAGATTTTTTTCTCCACTTCATTTCTAAAAACAGATATCGATCTGCTAATAGTAGGGCCTACCACTTTCAAAATTCTTCCTGGCATTGACAAAATGGGCACCCAGCCTTCTCAGTAATATTTGAAGCACATATATCAGGCTGTAAAAAAAATAGGACGCCAATACTTGTAATTGTGACACATTTTTATGTACAGAAGATATACAAAAATCCAGAAGCATAAGGCCGAGGCCTAGCAAGTATTTAGGCTCAAAATGAGATGGCTGGGCACCACAGTGGTACTTGCTGAATGTGACCTCTGTTGAGAAAGACCACTTGCCTTTTGTGACCACACATTCGAGGACATAAATGTCTATGTTCATTGTCATTTTACTTGCAATCAAGCCCATAATATATATATTAATAATCTTATGACTTTTTCGATCACAGCATTTTTTTCCACTTTATTAAAAATTTCAGGCCGGCACGCTTCACTCTTTACGCTAGCTATTATAGGCTGTATCTCATTCCACTTCATCCAGATTCTAATCTACAGCGTTCTACTTTGGATGAGACGACAACTTTGGCATATCAATTATAATGGAGGCATCTGTTTATTTGCACTTGAACAGCACTGAACCATTGCTCACCAACCAATCTTTATAAAAAAAAATTATCTCTTTGCTTATGGCCAATACCAGGTAACAGGTCAGCGAGTTTGAACTTGCATGCATTTGAGTGTGCTTGTGATGTAATTACGCGGGCATGTAAGGGTCTTTGAGTTTGACGTTGGCCTACATTTACCCCCAGACACAGGCTTAATGTTAAGCCTAATGGTTACAAAACATTTCTCGACTACGTAGGCCTACAGACTGTAAACAATCAAAACACAAGGTAGCCAGTTAAATTAACTTCAAGTCATCATAAAGTATTAAATAACACCAACAAGTCCTTGTGCCTGCCTATCTGATTACCATCATTTTTACACTTGTCCCTCCCAGCTGTAAGAAACTTAGAAAGTAGAGATCGACTTACCTGTCAAAACAGTCAGGCGGCTTATGCAAGTTATGGGGCGGTGGCAGCGTAACAAGCTATATATATACCCCCAAAGGACGTCATTTGAACGTTTTGCTTATTATGACGTGTTCCAATTTTGACGTCAAAAGGCCTCGGCCCGGCTGATGCTTTTTGTGACGTTTTCCTCGAGGGTCTTATAGTGACGCAAAAAAAGAAAATTACTATAAGGCCTAACATACAAAAATAACCATGTTACATGCCTAAATATTCGAGGTAGGTCTTTAACCATATTTTTTTTCTTTCTTTCTTTTTTTTTTTTTTTTTTTTTTTTGCAGGTAGGGTAATAGGGAACACGGTTATAATCATTTTTTCCTAATTATTTGTAAAGCACTTTGTACCTTTCCCCCGGTCGGTATTCAGATTTCATGGTGTTTTATAACTTACCTGCAGTAGCTAAGTATCTACAAATGAGTTCTTACCAGCCAAGTTATCTAAGAAGCTGGAATAAAGATTAATGAAATGAAAATTATAGGCCTGCTGCAGAGTGTAATATTTCATCCATTTTGTACAGTGGTGTATGATATCCCACGGAAGCCATTCAAAAACGTTGACCGAGTTAGATGGCACTGCACATTCTTCAGTCGTGTATCAGTGCACGCACATTCAATAATAACATTGCAATCCACTGCCTCAAATCTCAACTGCCTGGATGGCTCAGTAAGTAGCTTATAATATATGGCTCCAACAGTTGGTAATGCTGGGGGTCCCGGGATCTCTCCTCAAGGCGTGCAAGCAGTACAATTAAAGATAGGGAAGACAAGCGATGAGAGAAAAGTGGGTGTTGGGGGGGACCTCCACCGAAGACAGAACCCCTTTTGCGGGGGGAGGGTAGGGGGATCCCCCTCCCCCCAGATCCGGGATGGATTTTAAAGGACTTCCTTTTCCCCCTTTTGACTCGATCAGACGTATCACTTTACCAATACAAGTCAACAAAAGTTTTTTTGTCGTATTTTGCATCATAAACAACTCTGGTAACCGACATTAAGAAAGCGTAGGCCTACTTACATATGCAGGCCTAGGCCACACATGATTCATGAATAACCGTGTTCTTTCACATATTTGTTCCTTTGGCAATGATTAGCTGGTACTAAGTGGTAGCTCATTACATAGATTTTAAAGTCTTATTCGGTGAATCTTCTCAGCTTGCGGCAAATCAAGTTTTTCTCTTTTCAACCCAAAATATTTGTAGGCCTATTTTTAATTCCAAAATTGCAGTATTTCTCGACCTGGAGTTTGTAAAACTATTGACACAAAGTCGCAGTTATAATGAAGAAATGAATAGACCTATTTGTTGAATAAATATCAACTGTAACAATACTTTACAGGTATTTTTCATCATGAGGGCCATGGCCCTCCGATCTTGGCTGTGATCTTGAAATTGATAACTTCCTTCTTTCTAATTTTGCTGCAACGGTCTTCATTTTTACAGACTCTTCCAGAGACTATTTCACTCATTGAGAGCTTCTTCTGTTTTACACCTCTGAGTACGGCTGTTCCATTGTCTGGGCTACTACATGTGGAGGCTACACACTCAGGGTAAACATGGAAGCTCCGCTTCATTTTATTCTACACTTTTAAGTATTCTGCTTGCCGGGGATGTTCACCCAATGCCCTGGTCCCACGAGGACAGACAATTGTAGAAGACCAAAATTTCCATGCACAGTATGCCACAGAGGTGTCATAGCAAGTAGCAAGTAATGGAATGGTTGGACCCATGTCCAATGCCCTGGTCACATTTCAAAAGAAGTCTATGATCATAACGTCAATAGCAATCAAGATTTCTCTTACCTATGTGAGGCATGCATTAAACATGTATGCACTCTTCCTCAGTTGGACCCCAATATCTCATGTGATGAAGAGGAGGACGATTCTACCACCCACCCACCCACCCCCCAGGGCGGACCTAAACACCACCCATCCGAGGATGGCATGTATCAGTCTGATAACCAGGACGACTGTAACTAATATATCTTTAATACTTCTATAAAAACTGGAATAGTGCCACCGTCATGGAAGGAAGCGAATATTACAGCTATTTTCAAAAAAGGTGACAGACATGCACCAGGAAATTATAGACCATGCAGTTTAACAAGCATTGTTTGCAAAGTCCTTGAATCCCTAGTGAGGGATTCAGTTGTAAATTATGTAAAGGGAAACTCACTATTTAGTAGCAGGCAGTATGGATTTATTTCTGGGCAATCCACAGTTTTGCAACTTTTAACAGTATTAGACAAATGGACTGAGATTTTAGATGAAGGATGATGTGTGGACATCATATACTGTGATTTCATGAAGGCCTTTGATAAAGTCTCCCACAGAAGACTAATTTCAGTGCTCAAATATTATGGATTTCCAGATAGATTTTATAACAGTTTGGGTCGAAGACTTCTTAAAACAGCGTAAAAAAAGAGTAATGGTACGGCATCAGATTGGCATGAAGTCCTAAGTGGAATACCACAGGGATCTGTTTTAGGACCAATACTCTTTGTTACATACATCAACACAATGGCAGATACTTCGGTAAATTCAGAGATATATCCATTTGCAGATGACACTAAAATTTTTAGGGGTATTTTTGAAGAAAATGATTGTCTTAAACTTCAGAATGCTGCAAGCAGAATGTCAGAATGGACAGATGGCTCTCTATTAAAATTTCATCCGGATAAATGCAAAGCAATGAGAATAGGGAAAAAAGATATACCAAATGGGACCTACACAATGGATGGACATACACTTCAAGTATCTGAGGAAGAAAAAAACCTAGGAATTATTATGGATAATAAGTTATTCTACCCCAGTCACATGCGCGCGCAAGGTAAATTCGTCTTTTTTTCGGGCATAAATTTGCAACAAATCCCAGCAACCATGCCCTCTCGTGCATTGCTGACGTTGCTTGTTACGTCAGCAGCCAGCACATTGTGTTTCATCGCTCTTGCTTTCATAAACAAAGCATAACGTGAAGTCTGCTCTTAGAACAGCACGCGCCGCACGTAACGCGTGATAATCAAAGTTGCAAAGCTTATTTCCGTTAAAAAAAAAAGGGGGGGGGGATGGGTCTGTCATTTGAGGCGTTTTTTGAAATTTCAGTTGATCAGGTTTACTTGTTTGTCTCTTGCAACATTACTAATACTATGTTGTCGGAAACTGGGATAGAATGGGGTTTAACTACTTCTGGGGAGGATTGGACGTTCAACTAAGCCCGCACCATGAAGGCTTGGCAGGTTTGGTCCATGCCCTCCTTCGTCGGGCATGGACTAAACCTGCCAAGCCTTTATGGTGCGTGCTTAGTTGAGCGTCCAATCCTCCCCAGAAGTAGTTAAACCCCTAAATCATTTGAGAAGCATGTGTCATGTAAAGTGAATAAAACCAATTCTATTATGGGAATAATACGCCGAACTATGAAGTGCCCTACCGTGTCAATCAGGGGCGTATCCAGGATTTGAGTTAGGGGGGTTTCCAAATTTGATGGTATAGGAACTGCGAGCAGCCGAAGGCCGCGAAGCTGTGCTAGGGGGGTCCGGGGGCATGCCCCCCCCCCGGAAAATTTTGAAATTGTACACCTTAAGTGGTGCATTCTGAGGCCTAAAAATGCTCCTATTTATCATTTTTGGCAACCAATAATAAAAAAAAATTCAAGGCTATTTTGAACAAAAATACAAGGAATTTTCAATATTTCTAGTTTGTGATAAATGTCGTGTAGGCCCTATATTTTGTACTGTTAAGAACATGCACGAAAAAATGCAACATTAAGAATTCAATGAGCACCTGTCTTAATAAATAATTACTAATCAAATGGAATAATAATATGTATTCATAGCAACTTGAAGTAGCAACACGTTAATCACTTATGATAAGATGTGATGAGAGATGGTTGACGTATCTGCAATAGTTTATTGCAACAAAAAAAAATACAACAACAGGTCATTCTGATCTTTATTGAGAACAGGTCATTCTGATCTTTATTGAGAGGTACCTTGACGGTCTGGTTAATATAACCTGTCAGTTCCAAAATTGAAATAGATCAATGGCTTGCCTTGGTGTACTTTGCATTTATAATTCAAGCAAAATACCTTAGGATTTCCAAGGAAAGCTGTTGACTGAGGCCATGGTTTCTGAAACTAAAATTAAAAAAGTCATTTGATCAAGGCAATTTATGCAAACTTGAAAGAATGCAATAAATACTGTATACCGCTAGATGTCGCACATTGCATATAGCTTAGGCCTTACGCATAGCCTACTTATTTTTAATTTAAGCTTAGTTGGTTGTCTCTTATTTTCTTATCATGATAGCCTAGGCTTGACTGAAGAGGGTAAATGGAGGAATATATAATGCCTGACGTTTAAAAATAATAATGGGGAACAAACGTTAAGTATGGACGAAAAGTGGTCACATCATGATAACAAGTTAGGCCTGTCATTTGACTTCTCAAGTTTTGTAACGTGTTCAGTCATGCTGAATGTTGTTAGGCAGCAGTGATCTGATAGCAGAATTTGTTTATTAAATGTTATGATTATGTGATTGTCAAATATTACCAGACTGTCAACAATATACTTTACCTGTTGAAGTTCTTGTAAAATGATTGAGCAGAGATGTCTGCTTCATTGCCTTCAATTTTTTCTCTGCTGGCGCCTCCATGACAGCAGGCCTAGCGTTGCCTGCAGAAGGCGACCCTTACGGATAGGCCTCATGAATTCTTATTTTGGTCAATCTCGTCCTGTAGAGGCGGAGTCTGCGAGCAAATTTGTCCGCGGTATCAGGGAAGGGGTATTGGATATAGGCCTATGCGTGAACAAAATTAAAGTAACTTTATAGGCTGTGTGTAGTCTAACGTTAAGGTTATATTCACATTTGAGGCCAAATGAAAGTGAACAGTGGTTTGTGGTAACGCTAGGTTGGAAATAATTGCTAATTTCTCGCAATTTGTGACAAATCAGCCCGTGAGAAGGAAACCCTTGTTTGGTGAGGCGGGGGGGGGGGGGTTCCGGGCAACCAGGAAACCCCCCCTGGATACGCTAGTGTCAATGCACAAGCCACACCTGCTATAACATCACCCTGGTTCCCTGGTCAACCCTTTACGGTTGTCCCGATGGCCTAGAGGTCAGCGTGTTGGACTTTACATTTGGCTAGGCGAGTGTGCCGAAGGTAGTGGGTTCGAATCCCATACAGGTCGACAAAAATTTATCGTATTTTTCATTAGATGCGGAAATTTCTTTATTAGCATATAAATCACTAGTGAGACCCCATTTGGAATATGCCAATGCAATATGGAATCCGCACACGAGGAAGCAAATCACACCTATAGAAAATGTACAACGAAAGGCTCTTGCCTGGTTTTTCAAACTTAACATATACTGCATTACCGTTACCAGCTCTTGCCTGGTTTTTCAAACTTAACATATACTGCATTACCGTGTTGATATGGCACTCGCACATAACTACCTGCATTGAACCATTCTTTTTATGAATGGGGATTTGGTCGAGTGGATTTGTGCGTTTCCCATTTCAGCTAGGCGACTGGTGCCAAAGGTTGCAGGTTCGAGTCCCGCTCGTTCCGAACATGAAATATATATTTTCGGCATTTCCTTAATACTGGTGGATTTAAGTCCCCGATTCTGGAAATAAATGCCGACTCAGTAAATATACTGCATTACCGTGTTGATATGGCACTCGCACATAACTACCTCCATTGAACCATTCTTTTTAGGAATGGGGAGTTGGTCGAGTGGATATGTGCGTTTCCCATTTCAGCTAGGCGACTGGTGCCAAAGGTTGCAGGTTCGATTCCCGGTCGTTCTGAACATGAAATATATATTTTCGGCATTTCCTTAATGCTGGTGGATTTAAGTCCCCGATTCTGAAAATAAATGCCGACTCAGTAAATATACTGCATTACCGTGTTGATATGGCACTCGCACATAACTACCTCCATTGAACCATTCTTTTTAGGAATGGGGATTTGGTCGAGTGGATATGTGCGTTTCCCATTTCAGCTAGGCGACTGGTGCCAAAGGTTGCAGGTTCGAGTCCCGCTCGTTCCGAACATGAAATATATGAAGAACGATTGAGAAAACTACATCTACCGACACTTGCATATAGAAGGTTTAGGGGCGACATGATTGAAACTTTTAAGATAATCAAAGGAACATACAACAAAACTGTGATTGAGGGACTTCTCCCCCTGCAGCAATCTACAATAAGAGATCATAGATACAACATATTCAAGAGGAGGTCTAAATTAGATGTTAGAAAATATCATTTTGGATTGAGGGTGAATGACCAGTGGAACAATTTGCCTGATGAAGTTGTAAATGCTAATACTGAAACAATTTGAAAAGAAGTTAGACTTTTTGTGGAAAGACAGCGAAGTTATGTACAGCCCGGACATGAACGTACAGGAAAAGACTGTAGCTCGCGCCACCCATTATGCACTGTCTAATATACAACACACGTTCAACTTTGATTAATAGGAGCTGACACTGGAGGCTTTATAAAGCCTGTTGTCAGTAATTATCTTGTAATCTTGTAATCTTGTAACATGTCAACCAATCCAGATTTTGATTGGTATGACTGTTTTAATACAAAGGGACTGCATTATTTACATTTAAACATCAGATCTATTCTTCCTAAAATTTCGCAGCTCTGTCATCTTGCATCTGTTTTCAAAGGTTCAATCTTATGCATATCAGAAACGTGGCTTGATGACTCTGTCATAGATGACGACATAGCAATTCCAGGTTACCTGGTTGTGAGAAAGGACCATAATCGCAATGGAGTGGTGTATGGGCTTGCATCAAGGACAATATTGCTTTGATATCGAGGACAATCTCCCCGTGGACAGTTTTGAAGCACTCTGACTAGCAATCCTGCTTCCCAAAACTCATCCAATCATGTTGTACATATTTTACAGATCTCCTAAGGACTCTGATTTCTTATTTTATTTGGAACAGTCGCTATCTTCCTTTAGGTCTGATTTAGAAGTTTTTGTACTGGGTGACATGAATATCTGTGTGATTAACGACAACTCCCCTTAAGAACAAAGATAGCCTACATTTCTTAATTAGGAATTCTTTTTTGTCACCAATCGATCTCAGATGCCACCAAAGTTGCCCAGAATAGTACCTCATGCATTGACCATCTTATTATAAACGACCGTGATAAAATTTGCCAATCAGGAGTCCAACCCCTCGGACTCCGTGTTCACATGAGTATCTATTGTACTAGAAAGGTCACACAGAGCACTTTCAACAGTAATCACATTCTCAAAATTAATCCACTCAAATATTATTCATCTGACGAATTTCCATCGGCCTTTATCAACATAAAGTGGTCAGATATAATTAGTTGTGATGATGTTTCAAATTCAGAGGGCCTGGTCTTCCTTCAGGTCAAAATTCACCTGTGTTCTTAATCAATTCGCCCCTTAAACAAGCATTAGGCTTAAAAACAAAACAGAACTATGGACAACTTCTGAAATTTTGGAAAAAAATCAAATACAGAGAGAGAGTCTTCTTCTCAGACATCGCAATACCAATCATCATGGTTATTGGGATCCAGCTGTCAACTAAAAATTCTGCAAAGTGCGTAACAACATTCAAAGAGTTCTGAAAAAAGCCAAAGCAGATTTTTTTTCTGTAAAGCTAGAGGAAAACAGAAACAGCCTAAGGAAAATTTGGCTAACATTAGAGTCACTAGGTTACTCAAGTTCATCCTCGGCAAAACACAATGTAGGTACAAAAGATCGATGGTGAACTTTACTTAAATCTAAGGAAAGTTGGGACTATTTTAATATACTGATATCGCCATCAAATTAGTCGAGAAGTTGCCTCGCTCCTCTGACATATTTGGATGGCTTCCGATAAAATCTGAAAAAAAATTACGACGACAAGGGTATAGCACAAGATTCATTTGCCCTCCAACCAGTCGACAAAAGCTTTGTGTTGCGCGAATTACTTTCACTCAACACTTCTGAAGGCACAGGACTAGACTCAACAAACGGGGTATTCGTAAGTGATTCAGCCACATTTTTCTGTGTACCCATTACATCAATAGTTAGTTGATCTACTACCTCATGTGTGTTCCCCCAGGATTATAAAGTAACTAGAGTAAAGCCACTGTATAAAAAAAATCCAGGCAGGAGGTTGGCAACCACTGACCGATGGCAATTTTTCCTATTGTATCGAAAATTTTGGAAAGGGCAGTATACCTCCAGGTCTCGAAATACTTGGGGGCTGGGAGTGTGCTGTAAGACTTTCAGTCAGGTTTCAGGAAAGGTTTCTCGACCGACACACATCTTACTCATTTAACCGACTACAACAAAGGTAACATGGCCGAAGGTTATTTCACAGTCATGGTCCTTATGGAGGTTCAAAAAGCCTACGACACGGTAAACCATGAGGTCTTGTGTGAAAAGCTCAGACCAGTTGGCTGCGGTGAGCTATCATGTGGAGTCCCCTAGGGCAGTATTCGTGGCCCACTGTTGTGGCTCTTCTATGTTAGTGATATGCATGCTAGAGTCTCATGCAAGATGTTACTCTATGCTGATGACACAGTCTTCGTAGTAAAAGGGAAAGACCCTAACGAATTAAATTTCTTCTTCTTTAAGCACAAATTTACAATCAAGCAATCATTAGCTAATTGACACCAAGCTCTCAATGCATCCCGGCAAGACAATGCATCTTGTTTGGGTCGAAAAGAATGTTGAAAGAGGTGGATAAATTTGATGTCAAATGTCAGGATTCTAAAATCAAGTCTATAGAAAATTCGACTATCTTGGACTAGACATTGACCAGTGTTTGAATGGTACCACCCTGGTAAACAGCATAGTTAAAAGAAATGATTCATGCCTTAAGTTACTTTATTGGCAAAGCCATTTTGTCAATTTTGAGATTTGCTAAATGATAGGTCATGCTTTGGTTGAGCCATTCTTCGATGACACTGTGTCAAGCTGGCACTCCTCCTTGTCACAGACGATACACCACAAATTGCAAGTCGCACAGAACAAACTGGTCCACTATTTTCTTGACCTAGGTCCCAGAACTCATGTGGGCCCAGCGGACTTGCAGAAAGCTGTTCTTCGGAGCACCCAATTATGAGCCAGTCAGCTGAGACTAAATCATTCTTATAACATTTTTCATGGTCTGAGCCCTGCTTATCTTACAACGAATTTTGAAAGGTGTCACACTACTCATAATCATTACAGGAGACATAGACATGTTAAGTTTACAGTCCCAAGGACCCAACACAAAGGTCACATTACTTTTTATTACAATGCTATCAGGGACTAAAATAACCAGCCCCCAAGAAATAAGGCTTTTGGCAGGCAGGCAGGTCTAACTTTAAATCGAAAACTATGACTTTGTATTTGTGTCTTTTTGTCCAGAAACACTTCCTAGTAGTCATTACCCTATTCGGCAGTCCGAACTCTTTACTCTCCATAAGCTAACCTGTCCCTGTCTAACCTATACACATATGGAAGTACTATTGTCCATATTGCACACGTTCTTTTGTAAAATTTTGACATAGGCTGTATTGGCCCAAATAAATTAAAGGGTCTTCAGCGGGTAACTACGCAGAACATGTTTCGGAGCCTATTTGCTTTTTTTTCAAAAATGGTTCAGACCAAGTAAATATCAGATTGTTTCAGATTCGTTTTATTATACCTCAGTGAGCCACAGACGCTTTGTACACAACATGGATACAGACAAAAAAAGTTGACATAATAATATGTGAGAAAAATATGTCAGTATATTCATTTTTCCATCGTTATTATGAGGTTGAGAACTGTTTGCGAACCAAACAAATTGTATATGTAAGCTGCAAGTTCATTCAGAATTATAACATTTTGTACGCTCATCAATGCAATTAACTTTTCATAGACGGATATAAAAATACTTTTTGGTAAGAACTTCAGTTTTAAAGATTGATACAAATTACAAATCATCCCTAAGTGATACTCATCTTCTACCATATTCATACCATGCTTTAAAAAAAATTCACATAAACGGTTCTGAGCTTCTAAATTTTGCCTACGACAGATTTCTATTGTTAAATCATGATTAGAACACCTAAATCGTTCTACAGCGATCCTATGTCTTTCCCATGTTACACAATCTAAATATTTTTTTCTCTCCAATAAGGATTTAAAACCACAATAAATGCACAGCTTGTGAGAATTTCCTATACTTGTACACCATTCTGGAAATTCCATATCTGATAATCTACTTTTAAACTCATTTATAAAATTATTTTCATCACCGACAGACTCATTAATCCAGACATGGCTAAATCCACCAGTACATAATATTGATTTTACTTGGGTTGCCCAATTAACTCTTCCAGCGTCATCGAAACTCTTCAACATGTAATAACAATTTTTAGGGTAACGATCTTCTGGCATATTAAGTTTGGGGCGGCAATCTTAGAATAAAAATAAAATATTTTCTTTGAACTTTTTTATGTTATCATAATACTTATATCCCCACACCTCGACACCATAGGTTAAAATTGGTGTAACATTTTATCAAACAACTTCGAAGCTAAATCTGTTGGCAAACCATTGCATTTAAAATAAAGTGTCCTGATTAATGCGACAGATATCTATGCTTGGTCAGAGAGTGTATTTATTGTTTTGGTCCATTTTGATCTTAATGAAAATATTGTACCCAATATGATACTATATCCATTTTCTGCCCATTGAATGTCCATTTTTCATCCATCCGTACAAGTCCTCCTCTTCTAAACACAATAATATTTGACTTTGAAATGTTTGCATTTAGACTAAATTCTAAACAGAATTTGTTAAGAGTATTTAACATTTTTTTGCAATCTGCCTACAGCATCGTTTAATAAAGTTAAATCATCTGCATATAAAAGTAACCCAATACTGTCTATATTTGCTGAAATGAAAATGCCTTCACATTCTTGCCTATTACCCACAAAGATGCCAGCTCGTTAACATAAATTAAGAACAAAAAAGGACTAATCATGCAGCCCTACCTAGTTCCTAGGGTGCAACCGAAAAAAAATCTGTCAACCCCTCCGGGGTGCGAACACATGACTTCGAAGTAAATATCAGTCATATTAGACCGGATCATGGTCAGAGCTCCTCCCCGTCCCAATTGAGTTGGGGTCTAGGTGGGGTCAGGGCATGGGAAACTACAAGTTTCCATGCTCCGGTCCCAATTATGGGTGTCGGGTGGTGATCGGACCCACATCTGGTTCAAAGAGCCTTTCCTTATAATATATTTTAGTATAGATATTATGAGTCCATTTCGTAGATTTTTTACATATAAGTTGCATGGCTCATATATAAGGTTCTTTGTATATAGGGACCCCTTTGGAAATAAGTCTCGTATTGACTTTTTAGGGTTATCGCTAGGTTTGTATAAACATATTTCTCAACATGTTTTTATTTTTGCATATGTATATGTTACCTTGTGAATCTAGTCAAATCAAATCAAATAGCCTCCGGGTCCGACCGGCTCGACTAAGTCGGACCAAATTTTTGCCTTAAATATATTTTTATGTTATTAACTTATTTACCCTTCGGGCCTCGGGCTGATACGGCTGCCCGAAGGCTGATATGAGGGCAATGCCAATTAAAAGAGGTTTAAAATATATTTATTAACTGACTATGCATGTTATTTTTACTGTACTACTGGATAGGGTAACACGGGGGAATTGGGCACAGGGGCAAAATGAGTAAGTACCTCACCTAACAAGAAAAAAGATATACTTTGAAATGACATAGATGTATTATTGCAGCCATCATGTGACCAAAGTTGTATAAAAACCATGTTCGTCAGGTGAAGCTTTACGGTTTCTATATAGCAAACCAGCAAAAAATTTAGGGTGTTAACTCAGAAATTTCTTTCCACTTTAGATAGCACATAGGAGTGGCAATGCGAGTTTCAGTGCAAAAGGTATGTGACCAATACATGAAGCACCTGCTGTATTTTGTTCTCTGAATGGATCACTTAGTTGTAAATTGACTGTCAAAAATTTCTTTTGCTGTAAACTCAGCTGACTGACTAATCAGGAGAACCGTAAAGTGATAGGCCTACCAGGTGTCTTTTTATTTTTGGCACAAGTGATAAAATTTGGGTTTTGAGTGGTTACGCCTATACATTTTGGAAACACTATAGTCGGTTTTAATGAAGAATATTTCAAAGGTTGAGAGGACCGGTTTAAAACCACCAGTTGCCTTTATCGGAGACTGCCTGTCTCAAATCAGGAGTGAAATTTATTTCTTCACATTAGTATTGGAAGATGAATGTTGATGCTTTGGTCCTTTGGAATCTCTTTGCTGTTATTGTTGGATTTGAAATTTATAAATGTGGGTCATGCTTTGCAAAACTATTTGATAAACACTTCGTTAACTATGTTGTGCTGTAGGCTGTGTTCTCCGACTCGTAGTTATAATGGAGGTAGAGTGTGTTTATAATGTTCCAGATTCATAAATATCACAAAAAAGATACATGTCTACTTTCTTCTTTCGCTGTAGAGTAGGCTGACTGACTAATCAGGAGAACCATAGAGTGATAAGCCTACCAGGTCTCTTTTTACTTTTTGCAGAAGTGATAAAATTTGGGTTTCGAGTGGTTTAGCCTATACATGGAGACATTATAGTCTGTATTAATGAAGAATATTTCAAAAGTTGAGAGGACCGGTTTAAACCACCAGTTGCCTTTGTGGGTGACTGCCTGTGTCAAGTCAGGAGTGATATTTGTTTTTTCACATTGGTATTGTAAGATAAATGTTGATGCTTTGGTAACTCTGGAATCTCTTTGCTGTCATTGTTAGGTTTGAAATTTATGAATATGGGTCATGTTTTTCTAAACTATTGGACATAGAGATTAGTACCTATTGCCAGAAAGGTTGCACCACAAATTGGTTTACATCTTGGTCATTTAAAAGATTATGACTGTGGAGCTGTGATTGTGAATGTTTTGATATTGCAAACAGTGATGTTAGTTTTAATGAAATCTGACTGTCATATTATTCCTAAGGTCATAGGAATAATTCAGATTTTGATTCCAATGTTAGCTGAGCACAGAACCCTCACAGTCCTCTTGTTTTACAATTTGGAGGAATTTTGTGCGTAAAAACAACTAGCTTTAATAACCTCATCTTCGTTTCACTTTCTCAGACTAGAATGAAATTGCATTAAAAATTATGCGCAGTCTAAAATTTATGACTTTTTGGATGAAGAGTAAGGAAGAAGAGCAGGAGGAGGAGGAGAAAGAAGAAGAAGAAGAAGAAGAAGAAGAAGAAGAAAGAAGAAGAAGTAGAAGAAGAAGAAGAAGAAGAAGAAGAAGAAGAAGAAGAAGAAGAAGAAGAAGAAGAAGAAGAAGAAGAAGAAGAAGAAGAAGAAGAAGAAGAAGAAGAAGAAGAAGAAGAAAGGACTTCTTGTAGCTTAGTTTGGAATTACAGCTCGAGGTCCAAAATGTAATGGTAATAATGATAATGATAATGATAATAATAATAATAATCATAATCATAATCATAATCATAATAATAATAATAATAATAATAATAATAATAATAATAATAATAATAATAATAATAATAATAATAATAATAATAATAATAAAAACAGAAGTTTGCTTTTCTACTACTTTCGATATGAATATGAAAACGAGATATGTTTTGTGAACACTCATTTTCTGGCATGTATAGGATTCCAAGAGGACCCATATTCTTCATATTTTGAACTTTTCGTTGTTTCTTCACATTGGTATTGGGAATGTTGATGCTTTGGTAACTCTGGAATCTCTTTGCTGTCATTGTTGGGTTTGGAATTTATGGATATGGGTCATGTTTTTCTGTACGATTTTGTAAATACTTCATTGGCTATGTTGTGCTGTGGGCTGTGTTCTCCGACTCACAGTTAAAATGGAGGTACAGTATGTTTATAATGTTCCAGATTCATAAATATCACGAAAACGATGTAGGCCTAATTTCTACTTTCTCTTTTCTGTAAACTTTACCTGACCAACAAGTCAGGAGAACTAAAAGGTGATAGGCCTACCAAGTCTCTTTTTTTTTTTTTTTTTTTTTTTTTTTTGGCACAAGTAATAGAATTTGAATTTTTAGCGGTTAGGCCTATACGTTTTGGGAACACTATAGTCTGTAGTTAATGAAGAATATTTCAAAGGTTCAGAGGACCGGTTTAAAACCACCAGATGCCTTTTATGGGTGACTGCCTGTCTCAAGTCAGGAGTGAAATTTGTTTCTTCACTTTGGTATTGGAAGATGAATGGTGATGCCTTGGCAACTCTGGAATCTCTTTGCTGTCATTGTTGGGTTTGGAATTTATGAATATGCATGGGTCATGTTTTTCTGTACTCTTTTACCTAAATGTGCGTAGCTTTTTTTCAAAATACAAGGATTTTTTTCCACGTATTTGCAATTAAGAAACTCGGTAAAAACGCAGGCTAAACTCAGCTGTTTTTGTGTAAAATGTTCAAAGAAAACGAAAACAGGCCTAAAAACCGCAAACATGCCTTAACAAACCATTTCCTGGAATGAAAGACAAGTAAGCAATCCCTTCTTATAATTATATTTCTGCCGATTAATTCAGTCAGTATAGTTTAGTAGCATATGGGGCAAAACATCGCTAACCTTTTCGAAAATGATTTAAATCTGAAATTTTTGTATAAAGGTGCGAGCAGAATACATAGGTTTGAGTTTTGTACAATTCGTGACCACGTAATCGTATCTTTATGGAAAAGGAGATTGTGAACGCTTCTACACTTTCACGTACACAATAAAACAATTTCTATCCCAGTCACATGCGCGCGCAAGCTAAATTCGTCTTTTTTTTTTTCGGACATAAATTTGTAACAAATCCCAGCAACCATGCCCTCTCGTGCATTGCTGACGTTGCTTGTTACGTCAGCAGCCAGCACATATTGTGTTTCATCGATCGTGATCGTGCGTGAAGTCTGCTCTTAGAACAGCACGCGCCGCACGCACCGCACGCACCGCGTGATAACCAAAGTTGCGAAGCTTATTTCCGTTAAAAAAGTAAAAAGGGGGATGGGTCTGTCATTTGAGGCGTTCTTTGATATTTCAGTTGATCAGGTTTACTTGTTTGTCTCTTGCAACATTACTAATACTATGTTGTCGGAAACTGGGATAGAATGGGGTTTAACTACTTGTGGGGAAGATTGGACGTTCAACTAAGCCCGCACCATGAAGGCTTGGCAGCCGTCCATGCCCTCCTTCGTCGGGCATGGACTAAACCTGCCAAGCCTTCATGGTGCGTGTTCAGTTGAACGTCCAATCCTCCCCAGAAGTAGTTAAACCCCTTATCTCACGAGAATTTTCGCTTGAATTAGCACAAGGGCCATCACGTTCTGTCGATACTTGTGGTTGAAGAAAGAGTGCTCATAGAACCATGACCACGTACAAAAAAATGATCATTTTACCCACAGTTACTTTCTCTGTTATGGTCTACCTCATTTGGGTATACTCTGATTCTATGTTTCTGCAGTGCTGATTGCCAATATTAATAAAGAATGCTCACTGACGAGTCACAATTGTATTGTCAACAATTACTTTAAAATAAATGACTCAGAGTTACGATGACCAGTGGTTAGGCGGGGGTCAGCCTTCGGCTTGGTGGCACTGTCGGCTAAATCTCTTGCCAAGTTTTCATTTTCACTTCAGGATTAAAGATTCAAGATTCAGGATCTTGTTTGGACCGTTGAATGACGATGACACAAATAAAGTATATAAGTAAATGAAAAATATTTAACCATTTACTGTTAAACAGAAAAAATGGGTCAGGAAGACACACATTAAGATATTTGATAGACCGCTATCATGTGCTCCACCCTACAACAGAAAATAAAGTGATCGTGTTCACATGCATGAGCACTACATCTGTCTTTGATTTATGAAAATTAGAAATTCAATACTAATTACAATTACAATTATTGCATTTGGGAATTGTCCATAACTGTTCATAATCTTGTAACTTTTTGTTACACCGCTCTTCAGCGGTTGTATTTATCATAATTAAATCTGGTGGGGGGAGGGGGGAGCGGTAGTTAAAAATTTGGACAAAATGAGCTCTCATCCCAGGTCCAACCAAATTTCTTAAGTTGTGTTAGTTTACTGAGGTTAGTTGGCAACGATGATACAAAAACACTGGTCAGCGTATTCCTAAATGTATGTCTCCAAGAGGGAATGATGTATGTCTGGGATGAAAGGTACAAAAAAGAACTTTCTTGACATTAACGACAGATAATGCATACTGTGGTCAATTGAACTTGGATGCACATTACACCAATTGCAGAACACATGGCTAATTTTCAAGTTGAATAAACATATTGCGAGAGAGAGAGAGAGAGAGAGAGAGAGAGAGAGAGAGAGAGAGCTTACATTACATAGGAGAACGTGAACTAAGAAAAGAGACAACTGACTAATTACTTATTGACTGAGCCACAGTACGAGTCATATCAAATATAGTTAATCTATGGCGACCCATGCGCTCATGACTCATTTCATATCCTCAGTTAGTTAGTGTATTTATTTATTTTTTATCTATTTATTTATTTATTTGTTTATTTATTTATTATTTTTGATGTTTGAAAAATATGAATATACTAAATTCTGTCTCAGTCTAATGATATTATACTCAACAGAAAATATCCGATATATCTTACATAAAATAAACATGCATGACACATACACACATAGAGCAAGAGTCCGGCATTTCCACGAACACCAGCAGAGCTACTCTGTTGGCGCGAAAATGGTCCACTTTGAGGAGACCAGTATCTTTGCAAGCGGTGCTTAAGTTAGACTCTAGACCCATCATTTCCACATCGGTAACACAACTTTATTTCCATACATATAGTGAGGACTTTTGTTATGGTTAAAAGTGACTGAAGCTCATATACAAAATAAAATTTAATATCGTTGCCACAAATTATTGTAAATTAGGCGTATAATGTGTGTCTAGTTTGCAACCAGGTATATTTACTTTCATTTTTATTCCAAACTTTACATATACAAACAAAAACAAGTTTATTCCCCAGACGCACACGTAAAGTCATTTGGTAACAAGCCTAATGCACGTCACACTTGACTCATAATGTATTTGGAAATAACGCATACTTCATTAGATATCCTTCCAGAATCCATATTTGGGCAGCACTCAAGTGAAGAAGTGAGATCAGTCTTTTTACAGTTAAAATCAAACATGAAATGCGGCACACAGATAATCACTTTCAGTACCACTGCTGGTATAAATACAGTAAAACCTCCCCTGCCGAACACCTGCGTAAGCTGAGTACTTAAAAAGCTGAACGCCTTTTTCTAAGTCTCAATTGTCTTTCTGAACACTGTATATATATATATATATATATATATATATATATATATATATATATATATATATATATATATGCACCTTTCCAATTTGAACACCTCTGCATGGAACATTTTTCTTCGGTTCCGAGGGCGTTCAGCTTAGGGAGGTTTCACTGTACCCAGAGGGTTGGTTGCTCAGGCAACCCATTCTGAGACTATAGCGGCGAAAATCTGCAGCGTAAGGCTCACAATACATGAATCTATATCTCCTGGTCTCTGTTCCACAAAGTCTCATTGGTTTTTCTTTCTACCATATTTGTTTGATTGATATTTTATTCGGCCTTAAAGTGGCTATTAGTTTTCCATCGGTTTTGTCTATTTGGTAATTCTGTGGCCATAACCAGTTGAAAAAAAAGTATTATATTGTAAATTTCGGGGTAATTTTCCGTATTTCTGGTTTCTTCTGAATTCCGCAACAAAAACTAATATTATGGCCTTTCTCGGAAACCTCTCTGTACGAGTTGACCAAGCAACATACATAGTGAATCGATATCGCAGCTAAAGGCACAATACTTTCCTCACTCCAATTTTAATCCAAATATTAAATTGCATTTCTCTTTTTAAATGGGCACATTTATTTGGTCAGTACAGTAGGGATAACATACATATGTTCAAATATCAAAAAACGGTAAATTCTGGACCTAAATGCTCACGCATTATATGATATTGCTTTGAAATGAGACGATGTACAACAAACAGAACGTTTCTCTATTCATGCGATTTTATGTGGTTTTCACACACACACATATGTACACACACACACACACACATGTATATATATATATATATATATATATATATATATATATATATATATATATATATATACCATCCGATGTAAATTCTAAATACAGCACTGCTAATTATTCATTCTATGGGTTGATAAGAGAACAATGGGTGTGATATTTAAGGAAGAATAGAGTCAAATAAAGCTTGATGTCAAGCACGTGTGCTTTTTTCCTGTATTATACCCAATCACAGACAAGAAATCATTCTTAAAGGTTGCTAACAACTTTTCTCCTCAATACTCAATCATAGCTGTAAGAGAGTTCCCTAATTATAATAAGTATTACCCTGAAAATGGCTGCCAGCAAAGGGGACAGAGTGCTAAATTCTGTTGGCAACAAAATTTTAAATTTTAGAACATCATGTCGAAAAAATGTTATGACGGCACTGCACCAAACAAACAGAAAACTGGGTCTCATTTTGTTCACCTTAATACGATATATCTAAATGTGTCATACATTGAATATTCTATTATTTACACCAAATGGAAATATAAAGGTTATTACATGGTTGTAGCTTTATCACCCATGTATAAGCCCGTATCGTCATGAGACCGATACGGCTTCGAGGGGCAGATACAAGTATGATACAGCTACATCCATGTGATAACATATGTATGTATATATACATATATATGTATATATATATATATATATATATATATATATATATATATATATATATATATGTGTGTGTGTATATGTATATATATATATATATATATATATATATATATATATATATATATATATATATATATATATATATATACATATATATTATGCTCCTGCTTTTATACAATTCTAGGCGCATGATCGGCACATGATTCCCTCATGATACCCAACGAAAACCCCATAGAATCCCCATTCTGATTTGGACGAGTGCCAATGCTTCATCAGGACTTGATAGACAATCGTCATTATTGCCATAAAACTTCATCAGAATGGTAAGATGTGTCACTGGATAAGCATTTATGCTCTGAATGAAGTTTAATTGTTCAAGGAGATATAGAAGAAGTGATTTTGGACAAGACATTTTTCAAATGGCAACATGGCATTTATGTGGCCATAATTTACTTAAGCCCAGAAAGTTCGTCCTTCACATTACGAGACAATATAGACTTGTTCGAAAAACTTAAAAGAGACATAGCTGTATGTTCAACCAAGGTATCCAGAAAAAAATAACTGAACTAGAAAAATAAACAATATTCATTGAATTATACTTTTGCATAAAGGAGAGCGAAGTTATAAAAGCTCTGAAAGATCTCAAGAGTTGCAAAGCATGCAGTGTGCTTGGATGGAATCGCCAATGAAATGTTGAAAACTGGTGGCAGGTGCAGACATATTTTATAAACCTCTAACTATCATATTTAACAAACTTTTCCGGTCCGGAATATATCCAAACAAATGGAGTGAAGGCATTATCTCCACAATATTTAAAAGTGGTGACAAATCAAAGCCTGAGAAGTACAGGGGATAACATTATGCAGTAATCTGGCGAAAGTGTACAGCATGCTCTTGAATGAACGACTCATACAGTCTACGAAAAAAAACAAACAAACAAACAAAACAAAATTGGCGTTTAAGAACAGACTGACTTTAAAAAGGGAAGCAGAACAGTGGGTCATATCTTTACACTTAAGAGTACCATAGATATCTATGCAAAGAAAAAAAGGCAAGCTATTTGCATGTTTTGTTGATTTAAAAAAAAGTTTTGACACGATCTGGAACGTGCTGTTGTTCAAAATTATTAATCAAGGTATCGGTGGAACTCTTCACAAAACTATAAAAAGTATGTGCACTAAGGTAAGTGGTTGCATAAATACAAGACTTCGTATAACTCCTACATTCGACATTTTTCAAGGTGTCCGTCAGGGTGGGTTGTTGAGTCTTTCCCTGTTATCCCTTTTCTTAAACGACTTGCGAAAACAAATAGGGCAAGACCATGACGGTGCATCACAACTTGGTAATCAGAAAATTCAGTGCCTCCTTTATGCAGATGATGTAGTGTTATTATCAAGTACTAAACATGGCCTTCAAAAATGCCTAAACAATTTACACCTATACTGCAGAAAGTGGAAATTAGAAGCGAACTTATCTAAAACAAAAATTATCATATTCAATAAAACTGGAAACATGCTGAGAGAAGATTTCAATTAAAAAGGTCATATAGACTCAAACAATTTAAACCCCAAAGTGGCAATGTCTTTGTTTAACTCGCTCATCAAACCTGTTGTCTTATACGGGGCGCAATTTGGGGAACCACCATGTGCTCACCAGAAACAAACAAAATGTTAAACAAATTTGCCGATGCCCCATTTGAAAAAGTTTATTTAAGTTTTGCAAAGTTTGCTCTAGGAATACACAGATATGCTACTTCTGCAGCTATATATGGCGAACTGGGGATCTTCCCACTTGGAATGTCTGTGGTGCAGGTAATGCATAGATACAAGATACACCTGAAACAAACTCCGCCAAGATTCCATGCGAATATTAGCCAGAGATGAATGCAAAAGGGTCAGGGGGAAACATGGTGGTCAACTGTTTAAAAACATTTACAATCCGTTAATGGCGATGAGTCCAATACAAGTGACGTCGTAAAAAAATGGAAATCAGTATTTGCAGACAATTGGCTCAGGATCATAAACACCACTCATAGTAAATTAAGACTTTATGCTCAACTAAAGACTGCTATCTATTTTGAAAATGACTTAAGCCAAATTCCCATTGGTCCCCATCGCTGTGCACTTACAAAATTAAGGATTAGCAGTCACAATCTTCGCATACAGACCGGCAGATATGCAAGAGCAAAAATTAACCTAGAAGATCGTGTCTGCTACAGATGTTATGTCTTAGGAAATGAATGTCATTTCTTTATATTTACATTCGGAGTTTTTGTTAGCATTGAAAGATAGGGACAAATTTTGTTTTCATCTCTAAATGTAACAGCAGACTCAAATTTTTGTACAGACATGCTGATTGCCTGGACATGCACACCAAAAAGTTATTATGTCTCTCGTTGATCCAGTGTCACTACGATTATGCATGTTCCAGCTGGTACTCATCGGTCTCAGCTACTCTCAAACATAAATTACAAACTAATCAAAATAAAATGGTCAGATTTGTGCTCGGTAAAGGACCTAGAGCACATGTAGGCAGCAACGAACTACAGAGGATAAGTTGGTTAGATGTAGAGAGTAGAGTAAATCAGATAAAGTTGAACAGCGTGCATAAAATATTACACTTGAGGTCTCCGCAATATCTGATAGAGAAGTTTGAAAAGCATGCAAACAGAAGTAGATACTACATAAGAAATTCAGATATGATGTTTAAATTACCAAGATACCAAACAAACACGGGACAAAGTACATTTACGTGGACAGGAATAAAGCAGTGGAATGACTTGCCTACCCATATTCGAAAAATAGAAAATCATAGTTTATTCAAAACCACAGTAAAGCAATACCTTATAAATAAAATGTCCATGGAAAGAAAAAAACTATACCTCTTTTACTGAATCCCCCCCCCCCCCATGGACAATAAGTCAAGAATGAAAATAGAAACTTCTTATACAACTATGCTTGTGTGTTGTAGGGTAACGTGACGCAGGTATAATATCTGGAATGTTATATATATATATTGATGGGCGAATGTTTTATACCTTTACTTATACCTGATACTGTTGCATGTTTCTTTTTATATATATATAGAGAGAGAGAGAGAGAGAGAGAGAGAGAGAGAGAGAGAGAGAGAGAGAGAGAGAGAGAGAGAGAGAGAGAGAGAGAGAGAGAGAGAGAAATCTATTTTAATTTTTGTGTACATGTTATCCAGATATGAGTTTTAGGACCACCATGGAAATAAATTGTTAAAACTTTCTGGTGCCATCCTAGGTTCTTTTAAACACTAATTGTATGCATTACAGTACAATGTAATAATAATGAACCTGAATAAAATCAATCAATCAATCAATCATCAGTCGATGGTAACATCATGTACAGCACGGCACGTGCCAGTGCCTACTTTGCTACGTAACAAGCGGCTGGCCACACCCATAGCTCCTCCCACTGAGAAACAAAAGGTCCTTCGCAGTGGCTATCAAACGTTTTACGCACAAATATTCATGCCAAATTTAGTTCTAGTATTAATGGTAATATGAAAATAAATATAAAAAATGAAGTCTGTCTCTGTTGTTGTCATTATCGCGACGTCATGAAAAATGCCTACCAACAACCGCGCTGTTACATGCCAATGACAACAACAGAGACAGACTTCATTTTTATACTAAATGTGCCCATAATACGACATGGAAAGGGAACAAGTTTTGAAAACAGCATCCTCAAAATGTCCAAATTTCGAATCACTCAATGACAAGAACAAGTGTGTTTACCTTTTAACTGCTGAGAATGAAGTTGCCCGAGCCACTGTCAAATTCTGCTATCTGGGATTCAAAAAAGAAAAACATTCCTGTGTTCAACGCAATAGGCCCACACTCCATATGTGATTCTCCTTGAATATATATTTATATACATATACACACTGTGTAGACCAGAGGTGCTTTTATATATTTATCTATTTAATTTTCTTTTCTTTTTTTTTTTATTCCCGTTTCTGAAAGATGGTGCTGATACTATAGAAATTCATTGTATGTCTAGTCAATTTGTAGAATATAGTATGTTAATATTCGTGTAGTGCACTAATTAGAAAGTTATGGAGTTTTTTTAAAGTTACATTGAAGAGCACTGTACTTAACATGAACTGAAACAGATTTTTTTTTTTTTTTTTTTTTTTTTTTTTTGATTACATGTACACAGGGACTGTATTGTGCAAGGACTTGCCAATTGGCACTGACCTTCTCCAGTTGATTATGAATATCAAGATATTAGACAGACAAGTTAGACTCATAGTTTCTTGTTTATATACATGAACTTGTATTAATGTGCACTATATGACATGGCCAGAACGAATATTGTTTGTTGTAATGCCAGTGTCTCCTTTTCTATGTATTTACTGTCATTGGACCCAATAGTGGGCACAACGTGTATGTCTCATGTATGTTTGTATATGGCCCCACAGAGGGCTCTGAAAAAAAAATCGAGTTTCTCTCTTGTATCAGCGCCACCTACCAGAAAGCAATGTCACTTTACAAGTTCAGCGAGTAATTTGCGGGGCAGCGGGTACGTAATTAACCTGGACTTCAGACCTCTGACCGGAAGTTTCCATTGCGCAACCAAAACTACGCCTTCTACTGGTTTTTCTTTTGTGTTCTGTTCGACAGTATAACGGCAGTCCCATGTAGCGTTATGCAGACTCGGATACGGCTGTTTGTTTTCAGAACGATTCCATTATCTAACAAACAATCGGCCAGCTCATTTATTATCCACGACGTTTGCAATTTCTGACCTTACTTACAGGATTAGGATAAATAGTAGTGTCTGTACATGTATGTATGTATGTATGTATGTATGTATGTATGTATGTATGTACTTTTATATTTATTTATTTATTTATTTATTTATTTATTTATTTATTTATTTATTTATTTATTTATTTATTTATTTATTTATTTATTTATTTATTTATTTCATGTATTTATATATTTATTTATTTATTTATTTATACCACAATACAATGTTTACATCACAACCCCATTGAACATGGTAATTCTTAAACCATCAGGCTAGCACAATGCCCTTTATTCCTTTACAATATATAGTACAGTCCGCTTTTTTTTTCTTTTTGAACATGGTAATTCTTAAACCATCAGGCTAGCACAATGCCCTTTATTCCTTTACAATATGTAGTACAGTCCGCTTTTTTTTTCTTTTTTCTTTTTTGCAGAAAACTCTCTATATTTAGGCGGAGCTCTTTTTGTTTTGACACACGGCCAGTGAAACCACCCATCACATCCAACTGTCGGTGGATCATTGCCACATTCATCTTCACAAAGAGGCCAATGAAATTTTACAGCAGATTTATTTTGGTTATCATTATCATTAATGATTTGACTATTGTGTTTCAGTGTTGTGGCCTTCAATTTAAAGTTGGTCAGGCCAGATTCAGAAATTTCAAAATTCTAAGCAACTTTCTGTATATTAACATAGTTTTGGTGATAGTAGACCTAAATGTTGGTCCGACCAGTCTGACCAATCGGACCCCAAGGCTACGGCCCTGTGTTTGTGTCTTTTTGTCCAGAACCACTTCCTAGCAGTCATATTACCCTATTCCATAGTCCGAACTCTAGACTCTCCATAACTTAAGCTAACCTGTCACTGTCTAACCTATATACATATGGAAGTACTATTGTCCATATTTCACACGTTCTTTTGAAGAATTTTGACATAGGCTGTATTAGCCAAAGTAAATTGAAGGGTCTTCAGCGAGTAACTACTCAGAACATGTTTCCGAGCCTATATCCGTACATGTCTCTCTGAGTAGGGGCTCCTTGTCTAAGCTAAATATTCAGCAAAGACAACCCACGTAAAAATGAAAAAATATGAACGTGGCAAATGATGAATAGCTAAATACGTGAAGTTTTGCGTATACATGCAGAGCTTCATTATGAAAGAAGAATACCTGTCAAACAAAACATTATTACTAAATTTGTATAGTACAAGTTCAGGTAAAAACAAATTTACTTACCCCTGAACCAGTGTGTACCCTTTCTAGCTGGATAGCTTATCCTAGCTAAACCACCTGAAAGTGTATAACTAAAGTAGAAAGAAACCGGGGCATTATATTCAGTCCCAGTGATTGTAAAATAAATAGTTGCAGCAAGACCACCTGTACAAACCAAGGGAAATCCCAACAAGTACTACAACAATGGACATCTTGCACCAGAAATGTAAAACAAACTCCATGATGACACCTACTCCTTACTTTGAAAGTCTTCTATTTCACTGCCAACCCATGAGTCAATGTTTCAACGTAATGTGTCAGGTGTGTGACATTTTGAGAAAATATTGTCAATTTTGAGTATTTTTTAATATTGAGTAAATGTACATTTAGGGGTGTTAGAAAAGAATGAAAGTCATTAGCAATTATGTCAAAAACATGTTATCAAAACATTTTTTTTTTCTTAACACGATTTTAAGTACAATTAGGGGGGGGGGGGGGAATGTAACCTGACAGAAAACTTGTAGGCCTAAGCCTAAAATGTCTGAAAGCGAATATTAAAACAGAATAATGCCAAAAGATAAAATTGAGTACCACAACAGGCAAGTCTAAAACTGTTAAATTATTGTAGCCAAACTTTCTAATAAGCTTTGGGTATTAATAGCAATTTTTTTGTAGGGCAAGTCAGAAAAGAATGAAAGTCATCAGTATTGAAGTTTCACTTTGCTTTTATTTGATTCTTGTTCTTGAAACTGTTGGATTGAGTCAAATGGTTGTGAACCTGTGAGGGAAGATTTTACCATTATCGGAATCACAAAGAAAATATTGGCTGCAATTTCACCAGCGTATTTGTTTTATGGACAATTTACATATGCTATCTCTATCAACTTCTGCGACAGCAGCTCTTTCATCAGCATGGTCTTTTAAAACTTTTGAATAGGCCTACATCGAGAATTCAATGCAGAATTGACATTTTGACATACAATCATCTGCCCAATATTGAAGGCCTTTGCGAAGTTTAGGCCAATTAGGAAACCCCTGCACGAGATCAGAAAGGTTACAGATAAATTAATCTAGGCCTATGAATTTGAGAAGGAACTCATCCACGTGGTGAACGTTTCCAGTGTAACCACCGCGCCCCAACCTCATCTGTGCCATACTCTCGCGCCTGCGCATAACACCTCTGGTCCGAGGTTACCAGTCTAGGTCAATAAAGGGGTTATTGCTGTTGCGGGAAGGAGGGGCACCGTGTCTTGCATTACTTTTACGCGGTTGAAATTAAGTCAAACCCAGCATAACATTTCTCTCGCATAAAACACCAATTTTATCAATCATACATATGGTAAGTATAGGTCGCAATCATTGTGAAATTTAGAGTTAGACCAAAGTCCGTGATGCTAACAGACCACAAAATCAGCGCTTATGGCGATAATAAGTGTAGCAGACTGATGGCAGTGATGCACGTGAACCACAGGCAAACTGAAAAGTCTGTGTGCTGTGCGCGTCCCCTTGTGTACATAGTTATACTATGTACACAGGGGAGCGTGCACAGCATACAGACTTTTCAGTTTGCCTGTGACATGAACGGTGTTAATGTAAATTGGGGGGGGGGGGGGGAGGGTACACTTCTATATGCACATAGTAGTATTACCAATGTCATGACTTTCTTACGAGATTTACTAAATTTCGATCCATGTAAAATATACGCTAGGCCTAATGTGTAAACGGCTTGCACCGTAAAAAGAGCGCAACTTTAATTCTTATGGTATATATATATGGTCATCGCCATGGCCTTCATCACTTTTGTTTGTCACCACAGTCTTCATTGTCACCATCATTACCATGACCTTCACTATGATTTTGTCATTATCATCACCATGACCATTGTCCCCGTCGTCACTGATTGTTTCATTTTCAATTTCAGTTGACTCTTGCTCACCCAAGCATTCAGGTGGCAAAGTGGCACATACACGTGCTAGCTGTGGGTAACACAGCATGATAATGTATCCCAGTGTGTGCAATGGAAATATATGATACTGGTAGGATAGTGGAAGTTCTTTGCAGTGGACAAATTTTTTTCCATTAAAAGTTCCACCGTATTGACAAAACACATACACTGGACATATTAATGTTGCAATGACATATATTTAAACTTGTAATTTTGCCAAATGTGTTGCAAGTTATGATCAAAATTGTCCACGCGTATGCAGAGAAGGTATCTCTGTGGCTCCTCATGAATTGACTGCTTTTGAAATAAAGTACATGTACTGAATGTAATGCTTCCATTTGGAACAAGAAAGTACCAACTGCCCTAAAAATACTTTTACATCACTGCAACACGGAAAATAACTGTATTTTCTTTCAACATGGATGGTGATTTGGGTGGCTGTTGCCTGGCTGGTGTTTTTTTTTTTTACGGGGAATGCAGCGTTGCTGAACGGATGCGACCAGAACCGTGCGAAAATTAAACAGCCTTTCTTCACTCCTCTGCAGGACTGCTTCGGGGCCTGGCTTGTTCTAGCTCAATGCTATGACCGACCCCCCATTTATCTTTATAATATCCATTAGCTATTTTGTTTGATAACGAATTAACTAAGAAAGAGTCTTAAGAAAAAACTATATGATGATGTTGAGTGCATTTTACCGATTTGCGCAATCCACAGATCGCCCAGCACATTCTGACAAATTGATGGATAGGGCAGCAATCCATGTATGGCGCAGCGTCTTCTTTCGATGGGGACACTGTACAGTGCAAAGGTGGCCACATGCATAGTACAATATTATCAGTATATTATCCAAGATATTTGAGAGACAGGTCCAAGTTTGTGGCCACAGTTCTGGCCACTGTGAGAGAGACCGGTCCAAATTTGTGGCCAAAGTTCTGGCCACTGTGACCACATTTTAAAAAAGATATAAACCAGTATTTCCGCAAGAGTCTCCATTTGTGGTGGGACTATGGCTGCCCATGACCTCTTAGTAGAAGTACATGCCAAGTTTCACTCGGTGACTTTTACCCTAAGAACTGCTTGTCTTTATACCATATAATAGTACCCTAGTGATCTCAAATGCCCAGTATCTCCTCAACCCTCACCACCCCACCCCCCACCCCTTTGTTCCCCTTTATTCCGTTACTGTCCCTTATTTAAGCAGTCCATGGAAAGCACAGTGAAAATATGAACATGGTGTGTGTCATGATTCCACTCATCACAAACAAATCGAGAGAACACGCAGTGCCATCTATCGATTTGCGCGCAAACTGTAGATCCATAGGATGTGCAGCACGATCCATCGAGAGTGCAGATACACAGATCGCGCACAACGTAGACAACCATTTTGCTGGTTGCCCCTGTGCTATGGATATGTTACCCATTCACTGTTCACAGGACCCCGATGGAAATAAGTCGGATATACTTTATTGGGTTATCCTGGGCAATATAATTGATATTCTGTAAGTGCTCCTTTATGCTATATCATAGAAGAAAAGTTTACTTTGACACTTGGAAGATTTGGTATTCTCATACCATAGTGGCTCTTCTGTAACACCATAAAGGTATCATACAGTCTACAGATAATACAATGAATCCTCATTATAATGACACTCAGATATCTGACATATTCATTATAATGACACAAGTTTTGGGTTCAAAAGTTCATTTTCTTTATTGTTTGATTTATTTATCTGACACATTTCTAAGGGAACAGATGGTGTCATAGCAAATTTTCACTGTACCTCTATCATAGTCTATGGTAATTGATTAATTGATTTTATTTGGCAATAAATGCCAATATGAAATACAAGGTAAGAGGGTAAATCATATAAAAGTACAAATCATTTGTAGTAGATTTAGTGGTCAGTTTTTCAAAAACTTTCTACGGTATGTGGGTACTAGGGTTTCCCCAAAGCCCTATGTGTCACTAAAAAATTAGGGTTTTTAAAAAAAAAAACATACATTTGTTTCATCAGCTACCCCAATTCAAGGGGTAATTAAAAATTTTCTGGCATATTTGTGTTGAATACATGAATTGTTTTGCAAAGTATGGGCTTGATGAATCCTTTTTTCATTGCCCTCGAAATATGTCCGATGGCAGACCAGCAACATAAGTAAACTGACAACACCAACCAGGACCCATAATATGTTGCTTATGAATACATAATGAATACAGTATACATGCTTCAAGCACCAGTCCGCAAATTTTGTGCATATGATGGCCAAATCACTCTGGTGCTCAACAAAAGATACAATATTGGACTTGTATTTTAAGTTACCCCCACAGCAGATGAGTACGGCCCTATGCTTACTTTTAATTGGCACTTGATTGGACTAAGACCGCCTATGAATTCTTTAGTGCTACCTTAAATTTGGTCACCTTATTATAGTGAATTGGAGGCCAGGGCTTTCTGTTTTCCATTGTAGCTATTTTTAGCAATCCCCGTACTTTTTAAGAATATCCTGGGGAAAACCGGGGGGTACCACCTGCCATCTCACCCACATTTTAGGCTCAACTCTGTTGCTTCATTCCTCCCAAAATATGATCTCTTATAGAGAACAAATTCATCAAAATAATGACATGAGTTTAATATTGATGCCATAAATCATGGACATGGTAAATCTAAGTGTGTAACTTAAATCGTTATGAAAATTTTATTGTATAAGCCTAAGAAATAACCAGTTTATTCCAGGTGACCTGCATATATGCAACCCAATGAGGATATTAGTAAAACCAATATCAGCCCACAACTTGTGTTTTGGTTGTGTATTCCTAGGCTTGCACAAGGGATTTTATTTTGTTGGCCAACTTAGCTAAAAGCATGTAAATCCTTCAGCCCACCTTAGATTGCATTAGCCAATCACCTCTCATTTGAAAACATTTTACATCTAATAGGTGGCAGTGCAATGATAGAACAGTAAAACTGATTTTGAAACTACAGTGTATCAAAAATTTCTTTAGCCAGTTTGGCTGAAAGGTAAATTCTTTTAGCCAAATGCCACGTTCATTAGCCAATGGCTGATGGCTAGTGCCAGCCCAGTATTCTGATGATTACACATGTGCATGAACAATATGGGATATTCACATCAACTGAGCTGCAGTGCTGCTTTTGCCTGTGTAATTCAACAAGGAAGTATCCACATGTATGGATGGACTCTTGCATTGTGACAAAATATGTTGCTGTTGCCAAACTAGCAATTTGGGCATAATTAACTAGTTAAAAATTCATAGTCATGTTCCCAAAACACACAGAGATATTGATTTCAGAAGGAATCGTCATGTGTGGGATAAGCATTCTGTATCCCACAAATTTTAGTAAAATCCATGGTTTTCCATCAATGAGCCTGTATCATGGTGTCTGATTGACAGCATTGCTTGGCGACAGGGTCAATGATTTTGGTGGGAAATTGACTGGACGCACAGATTAATAACCTGCATGTCCTGTATTGCAGTGCCTGACAGCAACATATTTTGTCACAGTGGATGAATCATTGATGGAATTGGTAGAAGTGAGCAATTGAAATTGTGCGCATATTATTGTAAATTTAAGAACAGGTTTGAACAGGATCCCTACTTAAGAAACAATACCATAAACTTTGATCTATAAATCTTGCTTCTTGCTGAAAATAAAATACATTTAAACCAAATCAAGAAACAAATATATGACAAAGTGCCCATACTTTGCCAGTGTGATGGTGGAGATGTGTGGATACACAGGGCCAAAAATGCCATTGGAAGAGAGGAACTTCATGTTCTGTCTGTAACTCGGGTAATGTGGAAGAAGAAAATATCTATTGTATTGGATGTTACTGCATGACCAGAAAATATTTTTACAAAAATCTTAACGAAGTGAAAACTTCATTTATACCATTGAGCAACCCAGATAAAATTGAACATACATGTTTGTATAATGAGATTGGGTGGCACTAACAATGTGCTTCAAGTAAGAACAGGACAAATACTATAAACTTCATTTATACCATTGAGCAACCCAGAAAAAATTGAACAAACATGTTTGTATAATGAGATTGGGTGGCACTAACAATGTGCTTCAAGTAAGAACAGGACAAATACTATATGTTGCATCATACCAAACCATTCATGAATGGTAATGAGAAAAATAGCGATTGCAAAAGTATTTTTGTGTGACTTATGCCGTTACTTTATGAGCAGAATTTCTTTCGTTGATTTCCTTTGTTTCTGTGTTCACACATTACAATTATGTCTCCCCGTGCAATGGGGGGACATATTGTCTTTGCGTCCATTTCTTCTTCTTCTTCTTCTTCTTCTTCTTCTTCTTCTTCTTCTTCTTCTTCTTCTTCTTCTTCTTGTGTGCGTTGCGGACACGATAACTCGAGAAAGATTTGACTTGGGAGGTTGAAATTTTTTGTGACGATGTTCCTATATATAACCTTGCTTGGGATTGCAGATGGGTGACCTTGACTTATTTTTCAAGGTCACATGGATATGTCATGTAAAATTGACGTGGACACAATAACTCCGCAAGGATTTAACTTAAGAGGTTGAAATTTTGCATGATTATGTACCAAATTATGATCTAGGTTGGGATTGTAGATGGGTGACCTTGACCTATTTTCAAGGTCACATGGCCACTATTAAAAATCATTGCAGATGCACTTGAGAAAGATTTGACTTAAAGAGGTTGATATTTTGTGTGATTATGTTTCTATGAAAGATTTTTGTAAGACTTTGCTTGTAACTGCAGATGACCTAGTCACGTGGGCATTTCGTCTAAAATCAACGTGGATGTGATAACTCAAGGAAGATTTGACTTGGGAAGTTGAAATTTTATGTGAAGATGTTCCTATATATGATCTTGCTTGGGAGGGCAGATGGGTGACCTTGACATATTTTTCAAGGTCAGGTGGGCATGTCATCTAAAATTGACATGCATGCAACAACTCTGCAAGGACTCGACTTAGGAGGTTGGAATTTTGCATGTTTTTATGTACCATAATACCAACTAGGTTGGGATTGTAGATGGGTGACCTTGACGCATTTCCAAGGTCACATGGCCACTTTTTAATTATCATTGCAGATGCACTTGAGAAAGATTTGTCTTAAAGAGGTTGACATTTTGTGTGATTATGTTTCTATGTAAGACTTTTGTAAGACCTTGCTTGTAACTGCAAATGTATGACCTTGACCTATTTTTCAAGGTCAAGTGGTCATTTTGTCAAAATCAACATTTTGAAGTGTCAATGAAGAGTGTACCTTCACCATATCTGTAGATTATTGGAATAGGTATGCCTATTTATAAAAATAAGGGTGACAATAGTAAGGGCGCACGGGGAGACATTTGATTTTCTGTTGGAAAATCAGCCTGTTTTTTTTTTTTTTTTTTTTTTTTTTTTTTTTTTGCCTGTCAATACCTTTGTAGACTACTTCCTCATACCTTTTGCACTAGGAGCATGTTTAAAGTGACCTTGAAAAATGATCCAAGATTAAATTGGAAATGGACACTAAATTACTCAGTTATTATGCATATGGTATTAAAATTAATCCCTATCACTGATGTGATTACTTTGCAGGTGATCTGTGCCCTGTGCTTTGGGAGCCAGTATGCAGTGCTTGCAGAATGAAAATGAAACAAACACTCTTGCATTTGCATCTATGGAAAATGATGTAAGTGCAACAAATGTGGAACATCTGTGTTCATCACCCAAAAAAGACGATGAAGATAGAATCAAAACCAGAGACTCTCTTCTACATGTAAAACTTGGTCAGACACAAATTCCAATATTGGATGGTGATACAAAGTTGAGGAGATCACAGCGGTGCATCAAAAGAACATCAAAGACACTAAAAAAGGGTGCCAGAATTAAGTGCTGTTGTAAGAATGCAACAATAAACAAATTGATTGCAACAAAGACGAGAACTACAGCATGTAGGAAGACACATAACCCATTAAATAAAGTTGACGTGTGTGCGTCAAGACAAGTAAGAACCAGTAAGCGGCTACAAAAGAAAAACAATGACCATGGACAACTGGTCACTGCGTATTTGAAACATAAATACAGTGATAGCTTTGTAGATATACTGTCAGTGCGGTGTGGAGACTCTGCGAATGGCAATGATGGAAGTGACTTTAAAACCTGTATATCTGGTAGAAACATCAAGTTTGAAGGACAGGTTGACAATACTGCTACGCAACATGGCAACATATTGAATCAACAGAAAGGTAAAAAAAGAAAACTGATAGACCGATCAGTATGTCCACATTGTGACAAGGCGATGACATCAGCTACTCAGTATAATAATCATGTATACAAGTGCAAAGCCAAGCAAACTTCAACAAACCTTAAACCAACCATCAAGCAATGTTCAAATTGTTCAAAAGAAATTCATTTTACCATGAAAAGACAATACACAGACCATGTCTACAAGTGTAGAAATAAAATGCGAATTCAAGAGAGACAGAAGAAAGTACAAAGAAACTCTGATCCTGTTAGTTGCCATGGTGACGAGAAGCTGCCAGATGAACCCCCGTTCGTTTGCTCCTTCTGTAACATGGAATTTCAAGAGAAAAGTAAGAAGTTCTACAGCCACAGAGGCAATTGCAAGAGAAAAGCTGAAGGGAAGATGCACAAGAGGAAGAGTCTGGATATAAAAATATCCACAAGAAGACACAGGTAATAATGTTAAGTAAAAAGAATTATTAAAATGATGTGTAGTTAAACCCCTTGGAAATTGAAAAC
Source organism: Hermodice carunculata (assembly GCA_964020975.1). Taxonomy (NCBI): domain Eukaryota; kingdom Metazoa; phylum Annelida; class Polychaeta; order Eunicida; family Amphinomidae; genus Hermodice; species Hermodice carunculata. Next base: position 49,880,754 of record OZ026615.1, on the reverse strand, counting down.
ATGGTTACAGGTATCATCTAGCAGACATTACAGTACAGACACTAAGTAGCTACACATGCATACAAGTCATATGGTGAACGTGAGACTAAAATGAGCAAGAAATGAAAGTAAAGAAAAATAAAATATGTTCAAAAAAAGCACATCGAACAAAAGGAAAAATACATATATGAAATAAAACAATAAAATAAACCACTAAGTAGCTGCATAGGCATACAACTCATATGGTGAACATGAGTCTAAAATGAGCAAGAAATGAAATTAAAGAAAAATAAAATATGTTCAAAGAAAGCACATTGAGCAAAAGGAAATAAATATATATATATGAAATAAAACAGAATACAATAAACCAAGTTGGGTGGGTGCAATAAACACTAGCCATGAAAGTCAAGTACCAAAATAAATTTTTGTAGCCTCAGTGACTGAATTGACAGAATTTAATATAGTAGGGTAGTATCAATTGCCTGAAAAATTTCGACCACCCAAACGCAAAAAGAACAAAATGCATCATATGCCAAATTGTGTGCAAGGGTCTCAGGAATATGGAAATGCATGATGCAATCCTGAAAAATCTGTATGAAGCTGGATATTCAACTGTTTGTATGACATAGCCAAAATGCCAAAAATTACCAAAAATTGTGATTTTCTTCTGTCAGTGGAACTACTCACAGATATGTTTGATCATAAATATGCTTATGTAGGTCCTTGTAACGTGATGTTGGTGCTTTTATAATATAGAAATAAAAATTCCATAATTTTTTAGTCATGTTGACAGCATTATACCTTGCAATTTATGATGAAATGTGCATAAAGCAACCGTGAAGCACGTAAATGAAATGTATTTGACACTTTCACTATGGATACATGCAAGATATACCATTCCAGTGATACATGCAATTGCTTATTGTGACCATCACTGATACCAAAATCCACAATCTGAACATGTATTTTTTGTTTACTGTTTACAAGATAAAGACACAATCACTTATGCATTAATAGTCATGCATTTTGACTACATGAAAATTGTAGAATGTGACCACCGTGAAAGTTAAGTTTTGCAGCATGTTCTTTATGATGTTTTCACAGAACAACCATGTATATAATGTGTACATGTATGTATGTATGTATATATATATATATATGTGTGTGTGTGTGTGTGTATTACATACATATACATTTACAAATATGTTGCTTTTTAAATATATATATACTTCAAGTTCTACTTTGACATTTATGAGAGGATAGTCACTTCAGGGCAACTTAGTCACTGTCACTGTCTTTCTCTGGAATAAGTGATTGCAATGAGTGTGGATTATTGCATCCATTGGCAACATCTAGTCCTGCCATTTCTCCATCACAGTTGCAAGCTGTGGCACAAGTCTGTGCATTAGCAATGCACGGACACAGGGATGACTCATCACAAGAGTTTGCAGGGCAATCAGACCTTAAGTCATTCAGCAATTCTGGAGTAGATAGACCTTGGCCCATCATCTTTGGGCATTTTCTATCCTCCGATACTTTTTCATGTCCAAACTGGATGGGGCTTGGGAGATAGTGCTTTGGAATGTTAGCATGTTTCCAAATCATGAGCTGGTAGACTGCACAATACAGCTGCAGGACAAAACTATTCTCTGTTTGGGGGGGGGGGGGAGTTTTTTTCCTAGCATTTTTTTTTTTTTGTTTTTGTTTTTTGTTTTTGGCGCTTGTCATTCTACATTTTAATTTGTTCAGTGAGACACATTCAGGCCCAAACATTTCGGTAATCTCTTTATGAGCATCAAGAGAACTGGCATGTATCTAGCATACGTTGTATGATTTGAGGCAAAAAGTAAAGGAATGAATAGGGCCTTGCTTGCCTGATAGATTTTCCAATTTGCCTGGTGAGTAGCGGCTAGGAATAGTTTCTGTGGCATTGAAATTCGACACAGAAAATCACCCCACAACTTGAATGTGTATGAATCAAAGTGACCCTCTACACAGAACTCAGCAAGTTCTGTTATCTTGTTTGGATCCTGATGCACACTCTCTTTGGAGGTCTTTTGTAAGGTTGGTCATTTGCACAGGAACCCTGCCAGTCTAACATTCACACCAAGTCTGAAAACAATTCAGGAACTAGGTATGCAGAACTTCACCTATGAGTTTCAAGGCATAGACACCAAGATCTAAGTCTTTTCCATTAAGAATCTGCTGCACAGTTCCCCCAGCAAAAACACCAGTCACTCAGCAGCTGCTGAAGGCCAGTACTGCCACACAGATGACATATGCCTGCAATTATTAACATAAGTAAATGCATGCCACCAGCAAAAGGATACATGCCAGGTAGTTCTTCAGGCTTTGCCCAAGGGATTTCTAAGACTTTGGTCAAGAGACCCATATCAAAAACCATGTGAAGATGTCCAAAACCAAGAGAATTGACAATATCCATGTTCTTGGGTAGAGTGGTGTATATGGTGCTGTAGTCAGTGGGTGGCGCCATGAGGATTGGGCTGTAGGCTATGAGTGATACTGGCACATCTTACATTCTTGGGGTCCACAAATCTCCTGGAAGCAGTGAGGGACATCTCAACTGAAGAGTAATATTCACCCTCCAATTTTTTGGTGTTTTTCATTCATCTCCACAGGACCCCGACAGCAGCATGCACTATAATCTCATGAGAGGGATGAGTATCATCTTTGTTTCCAGGATTAGCACATGCATCATTCACATCTGGATCACTGCTTCTGATACCCTTAGATATCTCAAAAGCTTTTCTCAATGCTTCCCCTACTGTTATGTCCTTTAAACAATCCAGGTCAGACAGTCCAGGTTGTGATATGAACGACACATCTGGCCAATGCTGAACCAATTGCTTTTTAAGATTTTGTGATTTTTGTAGACTTCAGGCTGTGCCACGTTGCTTTCTTTTGCCAGTTCATGAAACCTTGACTTCAGTCTAGTAAGAAGAAATATTTCTTTCTGAGAGACAAATGAATAAGAAAATTCATCCACAAGTTGCGTCAAGATCATTTGATTGAATGATCTAGACTCTGGTTGTCCCTTTGCTTGGGCGATGTACTTTGGGTCAACATAATGCACCAGACTGTGTTTTGCTCTATGGTACTGGACATAACAGGCAACTAGATCACCATTAACCACACCATGAAATCTAGTTATCATTTCATTATCACCCCTCTACACAGCTGCTTTAAGAACTTTATGGTATGTACTGCTTGACCTGTCTGTTTCTGTAAGTGATTCGACCATGGACCAACTTCTGTCAGAAGAATATCGCAAATTGGAAAAACATGTCTCACCACAGACAAAACATTTGTTCTTCCACTCGAAAGCTAAAACAGATATCTGTGACCTAGTTCTATCTACCACACTACCTCCATCACCATCAAATGCATGCACCTGGGTATGTGCAATATTTTTTCTGCAAGCATCAATATGGAACTGACTGCAGTATGTTGACCTACAGTTTCTGTGGTAGCTAAGCGTTACCTCTTTATTCAAAATCTCTCCTTCATGTGAAAAGATTTTGAGATCTACTGTGTCTTGCCACTGCCTGCATGCCCAGAACAAACCCTGAATTCTGGCAATGTCTGGGGCAACTGCTTGATCCCTCTTTGTAAAGTGCTTGTCACAGAGTACACATATGCTGGCATTAAATGTTTTGACATGTCTCCTCTTTTGACTTTGTTTAACTGTAAATTCAGCCATTTCTGGATCACTCACTCACTTGTGGGCAAAAACAGTGAGGTGTGCAAAGCAATGTCTCTGGAATACTACAAATGTTTATATCTTTTCTACGACTGCTAATATGCTGGGGCTCGCTGCGAATATTGTGAGGGTTGAGAAAGCATGTAGCACTTGACCTGAAAAGAAGAAATGACATAAAAAACATACAAACAATATATGTTTGTGAATGTTCAACTTTAAATCAGATACATTTGCAGCTACAGATTTCCCTCAGAAATCATCATATGTGTATGAGCAAACAGTATAATGTATGTGGGTGTGGGTGTGGATGTGGATGTGGATGCCAGTGTGTGTGTATTTAGGTATGCCTGTGCATATGTGTATGTATGTTTGTGGCCCTGTTTGACATACATGTACAAGTTAATGAACCTTTTCATATATGCTTTATTCTTGCATACATTTATGCACACACCTAAACCAACACCCACACCAACATACACACCAAAGCCTACACTGAAGCTCACACCAACACACACAAATCTCAAAAATACCATCTCAATGCATGAATTAAGATACAGATTCACCCAGCTCAACTTCAAACTTATTAGAAAAGAATAGTGTGTTCTGACAGAGAGATGCATAAATGCTCTGAGAAGTTCGGTAAATGCACAAGGACACAGCTTAGTTAGCTAAAAGGAAACTTGATTTTTCCGAGCACTCTTGGTTAGTATTGGTCTTAAATACAACCAAATGCTTTGGGGAGTGCAAAAATGTGGCTAAGGGCATTAAATATATCGGCAAAGTGCCACACATTGGGCAAAAGTGTTGTTGGTATCGTTCCATATTTTAGCATTTTTCCGTCTTGGTACTTTTAAACATAGTTTGATTAAAGTTGAAATAACTAAGTTTGTACAACTTTTTCCAAATTGCATCATGCAGTTCCTGTTTTGCTAGACTCAGACCTACAATTTGGTATATGACAAGCTTTGTCATCTTTTATGTTTGGGTTACTCCAAAAATAACAGCCTTTTTGGATGTCTGCTCCTGCACAATAGGTAATTATGTTTCAAATGTGAAATGTACCACCTGTCTCAATCGAAATAGCATGCAAAGCAGTAAAATATTCATTGGATACACCTTCAAAATTATAATCAGAGTTTGTTTGTTTACAAATGTTTATTGACAGCTATGATCAGTTCTTCTACAATGGGAAAGATTGCTGGCTTAAATTTAATTCTTAGTATTCTGCAGTGTACTGAGATACATGTTATTGTTGAGACTTAAAAAAAGCAGATGACATGTACAACATCAGATGCGTGTTTAAAATGGGGTAAAGGTGCATGCGAATACCTTCATGTATCAATGTAAGATCCCTCAGGATTCAGTGAAATGATGTTGTGGTGTCTGTGGTTTATGTTCTGTTGTCAGCTTTAAATAAATTACAGGAGGTCACATTTAGCAATATGTCTGTAATCAGCACACATCATTGTTTTAATTTTGAATGGAGGTGTGTACTTAAGTCAAGGATTGACAATTTGCATGTTAGCTGCAGTGAAGCTAATTACCTTTGCAGGTCGAGTGGAAAAATATATGTGAATATTCCACATATTTACATCTAGATTTACAGTGAGGAAATTTGATGTTGGCCTCATATATTGGTTATAATGTCACAAATTAAGATGGGAAATAATTGAAATACACAACCACAGCCCTTCTGACTGCTACAAGATGGGCAAAAAAAACTTCTTGGCCTGCCTTATACCCTATTTCTAATTTAATGTGTACATGGAGCTCAGGTAATCAGTATCTGGCTCCTGTTTGATAGTACTGTTTGATTGTGGTTTTACAGTTGTAAAATACTTAATTAGCAATAAATGCACTTTTATTACATAATTTTCAAAAGTAGAATATTTATTTGTTGTGTGATGTGCTGACAATCACAGCCACTGACTCAAATATGTACCATATGGAAAAAATGAAAGTGGTGTGTGTATTTCAAATGTTTTCATTTTTTATTTTTGATCACCAATGTTATTTTAGTTTTTGGTTTATTTTGTCAGCAGAAGTGGGAAGCTCAGTGAATGTTACCCAGAATGCCAAGAGAGAAAGAAAAATGGACAAATGTTTGAATGTTTAGATTGTCAGAAGTTATTTCGTCATCATTCTGTGTTAGTCACCCATGACAAGCTGGTTCATGAGAATGAAACAAGTAAGTGATAAAATGGTCCTGATGCATATATGTATATATTATATATTTTATTTATATATGTATATATATATATATATATATATATATATATATATATATATATATATATATTGGTATGTATATAGTGGAATCTCCCAATTAAGACTATCTAAAGGACTGAAAAATGAAAAATGATCGTAACAGGGGAGATTTCTTAATGACAGATATAGCTGATTGAGGATAAACAAAAATTGGTCTGTAACTTGATGGGTTTAATATAGAAATTGTCTTTTTATGGAGGTGTCAGTTGGAGATTCTAATATATACATATGACATCTGCCTGGTCGTCAGTGTAATTTTCATACATAGAAATTATCTTCTAAATCGACAATTGTAATTTTGGTTGCTAAAGTTAACTATAATTTGATTGGTTCATTGTACTTTTTATCAAGTTTTGATTTACATGTGTATGCTTTAAGTATAGTACTTTACTTGAAATATGTGCACAGTGGGCTTCCAGTCTGTAATGTGACCAGCAGAGTACAATTTTATTTCTGTGCAAATTAAATTTTTTGAACTGGTATTTGTCAATTGCACCACTGTGCCATATTTCGTTGAGCGCGTTTTGTACATATTTATTAATCTCACTGTTCATATCATTTTGCCTGTGACTTACATTGTGTTTATGTGTTTATTATTCAGGTGCCTATGCATGTAAGGAATGCAAAAGGACATTCAACAGTAAAGCGTACCTGATGAAACATACCAGAGCAGTACATGAAAAAAACAGCGATTTTCACTGTGATATTTGTGATATGCATTTTGTGACTGGCGCAACTCTGAAGGCCCATATCAATGTTAAACACCTGCGTATTCACCGCTTTCTTTGTGATGTGTGTGGGAAAAACTTCAGACACCGTAGCTCCTATGTTGCACATTATGTGGCCACTCATGGGCGAGAACCTAGTAAACTTCGTCAACGAGTTAAAAGATCTGAGTCCATTGTTCATCAGTGTGAGAAGTGCAGCCGTTGCTTTAGTAGTAATACTGCTCTGATCATTCATAATCTGACACATACAAACTTTCGACCATATGAATGCAATGTGTGTGCAAAAACTTTTCGCTCACCAGCAAATCTGAATATACATATGAAAATTCACACAGGAGAAAAACATTGGAAATGTGAGAAATGTGGTAAAAGTTTTACCCAGCAAGGAACACTTCACAACCACCAAATCCGTTACCAAGCTTGTACCAAAGCTCTCAAAATTAAAGAACGTAAAGTCACACGTGTTACTGACAACCAGTCCTCATCAGCGAAGAGTTCCATTGTAAAGGTTATCACTGCAGCAACTAATGGAAATTCTGCAGATACAAGCCCACCACCAGCATCTGGTGTTCTATGTGATGAACAACCCAGTCATGTAGCTATTTCCATTGGTGATGACAATGAGGCAACAGAATATACAACAGTGGAAGTGCTCACTGTAAACGACCTCAAGGATGCCAGTGAGGTTACCCAACTAATTGTGATAGAAATGCCTGATGTGGTTTGAGGTGGTTAAACAAAATATGAATGATTTGACTTTGGCTTAGACACATGGAGATAAGAGAAAAGTTTCAGTTTCCATGGCATTTCTTTATATGAATACATGTATGTATATATGGCCAGGGGTGTTCTTACTGGTGTACTATAATGGGGTGTTTTCATTTATTGCACTTGCATACTGGGAGACCATTTATTTTCCACACTTTGTACTAGCTCTTAATTCAAATTTTCTAAATTTCTATACCTTGTACTGGGATAAAAGTATGTCTCCCCGTGCAACAGGGGGACATATTGTTTTTGCGCCCATTTCTTCCGCTTCATCATCTTGTTCTTCTTGTTGTTGTCCTCCTTCAACACATTGTTGTGTGTGTTGCGCGATAACTCGAGAAAGATTTGACTTGGGACATTGAAATTTTTTGTGAAGATGTTCCTATATAAAACCTTGCTTGGGATTGCAGATGGGTGACCTTGACCTATTTTTCAAGGTCACATGGGCATGTCATGTAAAATTGACGCAGACTCAATAACTTCACAAGAATTTGACTTAAGAGGTTGAAATTTTGCATGATTATGTTTCATAATATGAACTAGTTTGGGATTGCAGATGGGTGACCATGACCTATTTTTAAAGGTCACGTGGGCATGTCATGTAAAATTGACGTGGACGCAATAACTCCACAAGGATTTGACTTAAGAGGTTGAAATTTTGCATGATTATGTACCAAATTATGAACTAGGTTGGGAATGTAGATGGGTGACCTTGATCTATTTTCAAGGTAACATGGCCACTTTTAAAAATCATTGCAGATTCACTCGAGAAAGATTTGACGTAAAGAGGTTGATATTTTGTGTGATTATGTTTCTATGTAAGATTTTTGTAAGACTTTGCTTGTAACTGCAGATGTATCACCTTGACTTATTTTTCAAGGTCACGTGGGCATGTCATGTAAAATTGATGAGGACGCAATTACTCCACAAGGATTTGACTTAAGAGGTTGAAATTGTGCATGATTATGTACCATAATATGAACTAGGTTGGGATGGTAGATGGGTGACCTTGGCCTATTTTCAAGGTCACTTGGCCACTTTTTAAAAATCATTGCAGATGCACTCGTGAAAGATTTGACTTAAAGAGGTTGACATTTTGTGTGATTATGTTTCTATGTAAACTTTTATTAGACCTTGCTTGTAACTGCAGATGTTTGACCTTGACCTATTTTTCAAGGTCACATGGGCATTTTGTCAAAAATCAACGTTTTGAAATGTCAATAAAGAGTGTACCTTCACCATATCTGTAGATCATTGGAATCGGTATGCCTATTATGGAAAATAAGGGTGACAATAGTAAGGGCGCACAGGGAGACATTTGATTTTCTGTTGGAAAATCAGCCTGTTCTAGTTAATACCTTTAACAGTATACAGGGACTCCAACTCCCACCCCACCCCCTTAAATGTCTATATACATCAACTGTGCTTGCAACCTGGGGTGACACGGGACAACCTGGTCAAAAAGTTGAATGAAGTGATGTTCATTTAGTGGAGCAATGGACTGGGATTGGAAATACATGCACATATGTACATATACAAACCAAAAACTGAAAAAATGTGTGTGTGTGTGTGTGTGTGTGTGTGTGTTGTGTGTGTGTGTGTGTGTGTGTGTGTGTGTGTGTGTGTGTGTGTGTGTGTGTGTGTGTGTGTGTGTGTGTGTGTGTGTGTGTGTGTGTGTGTGTGTGTGTGTGTGTGTGTGTGTAATTGGAATGCAGTCACATTTATTAGATCAAATAAAGTTTAATAATGAAATCATTGTTTGCTCAGTTTTAATTATCGAACCATTTGTACATCATTTATGAAGAAAAGTTGCATTGAAGCGGAAAGTTGCTGAAGTTTTGGGTTTCGATGCATCTATACCCCATAAGATTCAAGCTGCAGAAATAACTGTGCTACTGGTTGTAAACTGGGCCAGAACCATGACATTCGTCTCACATATAGTTCTTTTATTGTTACAGGCACAGCAGTATTTACGGTCCTTTACAGTTATTGATGCTGCAGTGTTTACAGTTCTTCACCATCATGGTACCAGTGTAGTACCCTTTTTTTGGGGGGGGGGGGGGGGGGAGGTTGCTGTTAAAAAAATTGACTGCTAATTCTTCTGACACAGTTATGATATGTGATATTAGGTTAATGAAATACAGACATGTCATTGTTAGGTTAAAATATTTATTTTCAAATGTGACAATACAACCCATGGCTTTCTCTCATGCCTAAAATTCAAATCAGTAGGAACATAGACGTAAATATAATGTATGTGTGTGTGTGTCCTACATGGCCATTCACACAGCACAAAAAAGAATGCACTGGGACAGCTATCAAAATTTAAAGTAAAAACCAGAGTAACTCAGCTTTTCAGCCAGAATTCGTCCTTCCTCCAAAAGCAGAAGCTGGCCTACTTTGAAATTACATCATTCTGTCAATGTGGTATGATCTGTAATTTAGACCATGTTCAGGTATATTTTATGTAAATAACCACAAAGAGCACACTGACCAGAGTGACCAAGGCATAGCTATAAATAGCTTTTTTTTTTCCTTCTGTGGATGGATAAAAGTAGCATTATAGTTGTCTCTGAATCTGTCCAGTGGTTTCTGAATTTAAAGTATACCAAATTTGGTCCAAAAAAAAAATATTACATTGAGCAAGATGTGCACTAGAGAGCTACTAGACTAAGAAATGTTCACCATTGGTTTCTATTTCTGGTACTTTTCTTCTGTTCCCACCTTCTGTTTTCGTTTGGTCACCAGTCCTGTAATTTGAAAGGAGTGATTTTGTAATGACAGGGTGTAGCTTGGACATCAATAGCAAAGATGATTTCTTGGTGATGGTCATCAGATTATGTGTCAGCAGAGCATTAGGCTCATGAGCCTGTTGTTCTTTTTTAAGGCTGAGGAAACTTGCTTGTGTTTATTGGACGGTTCTTCTCACTGCTGTTTATGTCAGCTGAATTGTCAGTCAGCTGAGCTTATGTTTTGGATGGTCTTCGTCCATCATCTAACCGTCCACCCATCTGTTGGCATCCACAATTTACTCTTTCAACTTTTTCTCCAAAACCATCAGTCAGATCCACTTCAAGCTCAGTGGAGATTTACCTTCACTGGGGCTCCACCAATTTTTAGTTCTGCTGACTTGTCAGTCAGCAGAGCTTATAGAATCATTTTGGGTCTGTCGTCCGTCCATCTGTCATTAAACTTTTTACATTTTCGTCTTCTTCTCTAAAACCGCTGCATGGAATGTTTTGATTTTACACATTGATGTTTCCCAGGTGGACCTCTACAAAGCTTGCGAAGGATATGATGATCCAATAGTTTTTCTATTATTTATGATTTTTTAAATTTATTTTTATGAAAAAATAAATAAAATGTCTTTATTTCAAGAACTGCTTGGCCACCATGTGGCGTGATTTTTCCCTATTTTTTATGAATTTTTGTGTGTTAAGGCTATTTTGGACTTCTTCTCCAGAACGGCTAAACAGAATTGCTGAAAATTTCATCAGAATATAGTTGGCCTTTAGACAATAAAGGTTTGCAAAAATAATGCCAATGTGTTAATTTTTGACAAAGTCATGTGATATCAAACTTCACAAACGTAAGGGATTGCTGCCACTGTATAAATATATATGGTAATACAGTGCATGTATTGCACTATTGTATTATTTTACAATTTCAGCTTCTCAAATACGGATGCTTGAGTGTTACAACTGCACATGTATATAGCTGTACAGAGTACAGTGCATGAATTGCAATATTGTAAAAGCAGATTCCATTCAGCAGAGCACAGGATGATCATGATCTTCGTTTCCAGTGATTTTTGGATTTATGTTCATATATTGGCAAAATCTTAAAAAATCTGCTCTGAAACTGCCAGACTAATTGCTGTGAAATTGACCTGAGCACTTCTGGGGACCTCCAGGCCTTAATTTTCAACAGGTGATGCTGTGATTTTTTTTTTTCTGATTTTTTTTTTTTTGTCTGATTTTTTTTTTTTTTTTTTGGACAAATTATTGTGTGTTTTTTATTTAATTTCCAAAACCATTTTGTAAATCATACTGAAACTTGGTGGAAAAATAGCTCATGGAAGGATCAAACAAAATTGTTCATAAGACAGTGATGGTGCAGATCAAACATTTTTTTTTTTTTTTCAATTCTGGTCAGCTAATGCTCACAGTCAATTTGATAACTATGTAAGCCATTGTCAACAGTTGGCATTGTAATTTTAAACTTTTTTTCTACTGAATTTTTTATGTTGAAGCTATTTTTGACTTTTTCAAAACCATTGTGTAGATTGCTTGGAAACTTGGTGGAGTGGTCAAACTAAGTTATGTCACTAGGTTATGATATTCCATATCCTTAATTTTCAACATTTTTTTTTTCCAATTTGGGCACTTTCCTGTTGATGCTTACAATCCTATTGATTTCAATGCAAGTGAATGGGGATTGCAATGAAAATTCGCATTTTTGACTTCTACAAGAGTGTCTACCATATTCGCCGCCAACTTGGTGGGGATGTACCTGGATTAGGTTTCTACTAAATTATACAACTGGTAACTCTCTAGGGAGTTTTGAATTTTTGAGGAATTTTTTAGGTGAATTCTTGAGAAAATCTGAAAAAAAAAATCTTCTCCAAAAGCCCTTAGCCAAATAATTTTAAATTGCATAGAAACATTTCTAGGGAATCATAGTTCTTAATTTGTTCACTAGGTGGCACTGTATTTTTTTCTCTTTAAAAACCTGCATGCAGTTTGTGCTGAAAATGGGTGGAAATGTACCTTATAGAAGGGTGAGACAATGTTGTGCTTCAGGTGGTTATGCAGTGGATCCCTGATTTTTGATGATTTTTCAGTTAGGGTACTGGTCAGTTAACGTATACAGTCCAATTGATTACTATGCAAAAATCACTGGGGATTGCAATAGAAATTCCCATTTTCAACTTCTGCAAAACTGGCAGCCAGTTTCACTTCAAACTTGGTGCGTTTGTACCTTGCGTAAGTGTCTACCAATTGCAAGCTGTTCAAATAGTCATGCTGCAGTTATTTTGATGCAATGATGATACAATAAGTTTTCTATTTTTGAAAAAAAAGAAAATCATCTCAAGAACTACTTGGCCAACTTTGAAATGCTTTGATGTTACATATAAGGTCACCTGGGGTCATTTAGTTCTTATTTTGGCCCCCAGGTGGCGCACAGTTTTTTCCTTTTTTATACTTTTTATTTGGTGGAGGGGGGGTAATGATTTTTTTACTTCTCAAGAATGGCTGAACAGAATTGCTTAAAATTTTATCAAAATATAATTTGACTTGAGACAATGAAAGTTTGCAAACATGATATGGATATATCATGGAACTACTATAGTAGCTCCATGGATATATAGACCTGTACTTGTGTTTTAAATAAAGCAGAGAGAGACAGGCATATGCATATAATATATATATATAATATAGGCTATACTGGCAGTTTTCACTAACCTATAGGCTATACATGCAGTTTGAAATTTTGTGTCAACTGCAATGGTTTGGAAAATATGGAGCTGTTAAAATTTTAATTGCCCCGTAATTTGCATAATTTTAACCATCCTGACAATTCCAAACGATATGCACAATTTCACTGGTGGGTCAGTCCCCAGGGCCCAGGCCAGGGATCGGTCACCTTGCACAGTTCGGTGGTTTTCGATACAATAGTGTTCGAAAAAAGGCAAAACCTCCGGACAAAATTTGTTCATAAAGAAGAAAGAATAAAGGGAAATAAATAAGAACCCTTGGGAAAACTAAATGTCTGGGTTCGGACTCCTATAATGATGAATTCCAGGAAAAACAGAATGTATGCTTAACAAGGGGTAGGGACAGGGGAAATTTTGGATGTGTGCATCTTGAATTTGATTCCGTTCTTTGTCACCAGACGGCAGACAAATCTATTTGGCCCTCTATCGACAAAAGAAAGAACTGAGCGTCACACTTTCTTGAAATGGGGCAGTCGACACGCACCGGTTAATTTTTTGTAGATGACCGGCAGACTTGAGTTACATTTACAAAGCGGTATTTCTCATGTAAATTCACACAAATAATGGCAAAATGGAAGGTGTACAGTTTCCGTACAGACAACTATAATAACTTACGAAAGAAGGTAACATACATGTCTTCCCATTTGGTCTAGTGGTTAGGATTCCTGGCTTTCACCCAGGCGGCCCGGGTTCGATTCCCGGAGTGGGAACACTCCTTTTTTTTTTTAATTCCCTCTCTTCATTATTTTTTTCAGCACTCATTCTGCAAACATGGTGCACAAAGTTCCAACTGCACATTTTCGTAGTTTTTATCGGGAAAACCGCATATGGTAGACATCCTCCCCCTCCCTTCAGTAAATTTAGAATACGCATAGCGGCATATGAGATTTTGCTGCAACTATCTGAACCTGAGGGGCCTTGACCTTGTCACTTGTCACGCGTAATAACGGTGTTTTACGTTAGGATCATCAACGTTAATTTGCTCAACGCAATCTCAAAGAATATGGATTTGAGAAAAAATCGAAGGGAGATCCAGGTACACCTGTATTTTAATATAGGCCTGCACACAAAATATAGACGTTGCCAAATTACACTCTCAAAACCAGCCATGAGTGACACAGAGACAATGAGCTACCTTACCTTGTCGCGACTGTGTAGCGGATTGTCGCGGTGTCACTGATATTGTGGTAATGGCTATCCCAAAACAGTCCTAATGTAACTTGCACATTTATTGAATCTGTTCGAACATGGAGGTATTAACTCGTTAATATGTCCGTGGTTCGAATGAGCTTTTATATTATTAACTAATTTATACTAGATGTATGCGAACTGTTTCTTTGAAACCAGAGCAAGGTCTTTTAGTTTATCCTGCACTTATAGGAAAACAGTTTGAACCAGAAAAGAAGATTTACTTCACTTTCAAAGCAAATCTGCGTGCCTTCAAAAACAAATATTAGGCCTAAATGCGACAACTTTTTTCCTTTGGTACTTCACATTGCATTAAAGGTCCTATTGATTGACCATGTTCAAATTTGATACATGGGTGACTCATGGGTTGTTCTCACTGGTCGGGTGCACTATAAAAAAAATGGATGTGAAAATGATACTTTTATTCAAATTCTTACTTCAAAAACTTACTGCGCCTTCGATCGTCACTTTCCTTTCATTTCTGAAAGTGCGACACCTACAATAATGGCTTGAAACTTTCAAAGCCCAAATGACCTTGACCTTTAGAGATCACATGTAAATTACAAAAATGTCATTACAGTACAGTGAATCCTGCTTCGAGAGACTACTGTAATGAAAGACCACCTGCCTTTTAAATCCCAATTTTTCCAAAGTCTACTTTGCTATCTTTTCCATGTTATTGCACCTCCATTGAGAGGTCACCTGCTTTATGTGATGACTTTTCAGCCCATCTTGGGGGTGGTCTCTCAAAACAGGTTTCACTTAACCTACAATTTAAGCCCAACATGAACCAAATCAGATGAAAATTGACCAAGTTATGGCTAGACGAAAATTTAAAATTCCAAATGACCTTGATATTTAATATTTTAGAGATCACAAGTAAATTACAAAAATATGCAGTGTTGCAGTACATCCAATTTGGGTCCAATATGGCTACAATTTGATGAAAATTGACAGAGTTATGGCTGGATGAAAATTCCAAAGGTCCAAATGACCTTGATCTTTGACCTTTAGAGATTACATGTAAATTACAAAAAATGTGCTGTGTTACAAACATATTAATTGAAGTTGGATTGGTTACCTGTGCCTATAATAGTTTTGGAGATATTCATGATTTAAATTTTCTAATGGCCCTACTTTGCATAATTTTCAAAACCAATGAACCTCTTTATGAAAACTTCATGTGTGGAGGTATAATCATGCCAAGTTTAGAGTTTCTACTTATGATACTTTTCACATGAAATGTCAGACAAATTTGCCTGTAAAGAAGGAATTGCTAGAAAAACAGTATATCTGTGTTGGCACATAGACAAAACGAATGTTGCAAAAAGGTTTTAAGAGAATAATTAAGCCCTAGTCAACAGCTTTCCTTGGTGCACTCCAAGTCTCAGCATTAAGCATCCTGCAAGCTGTTATAAAATGACCATATTAGGGTTAAAAAATAACAAACACTGAATACACACACTTTGCCAGGTATTTATATCTGTGTGCCAACACAGACATATTGTTTTGCCAGGAATTCTTTCTTTCTTCTTCCTTTTTTCACAGGCAAGCTAGTCAGACATTTCATTTGAAAAGTATTATACGTAAATTCCAAACTTGGCACAATTATACTTCTATGGATGAAGTCTCGCCTTCATATATAAGGGGCCATGCTTTTCAAAATTATGCAAATGAGGGCTAATAAAAGTTTTAAATCTTCAATATCTCATATACTATAGTGAATGTGGTTCCGAGTGTATAGGAGTTTGATCATAGCAAGGCATAGATCATCTCAAATGTCAAGGTCAAAGGCCAATTTTGAGTTAAAATGTCATTTTAAAAGTCAAGGTTCACTACAGGAAGAGGCCATCTCAAGGTCAAAGGTCATTTCAAGGTCAAAGGCCATTTTTGAAGGTGGCTTTCTTCTAGCCATAACTTGGTCAATTTTTATCCAGTTTTGATCATGTTGGGCTCATATCGTTGCTATTGTAACACTACACATTTTGAAACTTACATGTGACCCCTCAAGGTAAAAGTCAATGGCATTTGGACCTTTGAAAGTTTCACATAGCCATAACTTGGCCAATTTCCATCCAATACGGTCTATGCATAAGTTCACCAAGCAGGAAAACCCCGGCAGCTGTCACATTACGAAAGCCAGGCATGCGAGCTGATTTTTTGCTACCAGATGGCACGCTGTGCACCTTCTCAAAAGTGGTCACGGTAATGCATGATGGCAGACGCTAATCTTGTTCGTGTCAACATGAACAGAAAAGCAGGAAATGGACCAAATACAGGAGGTGTATAGAAGTGTACCATTGTAGATTATTGGCAGAGGGAGTACGGAAAGCATTGGTAGTTAGAATGTTGAGTGACAAGGCAAATTATCATGGTAAACCACCACTGACTGTTGTGCAGTGGGCTGTAAGTGTAATGTTGCCTTGTTGATACCAGTTAGAAATGTCAAACTGACAAATATCAAAAATAAAAGTGCGACTTTATTCCTTCCATCAACTGATATTCCTCTGTCTTTTTTATACTTTTTCAGTTATCTTAGATTCTGTTTTTTGAAGAAATCATGGTCCGTGTTTCACTCCTCGTTACTTGCTGTATTCAGTAGCGCTGTAGCCCGTGCGATAAGACTGAGTGGCCCTCAAACTACCCAGAAACCTTTATGTGCCTGGCTCTGACATCAGAATCTCTGCAGGGGTTGCCCCGATTGGATGCATAGACCGTATTCTAATCATGTTGGACTTACATTGTGGGTATTGTAACACTGTACAATTTGCAATTTACATGACCTGTAAAGGTCAAAGGTCAAGGTCAATTGGAATTTGAAATTTTCATCCTACCATAAGCTTAATGGAATGTGACGTACCAAAGGACAAAATTTGTACTGTTTAATATTTACAACTTTTGAAGGCACACAGACAGATTTGCTTTGAAGCAAATCTTCTTTTCTAGTTCCAGCTTGTATTTGTTTCATTCTTACGTGAATGGCCGTGGACTCTCGCATTCTATGCATTCCAGACTTTCTCAGAAGCCAAAATTTTAAAGAAGGGTGTAGCGATACAGTGCCACCTAGAAAAAAAAACTTTCTTTGACCCTTCCACAAGGAACATATGAACCAAGTCTCTGCTTAATCTGAGTGACAATTCTGCAGAAGTCTAAAATATCGCTATACCATACAAAAATATCATTAAAAAATTAGAAAAAAAAAGTGCCACCTGGTGAACAAATTCGAAACTAGGAATCCCTAGGAGTGTTCCTGTGTGATGTCAAAGCAATTGGGTGCACTGTTTCAGAGGAGAATATTTTTTTAAGATTTGCCCCCCCCCCCCACTAAAAATCCAAAAGTCACTGAAGCATGACCATTTGAACAAACTTGGCAGAGACCCACCCTAGGTATATTGCCACCAAGTTTGAAGTCCATCTGGCTGACAGTTTTGGAGAAGTAGATTGTTGACGATGGACGAAGGACTATAAGATAAGCTCAGCTACTGACAATTCAGCTCAGCTAAAAAATGTACACATGTATTACCATCTATAATACATGGATTATGAAAGAAGACCTGATTGACTTAGTGAATCCCCCTCCATAGCAGTCTCTGATGAAGGCTTATATTTTCTATGGCTCTACCATTTCAATGTCCTGTTGTCCAAGAATACCAAAAACGATGAATGACAAGTAAAATGAAAAAAAAAGCATGCAAAAGATAGGGGTACTTGTCCTCAGACAAGTGGACTTCAAAGAAATTTGTAGAGCCGTGCTTCCTTCCTTTTTGTCATTGAAGAAACCGAGGGCCTCTGGGAAATAAATAACACCATATATAATCAGAGTGGTGGAAACTATCTCCACTCACTCCCCAGATGAAGAATCGAACCTGGGTTGTATGCATCTGTTGTGTTGAGGGGTGCTGGAGCAATTGGTTGCCCTGAAGTGCAAACGTGGCAATTAAGTGATCACCATTGTTTTTGCTAAATGTAAAATAAACCTTAATAAACATATTTGCCCATCAAATTTGTAGTAAATTCCATTAATATGTAAAAGTAAGCTCGTGCAAAAATTTTTTTAAAAAATGAGCAGCTCAGTCAATCAATATTTTGTATACTTTTACCAAAAAAAATAACACCGACATTGGACCACAATCACCAAAGACAGCTCAAGTCCCAGACATTCATTGTTTTTCTCACCCATTTTGAAAGCACAGGGAAGGAATACTTTAACTTTCTTTGTCTTATTCAAAAAGAATATTTCGTGTTTTACCCTGATTCACCAAAACAGCAATAGCTTGTATATAGTATTTTACATAATATAAAATTATTCAGTTTTTTTTCCCCCAGAGGGGTCCTTTTTTGGGAAAAATCAGGAAATTAAATACCCCGGAATGCCCATGTACCTTGATAAAAATAAACAACATTAGTGCACACAAAAACATAATCTGACAGAATTCTATATGCTGGCAAGAAAAGTTTCTTGCTCATCCAAGTAAATAGGTGACATATATTTATTTGCTCAAGACAAAAAATTCAACCCATATACATTTATCTCAGAAATGTCTCCATTTTGTAATGTAGTGTTTTTTTTGTTTTTTGCTTTTTTTGATTTGTTTTTCTTCACTGCTGCCTGAAGTTCAATCATTTCAATTTCTTTCATCTTACTTTTCAAACTGTTTAAATTTGGCTACACATTCTTATAAAAAAACAGAAGTAATATTTTGCAATTAGGAAAAAGAACAAATACATTCTTGTAGATAAAATTCCTATTAAAATTTCTGCTATAGAAAACGTGATGTTACATCTCATTATTTGGTTCACACAATTCAAAAACTGCCTGCCAGAATTGTTAATTACCTTGCATTCCTAAAAATGATGTTAAGAAATTTCCTCCTCTTCATTACAAAGTGAACAGAGAGCACTCTCTTTAATAAGGCACTTGAATAGTTTTGAATCTGTGTGAATAATTCTATGCAAAATTCGATATTGAAAAGCTCTGAATGTAGCAGAAATAGTCCAACTGTAAATTCGAGCCGTTACTCAGAGAGAAATGTATGGGTAATAGGCTCCGAAAAATGTTAAGTAGTTACCCGCTGAATACCCTTCAATTTATTTGGGCTGATGCAGCCTGTCAAAATTTTACACAGGAACATGTGCAATATGGACAATAGTAATTCCATATGTATATAAGTTTAACAGGGACAGGTTAGCTTATGGAGACTAAAGAGTTTGGACTGCAGAATAGGGTAATGACTACTAGGAAGTGGTTCTGGGCAAAAAGACTCAAATACAAGTTTCCCAATACTCTTAATCAATTGTATTACCCAGATGTTCATTCCACTTATTCAAGGCATTCCGTGGTTGAAAAAAAATCTTTTCAATCAATATTGAATGAAAAAAAAATTGAAGCTTTCATAGGGTTCAATTTTTTGTCACTAAAATAATATATGGTTCTCAATTTTCTGTGTCAAAATCTTGCAGACTCCTTTTCCAATTTCTGTGGACAGCTGCAACCAAACCTTGATAAACAAAAAAAATTTGTTCTGGACTAGGGTTCCGATGGCAAATGTTTCATATGTTAGAAATTTAGCATTGGTATCAATTAGGTCCATCACCTTATCTATGCCTTCTGTACTAGTTTTCATAAAAAAAAAATATTATTATCAATTCTAACCAATGAATTGAACCACAAGTACTTGTGAACTATATTTTTTGTATTTTTTGCTTCAAAGCAATTTACCATACACCATAGTTTAAAAATTTCTTGCCAAAAAGTGCTTCTTACCTTTATGAATATAACCAAATCTTTAGGGTGAAAATTACATTTCCATATACACTTTTAGAATTTGGCTCATGATGCAAAATTACATCTTTCCTGAATGTTGGAAAATTCTCTCGATGCAGAAAAAAAATTCTTTCAATGCAATTTATTTTTAGAGCTTGATTTCATGTTGCCTCCTAAGCAGACTTTCTTGGGGCGATACACTATGTTGGCCCCCAGCTGGGGGGTAGTAGACCGCCAAGAATGGATGTTTAGCAGGCAAGATTTCATGAAATTATATGAATCATTTTTAGTCCACTTTGTTCATATGGACCAACAAGAGTGTCACATTTTATTTTCTCTTCATATGGGCCATATAAGTTATATAAAAGCGTTTCAACTTTTTTTAAGAAATTATCTGGTAACTGAGTTTGAAAAGGGCTTGGTAGAACTGTCACTATGTAAGCTGAAACAAAGCAAAAGTTTTTAGAACTGTATTTTTTCCAAATAAAGGGAATTTCCTTAAGGATCACATGTTTAAATGATTTTTCATGTTTTGTAGCAATGCTTATAGTTCAAATTTGCAAATTCTTTAGTATTTGTACTTATCACAATTCCTCACATTTTAACTGGTCTGTCTGACCATTTGATGTCTTTTTTAAGCATATAATTTTTTTTAAAAAGTTTTTTCAAGTTTCCGATTGGCAAAATCATCATAATTAACTTTAAGCCCAGAGATTTTTTTCAAAACTTTCAAATAGACAACTTACCTCATTTAAAATATCCTCCCAGGCTTTAATAGTGAGACATGTATCGTCTGCATATTAACTTATTTTGTATTCCTCATTATCCCATTTTTAATACCCTTTATTTAAACCCTAGTACTGCTGAATTGGTTTTTCAACCTGCATTTTGGACCGTTTAAACACGGGCCCTGCAGCACTAGGGTTAATATTTTGTCCCATGATTCCCAATAATTTCTGCAATGATCAAAAAGAGGTACAGAGACAAAGGGCAACCCTGACAAACACCATGGGACAAGGTAAAGAGAGCTGAAACCCATCCATCGTTAAACTTGACAACTAGTATTATTATAGACCAATCGTATCCAATCAAAATTCAAAGAACTCTTCTCCTTTTTGTATGAAATTCAACTCTAATCTATCAATTTTTTTTTTCAAAATCAATAAATATTGCTAGTGCAGAAATGTCCTCAGAATCTGTTTTCAAGAATACCTAACAAATGCCTGATTGTTTTCACCACTATACCAGTTTTGTACAAATCCAGTTTGATTACCATTAATTATCTCTGGCAACACTTTCCTTATTCTGTAAGCAAAACATTTAGTTACAATTTTATAATCTATGTTTAGTAAAGGAACTGGTCTCCAATTTTTCCAAGAGTGGATCCTTATCTTTTTAGGTAACAATGTAATAATACCTTGGGAAATTGATAAGGATCCAATGTCTTTGCATAACTAAAATCTTACATTTCAAAGCAAATCTTTCACTTCATTCCAAAGAATCTTATAAAATTCTATAGGCAGACCATTTGTGCCTGGACTTTTTGTTGTTTTTGAAACATTTAATTATATTGCAAACTTACTGCTCTGTTATAGGGGTCTTAGAGGTGGCCCTGTAGGTTTAAGCGAATTTGGAAGCCTGGTTCTATTGAGAATTACCTCCTCCGAAGTCACATTTCGTATATCTTGTGCACTGTTGCAATTATATTCTGTTTTACTAAGCCAAGATATTCTTTACTGGTCAAAATTGAACAATTTAACTTCCAGAAACCTTTTGTCCCTCTCTGTACCTTCAGCTTGAAAGTTTAAGGTAATCATAGAATGGTCAGTTCTAAAACATGGCCTAATACATGTATCTGTAGTACTTTTTTATATATGATGTGAGGCAGAAAGACACTAAAAAATAATCTAAACGACAAAATATTGCATTAGGACCATTAGTATGCCTTCTAAATCTCAATTTATTTGGATTCAGAATTCTCATATATCAGTGTCTTCCATCCAAGTTGTTGACTGTATGAGCACATGTGTGAGTGTAGGGATGGCCTCCTCATTCATCCCTGTCTACATCTAATACTTGACTAAAATGTCCACCCACAACTCTTTCATCATTTGGAAATTGTTAAATTAGTGAAATAACCTTTTCAAAGAATAGAGGCTTGTCTTAGTTTGGGCTCTATATATTAACTAAAGACACTCTGTAACTTCCAATTGTGACATCAGTAATAACGAAATGCCCCTCAGGGTCCAAAATTGTATTATGAATGTCTAGATGAAAAATGTTTGCATGATGATTATGCTTGAAAACATGGGGCAAAATGATACCATAATTACATGTATTTTCCACTTTCTGAAAATTGGATTTGAGTGTCAAAATGAGGTAGTGTACTGATATAGCCCTCTTTAAACTCTTGATTTTCATACCTTAAAATAACAAATCCCTTGACTTCTCTACGATCTTTTTTTCATGCAATGAATAGCTGCTGTACAAACAACATATACATACAATAAAGTAGTACATGCAATATGTGGCCACCTTTTCTGCCACTAAAAATTTACAAACGTACAGGTAGTGACCTGTCATTGCAGGTAAATTAACAAAGAAATTGACTCTTGTAGCCAAGGAAAATGTGGCAGGTGACCTTTCATGACAGTGGCTGCATACAGCAGGTAGAACATACAGGACCTGAAAAAGGGACATCTTCATGCAAGTGCAAGTATACATGTAGTCTCCCATCATTGACCTTCCAAAAATGGGACAATTTATCTATCTGCATAAATATGTACATAGTACTATTACTGGCTCCTCCTCTGAACGACCACATGCATATGCCTTTTAGGACATCTATAAGGTCCTTATTACCAATGTTACTTGACCTTCATTAAAAGAGCACCTGCTTTATAAGACCAAATTTGGGCCTGCCTTAAGGGTGGTCTCCCAAAGGAGGAACTACTGTCTGTGCTTTGCGTGTGTGCCTGTGGCATCAATCTATTAACAGTTTGTCCTTTCATACATTTTTGGTTCAACATCCTGTGAACCATGCCCAGCAAAGGGAAATTGTTCATGAAAAAACAGCCAGTTAGCTTAGAAATGCAAAGTTCCTAAGTGTAAAATGCCTGAAAGTGGTAAAAGAAATCATACCTTGTTATTCTTCTTTAATTTTTGCCTTCCCAATTTATTTAGTTATTTACTTGGTACATTCACGTTCTCACATATAAAGTATAATAAAAAATGCATAATGCATCATGATGCAAATCATGTTGATTTTTCTTATAACAGACTACACTGCTCAAGCTATACGTTGAAAGAAGTGCTGTTATGGTATATTTCCCACATCGCATGCCTCTGTCAAGTTGAGGGAGGAGTAGCGTTCTTGCAGGGCATCCAGAGTTTCATTCCATGCAAGATTCCTGTTATTCATCATGTCAAGCTTTGCCAGTAGTGTTTCTGCATGTGTCTACAATGATAAGATATTTGAATGTATTCAGTCTTTTTTCACAATGAAGTGACAGGAGTAAGGATGCATGAACAGATTAGTAACAGGAGGCCCGTGGGCCTTCTGCTTTGCTCACTTGTAACTGGATGACCATCACAATAAAATTTATTTCCAGAAATGCATTCCCATTATGACCTGTTGTTGCAGGTCATTCAGATAGTGCTATATAAACCTGACACAGTGGTACATTTATTATCATAAGGCTTATTCTTTCTGAAGTACAACATAGTGACTTTCAAGTCAGGCATACAACCTCAGCCCTTTCACATATTTTTATTTTCTTTTTGCCACACCGATTCCAGAAAACACCAAAATTTATCCAGTATTTTTCACAAACAGCATACTGTGGGTCATTTTGGGTGATATAAGAAGAACTTGTTGCAATAGGAGCCTAAGGAAATCTTAGTTCTCCCTTTTGTCACCTTATCGTGATGATCGCACACATGACTGAATTCAGTTACGCTGGTGTGCTGCTACCAAGTGGGACACGCTATCGTGACCACAGCAGAGGCTTAACTGTGAAACTGTGGAACATAACCCTACACATCCATGGATATTTGTCAAGATTCAACAATTTGCGCATATCAGCGCTACAGTCTGGTGCCTTGCAATTGTACCCAGGCATATTTAAGGCACAGCACAGCTTTAACTTGACCAAATTCACTCTTTCAAACTTCCACACTTTCATCACATCTATACACTTTTATATGGCTCTCGATGATGCACTGATAGTGGTGTCCCACTTCCCGTGAAATACCACTTAATCTCCTCGTGCGATCCTGGTGGTCAAAATCAGAAAACTAAAATTTCATAAGGTTGGTTTTGAGCCATACTGCCAGTCTGATGACCCACACTGCAACACGTGTAGTGGGACTTACCATATAGCATGCCCTGGAAAAGGGCACAGCAGCCCTATCACAGCAGAGACCTGGGGAGGGTCACTGATAGTGACCTGCATGCTTCTTGTAGCAAACTTGAAATGCACATGATGCCATGTAAAACCTTGAATTTTATACATCAAAACTTGGCTACAACTTCCGACAAGATTTTTTGCAGATTTTTTCCCCATAATTTTGTAATTCCATACAAAATTATCAGGATTATGAACTAAGTGTTATTTTGATACCCAACATGGAATCCAATTAACACAACCACGACTCCACGTATCATACTTTTGATTGTATAATATTCCTGTTATGGCATATAGATATATGTGTACAAGTTAAGATGTAATGATCATTAAAAAAAAAATCCTGCAATATGCATACACTCTGTGACCTTGAGGAAGTAGGTCAAGGCCATATACATGCAATGCAATATCAAATGCCCACATATTTTACACATTTGTAGTACATTTGGTGATACTGGCCAATTATTTTTCGAAAATCAAGTTTAAGGTGTTTTCAACACAAATTGGTCCGTATCTTGTGTAAAACTGAAAAAACTGGATAAATTTTAATGTTTCCTGGAATAGCTGTGGCAAAAAGAAAATAAATAGGTGGCACCACCAAATTTTAACACCATTTCGTCTTTTTTCCTCATCAACATTTCTACCAAGTTGCATGATGTTTCTCGAAAACCTATTTGAAAAACAGCATTCTCAAAGTTTTCTTATTTCGCCCATATAATACATGATGATATAGGTTGCACCACCAATATTGAACTCGGCTAGCTTTTTATACCCTTCACAAGTCTTGAAAATTATGTGGGTTTAACTTGAAAATTGTGGTCTGTATCACATTCAGGACCAAAAGCTTACAGACGAACGTGAGTGATGCTGTCAGCTCTGTAACCTGCAGTCAGGTGAGCTACAATTGAAAGTCTTTTCTGAACAGCTTTATCATCTATTGATCAATTAACACCCATCCACTGACATCTACTGCAGGGAAGATAGTTTTCTTGTGCAATTGTATTGCCTTTACTTTGTTGGGGGTTTTCTTTCTTTTTCCTATTCCTATTACTGGGCCCAGGTAATTATCCACTAAGTAACTCCCATCTGTTCTTCTTTTGTAGTTGTATACACACACACTACAAGGTAAGCTCATTTTTTCTCCCCCCCCCCCCCCCCCCCCAATGTCTTCAGATATTTTTAGGACTTAATGTATTTTATTACTAGTATTTGCTGTGTGCACAAAAATTTCAAATGTCGAGGCATACTTCAGTATTAAAAATTATAAATAACTGTTGGGTTTGCATAAGTTTATTTTAGAAATAACATGTGCCAGTATAATGGATATGTTTTAATGATCATTCCAGACATATTCAGTTAAATACCTGATGCATTTTGCATAATATGTGACATTAATTCAAATCTTGGTTGCATCTCAAAGTAACACAATTAACAGCCTTGTCAGAGAGTTAGTTTACTGGGACATAGTACCTTCGCTGCTTCTGTCTTCTCCATGATAGAAATTCGTTCCTGGTCAGATGGGTTACGGGACTCCAAAGTGACTGAAAGTAGACCATAGGCATCACAATCAAATTGTACCCTTTTTTGGTCACAAGGTACTAACACACAATCCAAAATTGTCATTTATTATGCAACACATTTTTTGTATCAATAGTAAAATAACTAAAAACACAGGACAAATTTTGGAGGCAGCAGGTTTGAGTATATAAAATTTATCACCTTTTTTGTGCTCAAATTCCAGACAACTCATACATCTCTACATGAACTTGTTAGCTGTGAAATGTGAAACTGAAACAAAAACTGTAATAGTCTTGAGCTCAGCTGACTTTGGATGCAGATTTAAGTAGTTCTGCTACCTTTGAAATAATATCAGTTACATTATTGCAACCTGTTTTAACATTCAATCAGATTTACGGATATCCAAAATTCAATTTTGGATATCCATAAATCTGATTAAATGTTAACATATCTTGCTGTTTCATTAAGAGCAAATAACTCTAGAACACAAACAGGACAGGCTAAAATCAATAGAAATTTGAGAAGCCGTTTTACCATTTTATCAGATTTATGGATGTGGAAATTTCAATTTTGGATATCCAAAATTTAATTTTTGATATCAATGAATCTGATTAAATGTAAAAATGGCTTGCTGTTAGCAAATAACTCTATATCACAAACAGGACACACTAAAATCAACAAATATGAGAAGTGGTTCTAAAATTCAATCAGATTTATGGATATCCAAAATTAAATTTTAGATATCCATAAATCAATTTTGGATATATTAATAAATTATTTTTGATATCCAAAAATGAATTGTTGACATCAATAAATGAATTCTTGATATCAAAAATGATTTCACATATATGTAAATCTGTTTCACGTATGTTAAATAAGTTATTATTGTACATTTGTGAAAAAGATTTACACATATGTGAAATAGTTTTACACATATATGCAATTACTTTCTTATTTCTGATATATATAAAAGAATTTTACACATCTGTAAATCTTTTTCACACATGTGAAATGATTATTTTACATACTTGTATGTGAAAAAGATTAACACATAAGTGAATTTTTTGCACATGTAAAATAGTTTACACATATGTAAAATTGTATCTTAACTACTTCACATATGTGAAAAAGAATTTGGCATGTGTAAATCTTTATCACATATGTGAAATAAATGATTATTTCATATATGTAAAAAGAATTGCACATGTGTTAAAGCTTTTTACATATGTGGAATTGTTTTTCACATGTGTATAATACAAGTTTTATTTCACATATGTGTAAAATTATTTCATATATGTGTGAATCTTTCTAACATAACTATGTAAAATAAATTATTATTACACATATGTGATAACGATTGACATGTGTATGATTTTGGAATAAATGTTAAAATGGCTTGCCATTGGTCTCGGGGTGTTTCTATGGGATGTCATAGCAATTAGCCAAGCATTTTATGAGAAAGTGTTTTTTTTTTTAAGTTTTGGAGAACTCAAAAATGTGAATTTCCACTGCGGTGCCCATTAATTAACATAGCAATCAATAGGAAAGTATGTATTAACCAACACAAGTTTCAGAACAATCTGCAAGGCAGTTTTGGAGAAGATGTCAAAAATGGCAAAAACACAAATATTTATATGGCAAATAAATTAAAAATTATAGCACCACCTGTTGAACAAATTTAGGTTTAGGGGTCCCCAGAAGTGTCTCTATGCAATTTTGAAGCAATTGGCTTAGTGTTTTGGAGATTTAACATTTTGCCAACAAAGGTACAAAATTGCAAACAAATATCCAACAAGATACCATGCAGAGCACTTCTGACCCCTCAGTCAACATGGTTCCATATGTTCAGACTTCAGTGACCTAAGTTTGACTTTTGAAGGACACTCAGATAAAATTTTAGAACAAAAACAAAAAACACATACCGGTAGGCATTTTGCTATTCATGTTCAAGAGTAACCAGGAGCCAACAATACAACATACCCAAGGTACACAATAAAAAAATGTTTGTGGCCTCAGACTGACCTTTCAAGGTCAATGAAAGCCCCTTAGGAAGCATAGCTTGTATAAATTTGGTGAATCTGTCAAGAGTATTTTATACAAATAGATTTCAAGCTAAATATGTAAAGATTCTTTCATGGAAATTACCTTTCTTTTGTACCGGCATGCTCTCCACATAAAGAAGTATACAGTGAAACCTGTTTTCAGAGACCACCCCCTAAGGCAAGCTAAAAAGTGGTCATGAGCCAGGTGGTCTCTCAATGGAGGTGCAGTAACATGGAAAAGATAGCAAAAAGGGACTTTGGAAATATGGTCTTAAAAGGCAGGTGGTCTTTCATTACAGTGGTCTCTCAAAACAGGTGTCACTGTACCCAGTTGCCATCCAATATGCTCCAAACACACTCCATATGCACACACAATCTGGGGCAATGATTTCTGACTGCGACTTTCCTAGTTATTGTGAACAGAAGCCCACTCAGTTCACAAACCTCATAAACAGTCAGTTTCTTTCTAATTGAAACTTAGGTTTCACCTCTCGATGTCATACAAAGTCAGATTTAATATAACACCAAAAGAAATCCCAGATGTATTTTCCTATTCATGTTAAATATTAACTACAGATCTACGATCAACCATACCCAAAATATACTTTTCCATTCATATACAACAATAACCACAGGCCTATGATCAACCATACTGAAGATATATAAGGAAATATGATTTGCTGAGACAAAGGTCAAAATAGGCCATAGTGGTCCACTTTCAACAGACTTCTAACATTTTGAAAGATGCATATAAATTTGGTGAACCTGGTGGGAATCCTAGCCATGTTTATCATTTTACACTGGAGTATGTAATGTAAATGACCTTCAAAGTAGGTCCAAAAATAGGCCAAGGTCATCCACTTTCATTAGGCTTCTGAAGGGTCCTAAGAAGCACAGCTGGTGTCAGTTTGGTGAAATTGGGTTGAATCTGTCAAGAGTGCTAAAGAGTGGTAACATTATGTTTTGCACTTCACTTGCAAAAGAAGGTCAAGGTGAACCACTTTCAACAGGCTTTTGAAGCCCCTAATGGAGGATACATGGTATACATTTAGTGAACACTACTTCAATCTGCTAAGATTTTCATGGGTAACAAACTGAAATATGGATAGACATATGGATGGAAGGATGGGTGGCAAAAGTAATACCAATACCCCTTCAACAACAGGTCTGAAGGGTAAAAATAACCACAGCATGGCCATTCAAACAAACATGGCAGAGACCTACCAACTTTCAAGTGGATCTGACCACCACTTTTGGAGAAGTAAAAAATGTAGTTGCCGACAGATGGACAGACAGATGGAATACGGACACAGCCCCATCCTAAAAGTACAGCTGACTGGCAAGTCAGCTGATCTAAAAACGATACATATACAGGTACAGAGTACGTCTAATATTGGCATCCCGCACCAAACATGTCAGTGTGTGAATTACATTTTCAAGATTAATTAGCAGGTTGCAAAGCATCAGTTTGACTGAGATGATTCATCCCTGCCAGGCCTGAGTCCCACAAGGATGACAGGAACAATATCTTTGTTGACCTTATATAGCAATATGTTATTCCTTCATGTGCTTGTGGGACATGCATTCATTTTGCAGTGATTCACCTGTTGAGATCAATTCTCTTCATCTACATATCAGACAAAAATCAAATTTTCAGTGACCTTAGAAAAGAGTGTATGTGTGCCACATTGTCTCCTTTTCACTTCACTTGGAATTTTGCTTGACTATCAATTTTGAATAGTGTGGCAGTGTTAAATGTTCATTTGTTGAAACTACATCACTGCACAGCATAAAACAAACTGTCTTAATAATGTCTCAGATATATGGATCATCTTGTACCAATACCATAAGAGGATACAAGTTGGGACCCCCTAGTTTATTAAACTTTAATCATTTTGACAAAAATTTGATTAAAATATATGATGGCGGGTATGAGCAAGGTGTTTTGTATGGATAGATTTGTCCTTTGTTTACCATTTGCCCAGTTTAAGTGTTGTTAGAAATTACACCAAATTATGATAAAGCCACACTGGACCGGCTGTGAATGTTCGACACCAACACCTACCTGGATCTATATTGCAGCTCAGCAACTTCTTTTCCCACAAGTCTCTAAAAACACATACATTAATAATCTGTCACATTGTGAAAATGGCTCAATGCTTGCTGCTATGAGAGCACAAGAGAGTTGCATTGAATCTACAGGTTGAATGAAGCATTCTATTGTAGATATATAAAAAACAAATGCCTTGGCATGGTGAAACTGATATCGAGTTTCCTGTATCTACTTATCAAGTCTCTGTGACTTATACATGTATATCAACAGCAATGGACTTGACTAGCAGCAACCTCACCTCACATTTACTTGATTTTGAACAAAGTCCCAAGCCAATCACTACTTTCAAAGTAGCAGTTGCCTTGACACTTGAAGTCTTTCATGTCACAGAATATCTGTTATCAGGTTAGAAATTTTTACAATAGTACTTACTTCAAATATGGTGAAGATGACATTTTCTTTAAATTACTCTTTAACAGCAACTGGTTGTGTCTTGTTTAAATGTATATCATCATGACAACCCATTATGGTATATGACCACTTGCTGCTGACAAATGGGATTTCTTCACACACAACTTAGGTTACAATGTGTTGTAACATACCATGGGGTACAAAGGGTTTACCAGGCAGATAGAAAAGGGCCTGAACTGTACAGGACTTTGTGGTGGGGTGCTGGGAGAAAAGAAATGAAATGTTACAATTAGAAAAGAACAGAGTTAACCAAGAGTAATAGGTTTTGGGAAGGAGAGGAAAAGGCGCTAGCCCTCATCAGGGCTCCCATGACCATGTGCACAGGACATGGGAAATGCTTGAGCCTTAGAGGTGGGGATAGGGTGAGAAGGAAAGGGTTTTTTTTTTTTTGCCATCTATATCAGATATGATACAGGACCACAGGAAGTAAGCGGAGTGCCACAGGATTATTATTACATGTATTATTAAACATGTTAAAATTAATAAGTTGATCAGAAAACAATATTATGACATCTTGATGGGAACCCCTCCATTCTTATTTACTCATGAATAAATAGAGCTGGCAATACTTGTCACAATGTGTTTTATGTTTGAAACAAGGATAACATGACTTACACTTTCTTCTTTAGTGCTACATTCTGATCTGTGAGATAATGCGTTCTGTCCAGCATTGTTTCTGTAAAGAACAAATACACACACATATACAGCATATATATATACACATACATATACATAGAGAGAGAGAGAGAGAGAGAGAGAGAGAGAGAGAGAGAGAGAGAGAGAGAGAGAGAGAGAGAGAGAGAGAGAGAGAGAGAGAGAGAGAGAGAGAGAGAGAGAGAGAGAGAGAGAGAGAGAGAGAGAGAGAGAGAGAGAGAGAGAGAGAGAGAGAGAGAGAGAGAGAGAGAGAGGTATACATAATTTTAGAAAAATTTACCAGCTTCATCATTCATCAACATTTCTAGCAAAAATTTAAAAACCATTAGACTGGCACCCATGATCCTGTTTTATCCATATTATGGAGGTGTTTATTCTTTGTGAATATGTATTAACCTTTCACCTGCTGGTAACTAGAATTACTGTAACTGCCTGAATTACTATGATAAATTTAGATTCAAATTTCTCGTGAACAGGCCTTTCATTGAAATACCTGCTTACCTTGACTAAAATGATGAGACGGCCAAGCCAGGGCGTAGCCTGGGGGAGGGCAGGGTCATCAAAGGGTACAGACCCCCCCATCCCCCCCCCCCATTTTCTGCAAATGGTCCAACTTGGACCAATAAAACAGAAAAGAAAGAAAGAAAGAAAGAAAGAAAGAAAGAAAGAAAGAAAGAAAGAAAGAAAGAAAGAAAGAAAGAAAGAAAGAAAGAAGAAGAACATGAATCAAAATGCAGGCTTTACTTACTAACATGACAAAATACCTCTTCATTATTACCATGATTGGTGTGGTTGAGCCGAACTAGGCAAAAGTATCTTTGGATGTGGTCATTATGAAATAGTCCAAAATTTTATTCCTGGCTAAACCATATGCTACATGTACTGCTCAATAAAATAAGCCTCAGTGCATGAAGTAAACTTCCAGTAATGTTTATCAGCAAAATGTTATAGAATAGCAGCCTTCATAGGCTAATTCAAGTCTTGGGTGGTGTATCTGTAGCTTCATAGAAGTTTAGCATCTGGGTATGGAGTAAAAAAGGTCGAGCTTTAGAATTGTTTTAGATTGGCATCCAGCAGCAGAGTGTAGTAGTTTAGTGTGAGAATAAATTCTCAGCGCCCTCATGTCTTCACTCATAGAATTAACTAGAACAGGCTGATTTTCCGACAGAAAATCAAATGTCCCCTCCCCCGTGCGCCCTTACTATTGTCACCCTTACTTTTATAAATAGGCATACCGATTCCAAGATGATATGGTGAAGGTACACTCTTTATTCACATTTCAAAATCTAAAAAAAAGGCCAAGGTCAAACATCTGCAGTCACAAGCAAAGTCTTACAAGTCTTTCATCGAAACATAATCACACAAAATTTCAAACTCTGTAAGTCAAATCCTTCACTAGTGTGTCTGCAATGATTTGAAAAAGTGGCCATGTGACCTTGAAAATAGGTCAAGGTCACCCATCTACATTCCCAACCTAGTTCATATTATGGTACATAAACATGCAAAATTTCAACCTCCTAAGTCAAATCTTTGCAGAGTTGTTGCGTCAGCGTCAATTTTAGATGAAATGCTCATGTGACCTTGAAAAATATGTCAAGGTCACCCATCTGCAATCCCAAGCAAGATCACATATGGGAACTTCTTCACATAAAATTTCAACTGCCCAAGTCAAATCTTTCTTGAGTTATCACGTCCACATTGATTTTAGACGTAATGCCCACGTGACCTTGAAAAATAGGTCAAGGTCATACATCTGCAGTCACAAGCAAGGTCTTACATAGAAATATAATCACACAAAATATCAATCTCTTTAAGTCAACTCTTTCTCAAGTGCATCTGCAATGATTTTTAAAAAGTGGCCATGTGACCTTGAAAATAGGTCAAGGTCACCCATCTTCAATCCCAACCTAGATCATATTATGGTACATAATCATACAAAATTTCAACCTCCTAAGTCAAATCTTGGCTGAGTTATTGCGTCCACGTCAATTTAAGATGACATGCCCATGTGACTGAAAAGTATGTCAAGGTCACCCATCTGCAATCCCAAGCAAGGTTTTATATAGGAACATCTTCACACAAACTTTCAACTTCCCATGTCAAATATTTCTTAAGTTACCGCTTCCGCAACGCACACAACAGTGTGTTGAAGAAGAACAAGAAGCGGAAGAAACGGACACAAAAACAATTTGTCCCCTCATTGCACGGGGATACATAATTTGCTTCATGTAGAGTTCACAACATGACTGTGCCATATCCAAATCCAAATTTATTTTCAAAGGTCCACAAATTACAATTTGACAAATCGTGGAAATTATAACATCATTTTTAACAATTCAAAGACTGCAATTTAAATTCCTAATCATGGAAGAACTGTAAAGACCTGAAATATCTGTGATTCAAATCTGAGAAAGTTTAGGATTCCACTTGATAATATATCAATTTCTAAAAAAAAGGGAAACAAAATTTGAATGAAAGGATTACCTTTATAGTGTGCATCAAAAAGCCTAGTAATATGCTATCCTGATCAATGATCCAACTTCCTCAATTAAAAGACAAAGCTGACAGTGGAAAATTTTAAATATAAATAATTTTTAACAATGAAAATAATATATTATTTCTTTCAGATATTGTATTTACCAATTTTGAAGAACATAGCACTTAGGTCAACCTTGAAGTTTGTTTGGCATTTTCACTTTTGCCCCACACCACAGGAATTCTCACAGGATAAAATTTTGATTAGCTCTGCATCGCCAGAATAGGAATGTCATCAGTGGATGCCCACCGCCAATTAGTAGACACCAAGACTTCAATCAGAACTGGCTTT
The DNA here is from genome assembly GCA_964020975.1 of Hermodice carunculata. NCBI lineage: Eukaryota > Metazoa > Annelida > Polychaeta > Eunicida > Amphinomidae > Hermodice > Hermodice carunculata. The sequence goes on along the minus strand of OZ026615.1, from coordinate 49,846,870 downwards.
ATTGATCACTGTCAATACACGCAAGGATGCATCCATAATAGGGAGAGTGACAAGTTTAAACAATTGGTGACATGGCCACATCCAATGAACCAAAGTTGAAGCATTTTACTTACAATGGCAAAGTGTAGTATTTCAAACTGTTCTCATTTTGAAGGCAGCCAGACAGATTTGCTGTGAACCAAATTTTCTTTTGTTCATGACTACATCCTCTCCTACCCCAAGCATCTATGTAATCCACGTGCAACCCTTCATCATTGACAAGAGGGATTTTCAACTCTTTAAACTGAATGATGTAGTGATATGACTGAATCATTTAGCCATATTGCTAAATCTATTTCTCTTTTCTGTCCTATTTTTGTGCAACATGGCTGCCGCTTTGGAGGGAAGTGCAATTGATTCATCCTCCCAAAGTGTTCTTCCATGAATTGATTGTCTTTTCCAGCATTTTCAACAGGTCTATTATCATGCAGCAAAGACACTCAATGCTGACTAATGATTTTGTTGTCAAACCCACTTATTAGGCCTACAGGTCCAAATGCACATTCCTTCACACCAATCTCTATGCAGACACAGTACAATTATCCAGCAGGGCCAGAATTTCAGCGAGAATCCGAGTATCCATTCTCGTAAAGATTCTCCTAAACTTGTCTTTGTTTAAAAAGAAAACTAATTGACAAAAATTCAAATAGATTCTCGAAAAATTTTGCAAAAATTCTGGCCCTGTCTACCATTCACTTATTTAGCAATACATGTATCACTAAATCATTCATGGATACCAGTAAATAAGACCATTTAGCGATATCGCTTTATGATTTAACAATATCGCCATACAAGACTAAATGCAAAACACATTGCCATACATATATAGGCTGATACATGTAGATGATCAAGCAGCATCCTATCATTACCCAAGTCACTTCTTTCAACTTTTCAAACCTGGCTAGGTAAAAGATGTGATAACTACTAATATATACATATATACCACTAACCTGCAAAAATTTTGTCTTTCTCAATCAGTTCTTTCTCTTTATCCTCCAGCTGTTGCTTCAAGTCACAATTTTCTTTCTGTACTGCTTCTATTTTTTCCTGGCAACATATACATAAACATGCATGAGTGAAAGATGTCTAAATCACTTTAATTTTTTATGGAAAGTGCAATTTTTCCTACAGATGAACATGTACTTTGGTAAGCATACCTATTTCTTTATCCTTGCTTTGACTGATCTGAATCATCTACTCACTGAGATTTTCATTCATGCACATGGGGGGTTGTGATCTATCTTTTTATAAACACAAAATATTTTTAATACTTTTGGATATTTTACTTGAATGTTCTCTGGGTTATATTTCTAATAACACCAAAAGGATTTAAAAACATAACAAAGCTTACAAAAATCCATTTTGTTTGTCAATGGGTCAAAATGTTCTCGCCAAAGGACTGAATTTGTGTTCCACCCCAAGGAAACCAGACATGGGAGAAATAAATAGTAATTTTGAAAAATATTTCTGAACACTGAAACTAAAATGTTTTTTCCAAAGCAAATTGAAAAATCCTAGCTCTGCATCCACGCCAACTGCAGAACCAACAGGAACTCCCACACTAACAAATCATGCCGCTAACTGTGAATACAAAATTCCCAGCACTTTCACACACACCGAGGCTGACTTAGGGAGATCCAAACCTGGAGGCCTTTTATAGATTAGTTAAACATGATTTGGCAAAATTTCAACCCTGCATCCTGAAGTCCAATAACCTGACTCTTGAAGAAAGAAGAGGCTTAAAACTCCTTCAAGGCAACCCACATATAGTGATAAAGAACGCGGATAAAGGCTCAGGCATTGTTATTCAAAACCCCAATTATTACATTGCTGAAGCACACAAACAATTATCCAACACCGATCACTACACGAAAATGGCAGTCAATTTGAAGCAAGCTCACAATAACCGCATACAACAAACCCTCAAAGATATGCTAGAGAACAATAATATTAGTTCTAAACTGAACAAATATCTGTAGATTGCAGAACCCAGGGTGCCTAGCTTGTATCTATCTTCTCCCCAAAATTCACAAAGGTGTCCTACCACCGCCTGGATGCCCAATTTTGAGCACAAATGAAAGCCTGACGGAACGAACCTCATCCTTTGTAGATTTCTTCCTTAAACCACTTGTTCAAAACATACAAAGTTATGTAAAAGACGCCATGGATTTCATCAATTGGATTAAAGCCCTGCCCCTGTTACCAGACAACACATTACTGGTGAAGCTAGATGTACAATCACTGTACACCTACATTCCCACCTCTGAAGGGCTACGAAGCGCAGCTAGAGCACTGATACATAATAGAGAACCCCTGGAAAAACCCAGCACTCAGGAATTCATTAGTTTGTTATGGCTAGTGCTCACGTGCAACAATTTTGAGTTCAATGGTGAACACTACCTTCAAACTAGCGGGACCACCATGGGTACCAAGGTAGCACCCTCCTTTGCAAACTTGTTCATGGCTGATTTGGAAAACGACATTCTACTCAAGTTCCCCCTCCAACCACACACATGGTTGAGGTTCATAGATGATATCTTCTTTATATGGATATACAGTTACCAATCTGGAGTTCATTACACATTCAAACTCCTGCCATCCCATCCCACTATCAAATTCACGGCCACAATGTCAGCATCAGAAGTCAACTTCATGGATACCACAGTGAAGTTTGACTCTCAACATAAAGCATACACTACTCTTTATGTCAAACCAACTAATACTCATACGTCCCTTCATTATAGGTCGGCCCACCCGAAACATTTCAAAACTGGGGGGCCCTATAGCCAATTTTTGCGAGTAAAAAGAATCTGCTCCAAACCTGAAGATTTTGAAGCAAATGCTAACAAAATCCTACATTTTCATGCACAGAGAGGCTACCCCGCCCTCCTACTGCAAGAAGCAAAAGCAAAAGTAGATTCCACAGACCGAACTACTCTTCTTGCTTCCACAACTGCGGATACCACTACAGACCCAGAAAACTTCTTCCTGGTCACAACATACAATCCATCACTCCCGTCTTTCAAGCAAATTATCGAAAATAATTGGAAAATCCTTGAAGCTTCACACTATACAGCAGCACTGGCTACCAAGGATACGATCACAGGCTACAAATGTGCTACAAATTTACAAGACATACTGGTCCACTTGAGGATCAGATACAATCAAGCCACTGATCACAATCCAGCGATTAAGGGCCAAACACAAAAACACTTGTGACAGGCAAAACTGCAAGTATTGAACACCCATGAACTGCACCGGGAATGCAAAAAGCACCCAGACAGGTAGTACTTATTGGGTTCCCAATAGAGGTTGCTGTGAAAGTTCCAACCTTGTGTACCTCCTCACCTGTTTAACCTACCACAAACAATATGTTGGACAAACCAAACGTCCACTCCGAGACAGGCTCAGTGAACATTTCCGCCACATCAGTAACAGGATAACACCACCACCCTGGGGCAGACATTGTACCCAGGAGGACCACAATGGATTCAATATTGAAGTCCAGATACTTGAATACATCTGCACTCCTAGTCTAGAATGCAGCAGGTTGTTGTGCTAAGAAAGGGAAAAACACTGGATGCATCAACTCCGCTCTATTAAACCATGCGGCCTCAATATCATGGAAGATGTGCACACTCCCTCCGTCTAATGCAAAATTTTTATTACCATTGCTCATCTTCCCTTGCTAGAGTCATAATGATATTAAAAAATTTGTTTTAGTAGTGGAGAGACCGACAAATTTTCACCCTGAAACCGTAACTTTACATTTCTTCTGACCCCATACAGGGCATCCAGGTAAAAATCATTCACCTGAATCTTCCAGCCCAATATAATTTGCACCGACTAACCCTGGCTGATTTCACATGACTACCTATCCATATTTGGAAGGATCACAGATTCAAAAAATTCTTTTGAATCCTTTCGGCTGTGACAATAATGCCACAGTGATACACATAGCTGTTCCACGTAATATTTCACATGTATTACATGTACGTGATGACGGCAAAGGCACGCATGCATATATATAGTGGGCCACTCGACAGTTTCCCTCATTGCCTGATGAGATCAATTTAAATCAAAACTGGTTACAATCTGTCCTCCAGTTTTCAAGGCACTAGTCTCGTCATATACGCTTAAAATGTCACACATTGTTTAAACCAAGTTGTGGAAAACACTAAACATGTCGCCTTAAAAAATTCAAGTCTTAATGCAAACCTCAGTTTAATAACATTTTTACAGTTTACTTTTATACAAAAATAATGTTATTGAATAGAAATTGGAGCTGTGATTTTGACTTTACCAGCTCCCTCTTGAAACTGACCAAAACCAACTGGTAGTCCAATGTTGCTTGTTTCAGAGTTTTTGGTTAATTTCTAGTGAAATGAAAACCAAGCTGAATAAGAATTGTAAATGAGACCTATGAACATAACCTGCACTAGGTCACCAGGTATCCTCATGGCTAGGTGGGCACTTAGCACAAAACCCATCCTAAACAAAGCTGTTGACTTCTGTCTTTATTCAAGGGGAAAGGGTTAAACAATCATTTAAAGCATTCTTAAAACTTTTAACAATATGTATATATTTATATATTTTAATTATAACAAGCAGAACATATACATGAAACATAACAGATATTTACCTTTAAGAAAGAAAGTTCTTGATTCCTGTAAAATCAGAAGGAGAGCATTTTGAATAAAAGTATGAGTGATAATTGGACATGCAAGTGATAATTACATAAATATGAACAGGTAGCTGCCAACAAGCAAAGGGATCGTGATATACATGTATGGTGATGCTCAACTTACTTTTTTGGACCAATTGAGGAACATTTGGCAAAGGATTAAAATTTTACAATTCATATTTGAATTGCATTGAACTAAGACCAAGTGAGAGGCTAGCAAACTGTATCTTTTAATTTATCTTTGTATTTGTTGTATTTTCGAAAACAGAGCCAAAAAATTAGTCCAAACAACTGGATAAACTGCTGAGGACATAAATTACGTTTCCATGAAAACTGAATCACTAACCTGAAAAAGGAAAACGGGTACCAAAAACCAAATTTACATTTTGTGAAATATGCAAATGTAATATGTATGTGCCTTTAATGAAATCAAATTTGTCATGTATCTCTTTGTTTACAACCCTGAATCAGCCCAAAGTCACCATCCAATCTGTGGAGCAGGAAAATATAACAAGACAGCTGTGTGAACAGCCCATGTTCAGCTGACCTAGTGACTAATCACATTTGTGGCTCTGTGAACTTGGGATGGGATCAAGGTCACCCGTCTACAAGGTGAGTCTGACCTTCACGGAAAATCACTGACATGTGCAACACCAAGGTCCCAGTTCAAGTATTTCTCAAGTTATAGCACTGAAGATTAAAATTCATGCACATGTATGTTGCACTGTTATCTCAGAAATGAGGTCAAGGTCACTCATGTACTGTCTTAGCCTGACTTTCATAGAGAAACATAAACATGTGCAACATCCAGGTCCTAACTCAAAACAGATTTCCAGTTATCAAGTGAACAGTAAATTTCATGTCAGTTGTCGTGTGACCTTGGGAATGAGGTCAAGGTCCATAAATCACTGGAGCAAGACCACTTGCACAAAATTGGTAGACACTTATCAAAGGTATATACCTACCAAGTTCACAGAAATCTGGACAAAATTATTTTAGTTTTAACCATTATAAGAAACTCCCATGTTAAACTTTCCTACAAAAACATTTTTAGAGATTTTCAAAAAGAAAAAACAATCAAAATCACTGGAGACTATTAAAACACACTTGGCAGAGACCCATCCAAATACATTGCCACCAAGTTTGAGGTCAATTTGACTGACAGTTTCTTCAAAGAAGTCCAAAATGTGATATAGCATTAGAATGTTCATTGACTTGCATAGTAATTTATGTCAAAAGGTGCATTTACCATGTTTACTTGCAAGTACCCATATTGAAACAAACAAAAAAAAACATTAAAATTCAGGAATTTACAGTGGTGCCACCTAGTGACCAACTTTGTTTGTCCCTTTCACAAGGAGCACATTCACCAAGTTCACCTTAATCTGAGTAATGGTTCTGGAGAAGTCAAATATAGGGAAAACACCAAAAAAATCATTAAAAAAAAATGGCTGCATAACCTGGTGTACAAATAAAAACTAGGAGTCTCTAGAAGTGTCAATGTGTGATATGAAAGCAATCAGGTGAGCGGTTTTGAAGAGGATTTTTTTTAAGATTTGCCCCCCCCCTCCCCCCAAAATAACCAAAAAAAAAAATAATTAAAAATCCCCAAATCACTGGAGCATGACCATTTGAAAAAAAAAACTGGTCAAAATACACCCAAGGTATGTCCCTACCAAGTTTGAAAGAAATCTGGCTGACTGTTTTGGAGAAGTCAAAAATGTGAATTGTGGACAGATAGATGAAGGACCATTCTACTTGTCAGTCAGCTGAGCTAAAAATTGTAGCTTACTATACAGTGTTGCCAATGCTACTACAGTGTACTTTTGTACGAGATCTGTGTACTGTATCATACGGAGCCCCAGAAGGGACATGAAGAAAAAAACGAAATATTTATTTTGTAGGAATGAAATAAAATACGAAAATCTATCATGACCCTTTAGGGGTAAAATGTGCAGCCCCTAAGGGGTCAATTGGAAAATGTAAATGGATATCGGTATATGTACAAGGCATACATTTCGTTTCCACGAAATGTATTTCGTTCCCTCAAAATAATTATTTCGAGGGACGAAATAATATTTCGTGGGAGTGAAATAATTATTTGGAGGGAATGAAATATATCCATATTTTCTTGTATCACTTTGAGGGCTCTATAGCTCTTCTGTTTGCATTAACAACACAGTAAAGTGCAGTCAATCTGTTACTGTCAAGGGCACAGTCATCATGACTCTTGGATCATGGGAAAAATCAATTGTTCTGCAACCCTCACCACCCGAATGCAAAAGTTCGGAACCTGAAGTTCGAAGCGGGAATGAATCTGTACTGTTCAGTACAAAACGAAGCAGATGATTGTTAGATAATCGTATCCGAACAAAAACAAACTTGCATTATTGTTACAAATGCTAATTTGGTAAACACATTGAGCAGCCATGCAAGACACCGTGAGCATCAGTGCTGTCAGGCGTTCATGAACATGCGTTATTCCATGTGGTTGTTATACTTCATCATCAGTGCCATCGCGATAAGGAGCAGGAAGGGTCCTGTAAGTGACTGGCACACCCTAGCTCTCCAGTTGATCGTTTTTTGACAACGAAAGATGGACCTAACTTGGTGTTTGCAGTACGGTTTTCTGTGCTGATCATTGTAAGTCAAGACACATCTTCATGTCATCAAGATGCTGTTTGTCAGAATACATGGCGACCTAGTGGAAGTCTGTCATCAATAAACTGAGAATAATCACCACACCCATGGAAATAAGCTGAAAATGCATCTCAGAGCATCCTTAATTTCAAAATTTTCCAGGGGTAGCCCCCCGTACCCCCCCCCCCTTCCTCGCCAGGTGAGTCAATAGCTCATCTTCATAAATTCAGGAGTGATTTGTTATACACCTAATTGTTTTTTTTAAATGAAGCCCTGCTGTATTTTGCCAACCCATCTATGTCTGCAGAAAAAAATTTAAAAGGCCACTTTCTCAGCATTTTTCACAAGTCCCTACTTATCCGTAAATATTTGATAAAATAAGTTTTAAAAAAGACTCAAAATTCAGGAAAATGCTCGTTTAGCTTTGAAATTTTAAACTTTGAACCCAGTGTAAAAGCTTTTCATTTGAACTGGGAAGGCCTTGTGTAGTATATCATGCAAACTTAAAGACTACTGACAGTACTGTTACTTATATGTACATGTTCAAGCAGCCAAGAGTTACCATGTTATTTCTGATGAGCTGAACAAGTGATGCAATTACAAGTTTGTCACTAATAAAGCTTAACAGAAGTACCAGGATCACTTTTGGCTACATATCCAGCACAGGTATTATAACTTACATTCAACCATAAAAAATTAATAAATAGTTTCTCAGGAACTGCCGCATCAATTTTCAAGGCCCATCTCACTTCTTTTTTTTTCAAAAAATCAATAAAAATAAAAACAAAAATCTGCCCGCCCGCGTGGCTATTTATTCCCGCCTCAGATCTGTTTTGGCCATTCATAATTACGGTGATACCATTTTCGTTGCTACAATATCTGTAATAAACTTCCAAACAGCATCCCATTCGGTTCTGTGAAAACCTGGAACATAAAGCATTCCAAAACATACTGACGTATATAAACAGCTCTTTAATAAGTGCTTTTCTGAATTGGCACTAATTTCATTGTAAAATTTTATGGCAAACCACTCACCTTTATGTTCAATTGATAGAAAAAAACGATTTAAAAAAAAAATAAAAGGAAAAAAATAAAATAAAATAAAAAAACGCCCTGCCGCATCATTTTAAAAAAAAAGTTCCTGAGAAACTATTTATTAATTTTGCATGGCCTTAGCGTTCTGACACATGTTGGAATCTTGCCCAAGCTGGAATATTCGAACAGGGGCCAGGCCCATACTACAATTCCAACATGGTGCACTCATATTGGAATAATACACGACGTCTGATCATGTCATGTATGTCTACAAATAGATGTATGACCTGTAGCACAGTTTTCAAAAACTCGAATGAAAACCATTTTAAAACATGGAGAATATAAAATGTTCATTTGAATCAACCTTGTTGTGACAGAAATTGGCCTTGGCTACTTGCGCAATTGCGACCTTCAGAGAGGTGATAATGAACATGGGCTGTCAGACTGATCCATGGATAGATTTGGCTGGCACTGGCAGTGTCTTTCTCTGATCACTGACCAGTTACAGTAACACAAGACATGTATACACAAACCATTTGATATCGGCATTTGCACATACATACAATATTAGTAATTGTGTACCTGTATGAGATCGAAATGCATATGATGTGATATCAACATCTTTTTCTGTCTGAAATCTTCTCATAACATTTACGACCAGAAAATGGCATCTAATCAACATCATAATTGAGATGTCTTAATCTTGTCTGAAAATGGTACTCTTCAAGTGGTCTGAAAACGGCCATTGGGACATCAATTTTGGGTCTCTACTTAGTCAGCCTAGCCTGAAGTACAAAGTACATATGTGCCAAAGTTCCTGTTTTGTACACTGCAAGTTACAAAAATTTGATCAAGTTCTGAACAGCATGACGTTTTGCATTATAAATATATGTAATTACCCTGCATCAAAATGTACCACGAAAGAAAGAATTATGTGGTTTGGCACACAGCAATTTCATTTGTTGCTGCAATTTTAGCTGAAGTTTGACAAGCCTTGAGTAAATTGAGGCAGCTGCATAAGACAACTGGATCATGGCTATGTGGACTGGTCTGAGATTGAAGGTAGGTGTACAATATAATAGTTTTTAATATATATGTCGAATTACTTTTTGCTGGATATTTTTTTCTTTTTCTTTTTTTAGGGGGGGAGGGGGGCACACATGCAGTGTGTGATAATTAGGGACTTAATACAGTACATACACTGTCTAATATATTTTTGTGATTTTGGATGAACATAATGTATATGCTGCTAGCTGGCCAAACTGGCAGCAGCTGCACACGTAAGCCACTAAAGCTGATATGGTCAACCATGCCTGTAAGCAGGGAAGCAGTACCAAGTAACCCTTTAACTCCCTAGTTATAGTTACAGTGAAACCTGCCAGGCAGAACACCTCTGTTATCCGAGCACTTTTTTCGGGTCCCAACTTTTTTTGTTTGTAATTTAATGGGATGTATTCATATCTAAATGCGGTCCTACTCTAACACCTATTGAGCAAAAGAGACAGCCACCTGCATCAGGGCAGATCCATGTACTTTCTCAACAAAATGAACAACACAAACACAGAATTATCTTAAGAAAATGTATTTACATATATTTGAAACATAAAGGATGCCTAAACTAATTAGAAATGGGATCTCTTATGGTTGAAAATGTGTTATTTATTGATGTTTATGTAGTATATAATACAAATCTGCCGTGGTCATGGTGGAAGCATCAGTCTGTTGCCCTGGCAACACAGGAAGTGAGCAGGATGGCAGTTAAATATGAATGTCTCCTATTGAAGAGCCAAATGTTAGAACCTGCAATCCCTGAACATATCTCTGACTCTGCTCTGAACACTTGATTTGTGTCCCAAAGCAACATTTAACCTGTCAAGGCTGAACACTTACCCCCCCAAAATGAAGGAATTTTCGGTAAATTCATCGATATTTGATACAAAAACTTTGTGTGTTCATGGACCTATTATCGGATAATAGGTCCATGGTGTGTTGCACTGTTGGAACTTGGAATATTCCACCTTGGGTCAGATTCCAACATGGTCATGGGTCTAACATTATTAGATTAGTATTTGACTATTTGTGCATTTCTTTGCAATGCATGGTCCCCGCAAGTCTTGACTCAGGAAAGTCCTATATATTCAGAGATTAGTAACTAAGCTTGGTGGCCAAGAGTCTAGGACTGACAAAAACGATGCTAAAAGGCAAAACTGCCAAATCCTAACCCTTTTGAAACCATTGCTGCTGTAAACTTTCTGACTTCTTGTCCCTTTGGACTGCTCAAATTCAAACCAAATTTTACATCTGGTTTTAACTTTGGTTTGAATTCAACTCTTGATGGCGGTTGTTGGTTTTTGTTTCTGCTTTCCGTCGTACGCGTACGTGTCTTCTTTGGAGTGGCACCCTCCTTGCTGATATCTGAAGAATTACTGATGTTGCCTGTAGAAACATTTCGCCTTCTTTTAGGTTCCCCTCGTGGGATCACGGTGTGCTGCGACCCGGTCTTCACTGTGGCCAGAGTGGATGGTTTGAATGGCCCTTTAACTTCCAATGGTACTTTTCCATGGCTGTTTGCTTCACATGAACTTCGGGATTGTGGCACTGCCCTCCCAAATGCAATGACTGGCTTACGTTTCGGACAGGGTATTGCTGACTTTTGTTTTCTTCTGTGCTTTTCCATGTTTGCACATTGGCATTCTTTTCGAATCAAGCGCCGTTCGTGCCGCGTTGAATGCTGGGAATAGCCTGGCTCCCTCCTCGTGCCCTTCCAAATAAAAGGATACCAGTTTAAAGTTGGGCAAACAGGGAGCGGTCATTTTTCCGTCATGGAGAAAAGGGGACAGTCATTATGTCTGTGTGCCAATACAGACTTTCTTGCTCAGCAAATTTGTCCGAAATTTGAGTAGAAGGCAAAAAAAAGAAGAAAAAAAACAAAAACAAAAAACGTGGAACTCCAAACCTGACGAATACGAATACACCTATAAAAGAAAGATTTTGCTTGAAAGCAAATCTGTCTCTGTGTGTGAAAAATTTGCACAATTAGAAAAATATGCAGCCATTGCAGGGTTGCAACACTTACAATTTGAGTCTAACATTAATAAAATTGGATGGAAAGTGACCAAATTATGGCTAGATGAAACATTCGAAAGGCAAAATGACCTTGACCTTTAGAGGTCAAATGTAAATGAAAACTATCTGGATATCAGAAGAAATTAGAATTTGCCTGTAAAAAAGTACTTTTTTATTTCCAAAATATCAGCACCATCCTGCCTGCCCACATAGACAAGTGCCCATATGTAGCTACAATTTGTGTACAACATGATCAAAATTGGATGATAGATGGCCGAGTTATGGCTAGATGAAAATTTTAAACGACAAAATAACCTTGACCTTTGACCTCTGGAGGTCACATATACACTGCAAAAATGTGCAGTGTTACAATATATACAATTTGAGCTCAACATGATTAAAATTGGATGAAAATTCACCGAGTTATGCCTGGAGGAATATTTCAAAAGTCCGAATGACCTTCACCTTTGACCTTTAGAGGTGACATGTAAATTATAGAAATGTGCAGTGTTACAGTAGCTACAATTCGTGTCCAACATGATCATAATTGGATGATAATTGACCGATTTATAGCCTCATGAATATTTCAAATGGCAAAATGACCTTGACCTTTGACCTCTAGAGGTCACATGTAAATTACAAAAACGTGCAGTGTTACAGTAGCTACAATTTGTGTCCAACATGATCAAAATTGGATGGAAACTGACTGAGTTATGGCTGGATAAATATTTCAAACGTACAAATGACCTTGACCTTTGACCTTTAGGGGTTTCATGTAACTTACAAAAATGTGCAGTGTTAAATTATTTACAATTTGGGTCCAACATCATCAAAATGGGATGAAGACTTTGGAAGCCAGAAGCAATTGAATTTTTTTAGTTGCCTTAATTTGCATAATTTTCAAAATCTTGACTATTCAGAACGATATGCAAAACTTCACTGCAGGTGCTATAGCCACGCAAAGTTTGAAGTTTCTAGCTTGTGCGGTGTCTGAGTTTAAGCCGACACAAAAATCTGGCGGAAAGAAAGAAAGAAAGAAAGAAAGAAAGAAAGAAAGAAAGAAAGAAAGAAAGAAAGAAAGAAAGAAAGAAAGAAAGAAATAAAGAAAGAAAGAGAAAGAAAGAAAGAAAGAAAAAAAGAAAGAAAGAAAGAAAGAAAGAAAGAAAGAAAGAAAGAAAAAATATTGGGTTAAACAGTATGTCTGTGTTCACACACAGACATAAATAGTTCTTATTGCATCATTCAACATGAGAACATGCAATCATACGTACGCCTGCACAAACATGTGAAGAAAGGAGAAGCACATACAGAACATAAAAATAGTGAGATGATATTAACTAATCAAACTATAATAATTAATTCAACCAGACAATTTTACAAAAGAATTATTTCAGTCCGACACAATTTCACAATTGAAGTGACGTAACAGTCTTCAAAATTATGCAAATTAGGGCCATTTGAACATTTTTAATGTGCATCCTCAAAACCTATCAATAAGTATAGAGGTGCCATTCCAACTTCAATTCATAGATTTGTGCCATAGGCGTATCCAATGAACCACAATTTCAAACAAAAGTTGCATAATTTTAATTTATGCTAATTAGGGCAATAAAAAAGTTTTTTAAATGTTGAATATCTTCAAAATTATTATGGGAAGAGGTGCCATTCCAACTTAAATATATGTCATAGGTTTGTTCTCTAAGCTCTTCCAGTGAACCACAAACAAATGTATAAATTTAAGCATTGTTGTTAAGCATTGTTGATTAGGTGCACTTGAAAAGTTTAAAATAATGATGAATACCTTCAAAGCTATTATAGGTAGAGGTGCCATTTCAATTCATGGGTTTCTACTGCAGGCGCTCAACCACAAACAAAAGTTGTAAAATCTTAATTTCTGCAAATGAAATATACTCAAAGCTTTTATTGGTAGAGGTGCCATTCGAAATTTAATTCATATGTTTCTGCTGAAGGCGTATCCAACAAACCACAGATGAAAGTTACAGCATTTAAATGTATGCAAGTGTTAAAGGCACATAGACAGGCTTGCTCGGAAGCAAATCTTTTTATTTCAATCTTGCTTTTGGCTTAGTCCTCGGGAAGGGCTTTCGAATTCTCCATCCCTGGTCCCTTCAGATCTCTATCCCAGGTCGATGTTTTACGAAGTAGTACTGCCGCATAATATTGACAATGCTATTGAGAAAGAAAGCCAGTATTTTATTGATATAAAGCAGTCAATTCTTACTCATGTCATGCAATTATGTATTATAATTCATTTATAGGGCATTACCTACACATTAACAAACAAAGGGCATAAATGGAGAGGTTGCAGGCTGCAAATGACATTTGCGCTCATTTTCGGGGCGAAATGACTCAAAGCGACGGGAACTAGTTTATTTTAACCCAATAACTACAAATGAATAGTAATATAACAATAATGTTGGTTTTGTGGGCATTGGGATCATTTACGGCCCACGGTATTCGATTGGCGGTCTGACAGTGGTCATTTGCGGCGGGTGCAAATGACCACTGGAGGGCCGGAAATCGAATAACAAGGGCTGCACAATGATCCCAATGACATAAAAACAAACATTATTACTATTATTAGTCATTTGTAATATTTTCAAAGCCAATTATTAGTTGTTAGGTTAAAATTAACTGGTTAACGTCGCTTCGTGTCATTTGGAGCCCGCAAAATGGGTGCAAATGTCATTTGCAGCTTACAAATTTCATTTGTAGCCCGCAACCTCGCCATTTATGGCTTTTGTTATGGTGGTAATGTGTAGGTAATGCCCCATAAATGATAGTAGACATAATGTTTGGTTTTATGTCATTGGGGATCATTGTGCGGCCCTTGGTATTTTATTTCAGGCCCTCCAGTTGTCATTTGCTCCCTCCGCTTCGCGTCGGGCGCCAATGACCACTGTTGGGCCGCAAGTGATCCAAATGCCCGCAAAACAAACATTATTGTTATATTTACAGTCATAAAGATAACGATATAACAATGCATAACATAAGATACAAAAGGAGGCTTCAAGTCGTGCAAAACTATAAGATGCTGACTAGAACAACAGACATGAAAAAGGTGGCAATCTGGCCATTGTTCAGTTATTCCCCTTTTGTGGCACCAGGACACCTAGGCGTCCACAGTGTGTAGCCACTGTAACCAGACTCTTGGTAAGTGTAACACCACATGAGTTCACCCAGTCAACTTGACACACCCATCACCTATTTAACTATACTGGGGTCCCAAAATTCAATTCTGATATTCTATTTCAATTGACATATCAACAAAACCTTGTGATAGGTGGCCTGTAACAGTGCAAAGCACCTGGGCAGAGTGTTGGATTTAGCACCACCTACTTGTATAATCACATGCAGGATATGTGAGCAACTGAGTAAAAAAATTATTGACAACCAAAATTTGCATAAATTCAAGTGCTACAATTTTTGTTTGTGGTTCATCGCATGTACCTACAGCACAAACCTATAAACAGAAGTTGGAATGGTATCTCTATCTCCATCTATGATGATGATGATGATGATGATGATGATGATGATGATGATGATGATGATGATGATGATGATGATGATGATGATGATAATAATCGGTTGTCTCCGCCAAACAAGTACTGCACGCCATCATCTGTGGCATGGAGAGTGATTAATATATATGGCTTGTTTCGCAATCCATGTAAAAGATATAGATGTATAGTTTTTATGTATAATACTTTTGAAGATATTCAAGATTTTAACTTTCAAATGCTACTAATTTGCATAATTTTAAATGCGCTAAACCGTCTTTGTAAAAAGGCACGACTTCGTGTACGGATGTATCATACAAAGTTTAGAGTGTCTAAATGTAATAGCGTCTAAGAAAATTGTCGGACAAAATTGCTGGCAAAGAAAGAAAGAAAGAAAGAAAGAAAGAAAGAAAGAAAGAAAGAAAGAAAGAAAGAAAGAAAGAAAGAAAGAAAGAAAGAAAGAAAGAAAGAAAGAAAGTCTGTTTTTGGCACAAGTACAGGTTACTCCAATTGTAGCACCAAATTAACATAGGCACTCATTGTTCATATTAGACCATCACTCCCTATAAGAACAAATAATATCCTGCACAGATTTTCTACCAGATAAGGATACTATATTCAAGGAGTGTGGATTGTGAAAAGCTAAAAGTGAAGTTTCGTTGTGCCAGATTGTTCAGAGTAAGCTATTATTGCCCATATAAGTACAAACAAAATCCTACATAGATTTTCTATTATTCATGAAAACTTGACAAAAACCATGTGTCACAACATGGACATTCTATACATTCCGTGTGGCTCGAAGTGGAACTGTAAATTGTGTTCAACAGAAATAGATACCGGTCGGGCTCAGTCTCGCCTGGCAAGATGCATGTATACGGACCGCTACCTGTGCGGGGAAGAAGGATATCACTAATATTTTGGATATAAAGAATATTTAGCACAGGCAGATGGAAATTTATTCTTTTAACTTATTTAGGAGGCAGTAAATGAATATGACTTTGGGTATTTGTAAACTTAGATTTCTCAAAAAGACACTAATTTCGCGAGAAAGGGGTATCTGGCCCTGTCTGTTACACTGATGTGCCCGTGTGTCCTCCATGATTGACGGGCGTCAGTTCATTACTTTGTGGCGGGAAATTAAAATGCATGTCTCGCAAGTGAAAAAAATAAAGGAATATTTATTGAAAAATGCAGGATTTTTTTTGTGACACAAAGATACTTTACAAAAAGCTGCCATGATAAATTCAAGGGATTACCAGATTGCAAAAGCAAATTTTCATTTACTCACGTGCACAAATGTGCATGCAAAGTAAAACCGAATGTCCCCAGAGTAGAGATTAAGTGACATTCAGGGTCAGCGATCTTATGAACACTGTCTTTTCCCACAAAGTAGATCAGAGTCGTGACTGCCATGATTATACTTTCAACATATTCATCCAGAGATTCCTGGTTTATATTAAAAATAAGTCTTGCAACTCAAAATGCAAGGATTTTCTAACTTTTGCAAGACCACAATAGTAATGAAATGCCTGTCAGATTACTATCATTCTGACGCACATAAAAGGAAAAGGAGAAGAAATACTACATGGATATGAGTAGTGCAGGAGAAAAGGAAAATATATTCTATCTCATTCATTTGTACAGACATTTACCAAATACATTCTTACTGAGTAGACATTCACGGGTTGACATTACAAACTGTAGAACAAGATCTTCTGAAGAGTATTCAGGGTATCAGAATAGATCGATGGTATCTTGCAAATAGGACTTAAGTCAAAATTTCATGTTTTTTTTCAATATTTTGCTAAACAGTGGAGCTGATGAAAATACACCTATCTTTCCAAATGGCAGGTTTATAGCCTAAAAATTAAAAAAAGTTAGGAGTGATTGAAAATAACCTAACATTATTACATGGTATTTTGTGTATTTGCTAAAAGGGCTTACGAATAAAAAAGTCTCTTTGGCACCCTTTTTTAACAAAACCAATTTGGGTAAAAGGACCCACAAATAATAAGTCCCTTTTGCACTTATTTTAAGGCCTCAATTCATGTTGTGTCATATTAAAAGAACTCATATTCGCTTAGGTCATTCTAGGAAAATAAGGTTTCCTCTTTCTAGGGCAGCGTCTTTGTGACAAAAGTACTTGTGTTGTGACAAGTCATTCTGCCAAATGTAAGTTTTATTATCTTTTTCTTCAAAGAAATACTGCTAGAATGGCTCACCTGAAGTTAATCCCTTTTTGAAAAACAAGCGTTTTCCTCAAAATGACTTACAACTTTATTTTTCTTTCCAATTTCCTTATTATAAAGTTAAGCAGCACCACCATCTCATTTTTTAAAACACCACATTCTTCTCTTCTTGAGCAGAGTCCACTGGTTATCGTAACATCTGTTGGTTCGACAGGAAACAGTTTTGTTTTGTTTTTTCGTTTTTTTTTCAAAACTTTTTTTCATCAACGTCCTTTTTGCAAGATACCATCGCGATGTTTGTTGATATATTGTGATGTGCGTATATATTTGTTTGTAGCCTAAAATAACATGCAATGATTGATGTCAGTGTTCTGATCCATTTATCTGCATATGCTGAGAATACAAAATACACCGATTGAAATAAAATAGTGCAATTACAGAGTTTGGTTAGATCTGGGTATTGCAAATGTTCCAGACCCGTATTATATGCTTGATGCACATGTATATCCTGTTGATGTGGCTATCCTTTTTACCAGTGTGAGGTGGAATTTGTTGACAGACATATAGTATTAATATAGCATTAGCTTATTTACATAATATATTGTAATGAAAGTATCGTATTAATAACAATAGGATCTGATAAACGTGGACTTATTAGAAAGGTGGTTTTTCCAAGGTGATTATATATTGGCTTCTATGGAGCGTAGAGACATTTTTTTTTCAGATCTATACGGCAGATGTAACATTGTTGCTCCTGTTTGTGTATTAACATAGACCTCACTTTTTCTGAAAGACATGCTGATTTAGCCTGTGGCAACCGATTCTGTGTGTAGTAACTGACTCCATTCAATTTAAAATTTTATTTCAGGCTCGAAGCCCATTCAAACAAAATGAGAAAAACAAAAACAAAAAAAGGGGGGGGGGGCGGGGAGGGCGGATAACGAGACCTTGCATATATTGAAACTTCCACTGGTCCAAAAATGAAGAAAGGGTTATACTGTGTACAGAGCAGAACCCCAATGATTTCTGGGTTCTGGCGGGATGACATTGCCTGCTAAATAGACGTTCGTGTTCAACTAACTGTGCCCGGCGCTGGCGCTCGTCAAAACCTTGGGACCCAAGAAAGTCTGCCATGGAGGCAAGGGATGACATCATCGTGTGCAACCAACAGAACCCAGCGAAACAGCAGCTCGCAGCAGGAGCCCCATTCAGTTACTATGGGCGACGCTGAGTCTGTCAATCAGGCTGGAGGTTGTAAAATTTGATTTATTTTCATAATTCGTTTCATATTTTGCTCGAGCAGGCATTGACAGTGACAAGATTGTACCACCATTGCAAAAATGTAGTACTACTACTTACTACAATTTGTTTACTGCTATATATTTTACTACATATTAACTAACTACTAGGGCCTACATATATTTTATACAACATATTTTTCTGCTACAAATTATTTTACTACTACATACATGTATATTTCCATACCACATATTTTTTGCTGTAAATTGTTTTACTGCTACATATTTTTTCTGCCACAAATTATTTTACTATGACATATTTGTTTCAAAGAATGAAAATAAGGTGCATTTCCTGACTGAGTGTTCCCTGTACATTAATTAACTCATTAATCTTTTCAATTTTGTTTGTAAAGTATGTCCTAACTTTAGCAGTTTAAAAAATGACCAAAAGTTTTTCTCTCTTATGGCATCTGAGGATGAAATCATAAAAGAAACTGCTAAATCCTATTATCTGGCTTCGGAAAAACGGAAGTTGAAGGAGGGTCTTTCCAGTTCAGTGACATCCACCATGGACCTACTGTCTGATAGTTGGTCCATACATCCTCACAATGTTCCTGAACCAGTGTGTGCATTCAGTTTGTAAATATGTCGTCACGAAGGACCGATAACTTCAATTATTATATTATATCATTTTGTGTTTTGATATGAAGGACTGAAAACGTACTCTTTTTTTTATGGTGCTGTATAACCCTAATTCGTGTTAAGCTCAGTAACTGCCCCCTTTTTTCTTTCTTTCTTTTTCTTTTCTTTTTTCTTTTCTTTTTTTTTTTTTTAACATTATTTATTCATGTATATACGTGGTCCTGTTGGCTAAACCAAAGGCTACTTGAACGTTTTACGTCTTATAGTTTGTGGTGTGTTAGCTTATAATAATTTATTCATTAATTTTTTTTTTTATTTATTTATTTTTTTTTTGTGTTGAGTGTCTGCAAGACGGCAACACTTCGATGTGGCCCTTAGGCCTCGCCACTCCGGCTGGAGCGCCTGAGTGGAGGGCAGCATAAGCTAAATAAAGTATTCTCTGTAATACGTTTCTGATCATAGTCATCATATATCTTTATAAAAACCGATATTTTCCGCATGCATTGTATTGTATTCTTCCCAACATGGACGTATTATCTCTATAGGCCTACTGAGTACTGTGAAGCAATGGGTCTGGTCCGTCATCGTCATACTGGAGTTCAGAGGCCCACACAATCAGCCCGCTGGGGATGAGATTGACTGATGCATTGTTAGTCATTTCCGATTTGCTGACAGAGCTATCGTCATTGGTCTCGTGATAGTGAGTTCTCCTGAGTCATGAGCTGGAGGAGCCAATTGGGTCGGTATTTATAGGTGTGACCCAATTTTTCATCGACAAAACACGGAACTTTAGACTTTCATAGCGGTAACTCACGTTACTTTGCTGAGTAGAAAAAGAAGTGACCCACAAAGTTGGTGTTATTCTGCCACCTATCAGTTGAAACCTTGTGATGGCATACCCCGGGTTTGGCGGTGGCTACCCGCCAGCGCAGCCAGGATACCCTCCCGCCCCGGGTGGATACGCCCCTCCTGCAGGAGCAGCGCCAGTAATGTACCCAGGAGCACCAATCATAAATCCGGTTTGTATGCAACACTACAGCATAGACTGCCAGTCACTGGTACAAATAAGAATTCCTAGAGGGAAGACCAAGTATAAATTAAGTGTTTAATTTTTCAGATTTGGCACAAAACACACAATGGCGATGGCTGTAACCACTATTACTAACCAAAAGAACGTCATAGCACATGAACATGGAAAGGGCAGATCAGATTTGAGGTCTAAATATTAATTAAAATTTAAATGAGCTGTCGACATGAAACTGAAACCAGCCAGGTCCAGCCATACTATATCATAGTTATAGATAGACAGCATACAGTTGTGTACTACGATACCATACGGTATCGTCACTCCGCGTCAGTAAGTGAGACCAGGGAGGTGGAATTTAGATTCCACCTCCCTGGTGAGACTGACACCCATCCCCTGCCTTTTTGGTGCGCATATAATCTCCTATCTCTTCATCATGTCTGGGTTAGCACCCAGACATTTTGCTTTTCCAAGAATTCATTCTTTCTGTCTTCCTTCCTTCCTTCTTTCTTTACAACCAACCACGAATAGTCATGATTCATGACTATTCATGGTTGGTTATGCAAATTACTATTTAGGGACAATTAAAATAGTCAAAGCACCATATCTTCCATACTATTGCAGATAGACACAAAATTTCAATGTGCATGGATATGTTTGTTGAAAGTTGTAGAATTTCAAATTATGTTAATTAGGGGCATTGAAAAATTTAAAAGTGGAATAGTTCCAAAACTGGTATAGATAGAGATGCCATTCCAACTTTGATGTGTGGCAAAGCCGCATCCAATGAACCAAAGTTATAGCATTTCCGTCTGCAGGACGTCAGGCCCACCTCCACATGCAATAGAATGTTAGAGTGGTAGTTTGGGCCACACAAATACAAATTTAAGAGACTGCAATACATGTACTTGTATACCTCCTCAATGTACATCATTGTATGTGGTGTGATAGGGGCTATTAATTTATGATATTTAATCTGCCAAAGCAAAAAAATTATTGCTTCTTCATATATCGAAAAAAATAAGGTTTGTCCAGCCTTTCCACTCGTACATTTGTTTGAGATCCTTTCACTAGCAACAAAGAGATACATTTTGTCATGCAAGGAAAACGAAGTATTGTCACATCATATGTGACAAAACTATAATCTCAGCATTTATGGTCAGTACTTAGTTTTGGCAAGTGCAACTAATTGTGGCAATGCCGCAAGTTGAAAAGCTTTTTTTGGGCCATGCAAATAGTCTGAATATATTCTGGTGCAAGGGGAAGGGGGGGGGGGGGTATTGCATCGAATATAAAATGATTTGTTACATTGACACAAAAAAATTTACACTGTATTATTGTGGATTATTCTATCCTCTCATTCATGCCTGGCCGGATCACTCCTCGTCCACTTTGTGGACTTAGATTGATCCGGCCAGGCATGAACTCGGCCTTCCTGGGCAGCAGTATTCTCTACATGGTTGGTTTTACTTGTATCCAGTCATTATAGCTGCATTAGGCTCAAAATAAGAAAGAAAACATATATATAACAATGATATATTTATTTTCAAAAGAAGTAACGTGCTCTATTTCAAGCGCATAACAAAATAGTAAATGTGGTGATACGGCACTTGATGACGTAGTAAGTCACGTGGGATGCCCACATGTGCTTGGGTTAAAATATCTTCTGCTAGGCATTGACTTTTGACCCTGCTTATGAAAGTAGTACCGGGAGAACTAGGAGGATGTGAATAGGGTTATTCCTCACTCTGTATTTTAGATAGATAGATATAGATAGATAGATTTTATTTTTCGTCGAACATTACAAACAAAGAACATTAGTCCACTAGGGACTAGTATAGTCGACGTGGAATAAAAGGTAAGATATATGTATAAAAAGTAAAGATTGACACATAAGACTAAAATATACACAATATACTCAATACACACCAGTATAATTCCTTTGTATAATTCCTTTGACCATGGCCAATGTCCCACTCATGGGGGATACTTATAATGTGTAGGTCTTCACTCGGCGGCACCCAGAGGCTTTACACCTATGAGTACCAAAACGTTAGATCAATTTCATGAATTTCTGAAGCGATTCAGCTGACCTCTGGGTGTTGTCGAGTGAGTTCCATGATTTTGCCCCTTTGTAAGTGAAGGAATTTAGGCCGTATTTAGTCGTATTAACTTTTGGTAGATTTAGCATGTGGGTTCCTCTTAAACTGTAGTTTGTTTCACGCGCTGTAAATAGATTATTGATATAACTGGGATTTGTGTGATTGACAGATTTATAAACTTCTTTCAATAAACAGGATTGATATCGGTCCCTCATAGATGGGACACCAGCCATGGTCAAAAGTTTGGCATATGCTGACTTGTTATCCCTAAGAACAATACGCAAGGCCCGCTCTTGCAACTTTTCAATCTTGTCCATCTGAACCTTAGAGCTGTTCATCCAAACGAGTGGAGAGTAGTTCAGATGGGAAAGAATGAAGCATCGAAAAGCTGTGAGCCTAGCATTGTAATTCAAATAAGATGATAATCGTTTTAGGGCATTGATTTGCCGACCAGCTTTCTTGCATACTTCAGAAATTTGTTTGTTGAAGTTCAAACGACTGTCAATGTGAACACCTAATAATTTAATTGAGTCTTCGGCTTGTATTGAATTGGACTCGATGTCAATGGAATTAAAATTTACTGCAGCATCTGCCTTTTTGGCTGCTGACATAAAATGAAACTTGTCAGGGTTTGCTTTCATAAGATTGAAAGCAAACCAGTCGGTAGCTACAGAGCCTTCCTGTCCGAGTGTGTTTACAACTGTTTGTAGATTTTCACCTTGTACAATAAGGGTGTTATCATCTGCAAAATTTGCAATAATCGACTGCTCAAAGAAGTAAACAATATCATTGAGGAAGATATTGAAGAGCGCCGGCCCAAGGATAGAACCCTGTGGAACGCCCTTCAATATCTCCCTCCATGTACTTTTGGCATTGCCTATTTTGACTCTTTGGAACCTACCTCGTAGGTAACTGCAAAATAGAGTGACTGATTGTTCTGACATGCCATATGCTAAGAGTTTGGCCACAATGAGATCATGGGGTAGGCAGTCGAAAGCTTTAGACAGATCCATCGCTAAAGCTCCGACAGCCTTACCTTTGTCCAAAGCACTGCGCCAAAGCTCTGTAACCATCAAAAGAGTATGTTGACAGCTGTGACCCTTTCTATATGCAGTTATGACAGATGATAAAATTTGGTTACTGAAATCTACCAGTTTGGTGTTGTAACACTTTTCTATAACTTTGGAGATGCATGTGAGAATGCTGACTGGTCTGTATTTGCTCTTGTCCAAAGAATTTTCATTCTTTTTCAAAGGTACAACTTCAGCAAGCTTACAAGCATTGGGGAACTTGCATTGAAATATGGAACTATTAATGATTTCAGTGACTGCAGGCGCAATACAAGGAGCAGCGATTTTTATGATTTTAGCAGGGATACGGTCATGTCCAGTGGCTTTATTTGATGGGACTGAAAGAAGTAGTTTTAAAACTTCATTTTGGCCGACTGCATCGATTTGAAAAATTGCATCATTATCACGTTCCTTTTGGTTTTTGATTTTCAAAACACTAGGATGTGATTTGTATTTCTCTTGACTGTGTTTGACGAACTCATGGTTTGACATAGAGGCAGACTCGTGGCACGGTCTTTCCCCGATCCCTAAGGCAACATTTACAAAATGCTCGTTTATTACCTCACACACCTCTTTCTAATAATTGAATGTCAGAAGAGCTTGACGTACCCTTGTTTGTAAAAAAGGGTTTGATGACTTTGAAAAAGTCAGGGTTCTGCTGTGAATTACATTTTTCAAGAATGTATTTTCTTTTGGCCCGTCTTAGCACATTGGCAGAGAGGTTTCTCTGCTTACGAAAATTTTCCTGCTTTTGAGGCTAATACAGCCATAATTACTGGATAAATCATTTAACCTAACTAAAACTAAGGTTGTGGTGTTTAACGGAACAAATGAATCAACAAAGTTTTATTACAATGGATGTGTGATTGAACAGAGTGACAAATATAAAAACCTGGGAGTGTGGCTTAATACTTACTGTAAAGTATGACTACCCAGCCACTACCAAAGAATGCTTAGTGGGGCAGGCAAGCAAAGCAGTCTTTCAGATTTATGAATACAGTTGTCCCATAGTAGGCAGTTGTCCCATAGTAGGCAGGCTTTATAGTCTTTAAGTAGCATTCAAGTTTTTTGACTCCCATATACATGTACTATCTATCTTAGAGTATGGCTGGGAAGTATGGTTTGACAATAAGTGTATACCTGACATGGAAAAATTCCAGTTGAAATTTCTTAAATCCGCCCTCAGTGTGCACACCCAAGTTAACAGCCAGTGATGCTGTGTATGCACATAAGAATGATAGTTAAGGCACTGAAGTATTGGATAAGAATTTTGAACTTGGCTGATATGAACCCTGTTAAAAACTCTTACTATACTCTGAAGAATTTAGACTCCATAGTGCAGCCAAATTGGTGTGCAGAAATCAGAAAATTGCATAATGAGGTGGGACATTTAAGCGTTTGGAATGAACAAAAAATTGCAAATGATGAGACCTTCATAGATGAGTGCCATAAAACCCTGACAACATATTACACCTTGGACTGTTTACAGCGGATTAAGCAGTCCATATATAATGAGGGTAAATTGAGGAGCTATCAACAGTACAAAAAACATTTTTTTACATGGAACCATACCTGGAGACAATAAAAGATGCAAGATATAGGACTGCCCTAACATGATTCAGATTAATGAGCTAGTGACAAGGCAAGTAGCCAAAGAATGAGGCGAAATGTGTGCGACGCGTTTCGAATCCAATGATTCTCATCAGGCACTGAGGGATCTCGTTAAGACCGTCACTTTTATAGTGAGGCGTAACAATTACGTTGTTACGTTACATTTACGTTAGGCAGAGGTCTGCTCATGGGTAATGAAGATTGGAAGCCAAATTCCAGTCTGGTAAGAAAAAGAAAAAAAGATGCACTCAAAGAGACACTCAAAAGCCAAGATCCCACAGGAACATAAAATATGCTGTAAATGTGATACTGGGCTCGTAGAGGTATGAGCATTGCTTATTAGTGTGTCCAAAATATGATACTAGCAGGCAGACACTCCTGGATACATTTGTTAGCTATTTACCTCACCTTCTAATGCTATCTTTAGGTGATCGGTTTAATTTAAGGAAATCATGGGCTGCCGTGAACCGCCAAGCCTACTGCAGCTAGGAAAATTTATCCATGAAGGTTTCAATAAAAACAATAATATTGCAGCATAAAACCAATACATACTGGAAATCACCTTGGCAGCATTTGGTATTATGTATACAGTGGTACCTGCTCTAAAGACCACCTCCAATTTAAGACCACATGTCTTTTTAAGACCGCTCTTTCAAAACACTTTGCTATATTTCCTTGTTGAATATACCTTCAATTTAAGACCACCTGCAGTATGAGACCAATTTATGTAGGCTGTAGGAGCGGCCTCAAATAGCAGGTACCACTGTATAGGTGTAGATAGTAATCAAGAAACTATTGACGTAGTGTGTTTATTATCATACAGAAATCCTGAAACAGAATACATAGCTAAATGCAAATGTTGCATGAAAATGCAGGTAGTACTCTTAAATTTTGTGGTGCTCTAGATGTTGTTTGGTGTTCTTACAATGTGGTGCTGTAGATTACTGTGTATTTTCACCAGGAAATGACATGTAGGTCTGAACTGACCTGTTATTCTGTCAATAAAATTTTACTACTACTACTGCAATCATGGATTACTTATGATATTAAGAAAGATTCACATGTTGAAGTATTTAATGGAGCAATCATCACTCAGTACTTTTAATGGAAAAAATATCATAATCACCATGCAAACCTTGTGAAGGGAAATGCATGGTTGGGTTCCCATTGCTGATTGGCTGGAGATCAGGTTTTAGTTATATAGGGTCCACTGAATATGCAAGTTTGCCTCACAATGCTCTGCTGAGGCTTGTGGAATGTTGTGGTGCAAAGACATGGGGTCACTGCCTCAACACTAGACATGCATGTTTGCACAGCTGTTTGTATACATGTGTGTGTGTGGGGGGGGGGGGGAGGCTTACAGAATTGTACAAGTGACAATAATCACAGCAGTATTTACCACATAACTGTCAGGCGATTTGGTATGTATGGTCCCTGTCCAATTGTCAAGGGCCCTGGGTCTGCTAAACCGACAACAACAGCATCACCTTGAACAGGGACCCACATGTGATGAATTATCCTGCTATAAAAAGTTAAAAGAGGTGATGACTGTTCTCTCTCTCTCTCTCTCTCTCTCTCTCTCTCTCTCTCTCCCTTTGCTTTTCAAAATTATGCAAATGAGGGCTAATTAAAGTTTTAAATCTTCAATATCTTATGTACAATAGTAGATGTGGTTCCGAGCGTATAGGAGTTCGATCATAGCAAGGCAAGGGTCATCTCAAATGTCAAAGTCAAAGGTCAATTTTAGGCCAAAATGTCATTTTTAAGGTCAAGGGTCACTTCAGGTAGAGGTCATCTCAAGGTGAAAGGTCATTTCAAGGTCAAAGGCCACTTTCGATGGTGGCTTTCTTCTTGCCATAACTTGGTCAATTTGTATCCAATTTTGATCACGTTGGGCTCATACTGTGGCTATCGTAATACTACACATTTTTGAAACTCGCATATGACCTGTAAAGGTCAAAGTCATTTGGAACTTTAAAAGTTACATTCAGTCATAACTCGACCAATTTCCATCCAATTCTAATTATGTTGGACTCAAGTTTTAGGTATTGCATTACTGCACATTTTTATAAGAACTTGTATGCTCAAAAGGGCAAAGGTCAAGGTCCTTTGGCCCTTTGAAAGTTTCATCTTGCCATAACTTGGTCAATTTTAATCGGGATTTGGTACATGTTGGGCTTAAATTGTGGGTATTGTAACACTATGCAATTTACATATGACCTGTGAAGGTCAAAAGTCAAGGTCATTTGGACTTTGAAATTTGCATTCAGCCATAAGGTTAATGTAATGTGAAATACCAAAGGATAAAAGTTTGAATTTGAGCATGCAAATGGTGCATTCTGGTGAGCTTTGAGTGGAAAATCTTGTCTTGACTGGGCTGATGAAATCACAGATTTTTTTGACATTTGCATGACATAGCTGATTCCCTCAAAGTTCTGGAGTCATGGCCTACGTGTTTTCCAGGCAGGCTGTACTTTTCTTACACACTTTGCTTCATGCTTGCAAAAGTCAGTATTACAGTACATGTAAAATATGAAAAGACAGTCACAAGGAAGTGTTTAATTATGACATTAGAAATATAAATAGATTAATCGATTTGTTTAAAAAAAGAGGGACTGTAGCTTGCTGAATTAGCTTTTAGGTAAAAAAAATAACTTTTTATTGGTACAATGTGGTGGTAAAAAATTGCAAATAGAAGATTTAATTAATGAAGGGAGGGGAAAAAGCCTGATTGGCTCTTGCAGCTAAAATCATAACATAAAGCTTACATGCCCTCTATGGCCTGAATCTGATATTATTTTATGCTGGTCAGGGCCAAGCCAACTCAAACGCTCTCCACCCCCACCCCCATATGGGCCAGCTATTTTGAGCATTGACATTGTAGTGTTTCCAATTTGTTTTTCATCCAAATCTCACAAGGTTAGCCTCAAAAAGTTCAACTGTCATTGAATTGGCTAAATATATCAGTAAAAGTTTTCAGATGCAAGATTACATGATAATATTCACTGAATGTCGTAGAGTAACTTAAATTTTTTGTCACGATAGATGAAGATGAAAGAACGAACGAAAAAGAAAACACAACGTTACTGTTGGGCAGATGGTAGATGCACTATATTATCGCCCATGTTGCTGTGAGAATTCATCTATAGGTAATACAGGGATCACAAAAGAAGTTCATCTATATTTGCATGATTGTTTACGTTTGCCACATATTTTCTCCTAATGAAAGAAATTTTGTCACCAAAAATGATTTACAATATATATAACCAGAGCACGTTGCTTGAAGTTAGTGTTGCCATGATTACGTTTCAGATTATGACTCGAGTGGCAAGTGCATATACTGCTACAGACTATGCTACAATATTGGTAATTAACATGACACAAGGGCACTGTTATCTTAATCTTCTTGGCTTATAACTAAACATAAACTTATTTGCTACTTTTACTTTTGGATCCAGTACTACTACTTGGTGGTTTAAAAAAAAACCACGCCTTCGCCATTGCTAGCGCGCTGGTCAGTGTTATAGTCACAATGTATGCGCAATCTCATTGGTTGGTTAGAAGACAGTCTGACCAATCAAAAAAATACCAGGTTGTGCCTTTTCTTTGTCGTAAAAATAGGTCATGGTCTGTCAACATCTCTAGGATTGCATGTGCGATGGCACATTTTGACATAACAAGGTTGGGAAGAGAAAACAACACAAATTTCAAGCCTGTAAATTGACTTTATTATTATAACGTATTGGTCGCCCAGCTTAAAAAAATTGGTAGATTATTTAGGGTGGTTTTTACTGCATTGGGTCGCCCAAAAAGACTTTTGGTCACATTTGGCGACCGGCCACCAGCCATTTCCTGATCTGCCGCTGTTTATTGTTTAACTTAGTTTCATGAAACTTCACACACACACACACACATGTATATATCTTGACCTAAAGGTGTGTCATGAAACTAAAGTAGGTCACTTGGTAAAGTATCTGGGTCATGGTGACACAATTATGAAAAACTACATGATACTTCATGTCTGGGCTCTAATTCTGTTGTTGTTCAAGTTAGAATAATAATACTTAACACAGAGGTGCATCTAGACATAAGGGTGTGTGATTAACCAAAAGTAGGTTGCTAGGTCAAGTATGTGGGTTACAGTGACATATCCTTGTAAAATGGTGTCCAGGTTATAATCCCATTACTATTTAATTTAGTTTCATGAAAGTTCACAAACACACATATCTTGACCGAAAGGTGTGTCATGAAACAAAAGTGGGTCACTAGGTCAAGTATTTGGTCCCCTGCTATTCATGTCCGGGCTATAAATCGCTTGCCCTTCAACTTAGATTAATGAAACTTTTCACACCGGTGCATCTGGACATAGAGGTGTGTCATGTACCAAATGAAAGTCATTAGGTCAAATAACTGCAGTACATCGAAATATTCATGAAAAATCGTGTCCTGGGTGAAAATTCTATCAGCATTTAACTTAGATTAATGATACTTTACACACAGATGCATCTACACATAAGGGTGTGTCATATACCAAAAGTAGGTTACTAGCTCAAGTATCTGGGTCACAGTCACATATTCTCATAAAATTGTGTCGTGGTTGTTATTCCTTTACTATTTAACTAAGTTTCATGAAACTTGAAACACATAAATCTTGACCTAAAGGTGTGTCATGAAATCAAAGTAGGTCACTAGGTCAAGTATCTTGATCTTTGCTATTTATGTCTGGGCTATAATGCGCTTGTCCTTTAACTTAGGATAATGAAACTTTACACACAGGTGCATCTGGACATAAATGTGTTATGTACCAAAGGTAGGTCATCAGGGCAAGTATCTGGGTCACAGTGACATATTCTTGTAAAATCATATCAGGGCTGCAATTCCTTTACTATGTAACTTAGTTTCATGAAAATTAACACACACACGTATATTGACCTGAAAATGTGTCGTGAAACAAAAGTTGGTCACTGGGTCAAGTATCTGGGTCACAGTGATGCATTTATATAAAATTACTTTACACTTCATGCCTTGGCTATAATTCTGTTGTCCTTTGACTTAAAATCATGAAACTTTACACACCTGTGTATCTGAACACAAGAGTGTGTCATTCATAAAAGTAGGTCAGTATGTCAGGTATCTGGGTCATGGTGATAGCCTATTTTTATTGACTACAGTCAAATGAGACCTGTGATTAACAAGATTGTAAATGAGGCGAGGGCAGCATGGATCCAGCAATCAGTGATTGCCTTTTAATTTTATGTTTTATGTGTTACACAAATATGCTTAGCATGTTAATTATTTTTTGGTAAATTATTTTTCAGAGAATTCCCTTCTCCACACCAGTGCAGATACCACTTGTAGATGGACAGATGATAATTATCCAAGGGTCCGTTCCATACAGTTGTAACAGGTTAGTGAAATGTTTTGATCTTTTGCCAGCTAATCATTGGTTGATCATTTCTAATTTCTCATAAAAATAGCTTTCTTTCTGGCATGAGCACGTCTTATGTTTAAAATCAGTAGTTCTGGATGACAAAAAATTGAGCAGATCAAAAGCTTTCTTCCATGCATTTTGGGTGCGCTGTGCTCAAAGCGATTTTGGAAAAGCCATTGAATCAATAGCTTTGGTACAAATTGGCTAGTACTGTGAGCTACCGCTGTAACGCTGCGATCACACCCCCGCTGTCTACTTGGCAACTGGCCTTTCTCCGTTGCTAGGTAGGTCACTCGATCCTCGGCCATCTCACACGGTTCTGCCAATCGGTTTGTTGTACGTTGTTTTTCTGCAATCGTCCAGTCATTATACGGAAATAACATGAGCACTGGGTGTTCTGGTGTCCGACATTTACCCCCAACAAAATGTGTCGAACCGATTCTGTTATATTTGCCTGGTGGTTCATAATCTTCTGGTCTTTTCACCATACTCAATCACTCCCGTCGTTTCTGTGTTTCTTTGGAGGAAAACCGTGGAAAGCTACCCCTTGCATCCAGGGGTATTTATCCAGTTTTCTTGTGTCTGGCTTGCAGTCAGGAACTTTGCAATTGTAGACTGTCATTGTAGCTTGTAAATACTTCCGTTGTATGTTGGAAAATAAAGATCAATTTTGCAATAACATTTCCCTGTACTTAAACAATGGCGCAATATGGCTGCTATATTGAAACGACCTAACCTACCACAAGGTGCACCAGGAAATGACCCTGGCGCTTTAGCAGCTCCCGACGGTACTAGCTAATTTGGACCCTAGGTATTGACAACATGCCACTGAAAAGGTTAAAAGTGCAATGTCATTATGGATGTCTCAAAATCATGAACACATTTTACATGAATGCATTTTATTCTTCAAAATGAAAGTTTTGATGTCTGTCTTCAAATGTATGGCAGAATTAGTGCACAACCATTTGATTTTGTAGAATTTATTTGTGTTGCTTCTATCATATCTGCCTTTATTTTAAAATACAAGTACATGTATGGGTAATATTGATGTGACAGTTCAATCCTCTTCCCCTTGATCCAGTCATACATGTGTTCAGTGTCATCTGCTTGACTTGTGTTTTTTTTTTTTTTTTTGGGGGGGGGTGGGGTGGAGGGGGTAGGTTTTCATGTTAATTAATGAAAAGTTTTGCATGAGATCAGATAAAATGTATTAATGTAGCATGCCCAAGGTCAACAGTAATACCGAGTATGTTGTAGTCAGTGCAAGCTGGGCTGAT
Source organism: Hermodice carunculata (assembly GCA_964020975.1). NCBI lineage: Eukaryota > Metazoa > Annelida > Polychaeta > Eunicida > Amphinomidae > Hermodice > Hermodice carunculata. The sequence goes on along the minus strand of OZ026615.1, from coordinate 49,815,301 downwards.
ACAGTGATAATGCCCAACCCGTGCCAAGGAAAGCTATGATATAATTATTTTGTTTAAGTGTCACCCGTTTGCTAATGTGTAGATAAAACATCATGTTGAAAGAAAACCAACACCAACACAAAACTGGTCACCATTTATAACACAGCTCAGAGACACTATATGTGCAAAGAGTCAATATATTCCACAGTATAATGTTCAAATTGAGGAATAAGTTAACATCAAAAGTACAAACATAAAGCCAAATATGATGATGATGATGATGATGATGATGATGATGATGATGATGATGATGATGATGGTGGTGGTGGTGGTGGTGGTGGTGGTGGTGGTGGTGGTGGTGGTGGTGGTGGTGGTGGTGGTGGCGGTGACGGTGACGATGACGATGATGATGATGATGATAGCTACATAGTAAAAACAGGTGTAAAATCAAGCTGTTTAGGGGAAAGGGGTTAAAATAAAGCATGTTAAAAATATCTGTCACAAAGTAGCTTTTATTAAATCTGTTACATGCACATTATTTGGTACTGCACTGTAAGGGGGAAGTTGACTAAACTTGCCTGTTTTATCAGCACTTCTGCCTATATATTGTTTCAGCTTTATCTTGTGAACTTTGGACTGATTCAAACTCAGATGGCATTGACCAAGGACAGACTGTGTTTATACAGTGTTGTAACTCACATATCCCTCTGAGTCTGTGTATCGTGCACACACATACACAAGCAGCTTTCTGACTGGTTTGAACCCACTCAGATATTATGGACATAGCCTACATATCACAGTCAGGTAAACAAAACCACCATCGAAGTGGCCTGTACAGATCTCACATGTATAACCATGAGTCCATTTATTATGTACATACACATATTCATGTAAAGCATTTTCCTGACTGGTCTGAACCCACTTAGTGATTCTGGACATAGCCCACATACATTTCCAAACATTGGAACATACTAGAAGCCTCTCGCTATGCAGAAACTTTTAAAGACAAAGGAGTAATCCTAGGGTTTAAAAAGAGCACCAAATATATGTGACATTCTGTTCCACTCCAGAATTAGACACTGTGATGACACCCCTCATCCACCGGCCATCACAGGAAGAAAACAGAAAAATGAATGCAATAGAGACAATTGCAAATACTGTACTTACCTGAACACCTCAGGTACAGTCAACTAGCTCACAAACAGGAAGAAAATATTACAGAGTCCCAAAAGGAGGCTGCTGCGAAAGCTCAAATCTAGTATACCTCCTTAGTTACAGATACTGCAACAAACAATACGTAGGACAAACTAAACATATACTACATGAGAGATTGTGTGAACAGTACAGATACATTAGCACAAAGAATGTAATTCAGCCACTGGGTAGCCATTTCACCCAGGTAGGACACCATATACTCAACATTGAAGTTCACATACTCGAGTACATCCAAACCCCCCAAGATGAGAACGTACCACTGAGTTGTGCCTAATGGGGGAATGCCACTGGATGCACCAGCTCCTAACAATTGAGCCATTTGGTCTCAATAACACGGGAATGTGAGCTTTCTTGCTCAGTTGTATACTAAATTTTTATTGTCTTAGCTCACTTTCGAATGATAAGCATGCATAGATTCACACACCCCATGTGAATCTTCATAAAAAAACTGCACACAGATATTAACATTGTACAGGAACAGTGCATTTACACTTTCTTGGGCCCTGTCACAGGGCAAGGGCCACCTAACCCTAGAGTGGCCCTTCCGGTCAACCCAACATAAATATTTCGCACCAAACCAGGTCAAAATCAGTGAGATCCCCAGCGAGGGGATTCCTATTCTAGACCCATTACAGCCAATGGGAACCAGATTCAGATTATGACAGACATACTATTGTATTATGTCATAGTGCTGCTGAAACATAAACACAATCCCATGTGTAACGTAACAACAGCACGATACTTGGGTATCAACAGTTTTTTAACGGTTCCTGACGAGATACACACAGTATCGCAACCTGTCGAACCAGCATTTGCCATTCAACAGGTATTTGCCTAGTCTTGCTCATGGCCCACATACATGTTTCACAATCAGATGGCAAAACCAGTCCATATGATCTGTACAGATTTGGTATTTAGCCCCTGCTTTACCATATTACATTGAAAACCCATAGGATATGGCCTATGTGATATTGTTGACCATATCCCATGGGTTGGAGAACTTTTTACCATATTTGTAAAATCAGAGATACGGTTTTCCAAATATGGCAGGAATCAATTCCATATTTGGTATGACTATGGGTCAAAGGTCAACTAATTTTTTCATCAGCACCAAAGACTCAAAGGGAGTCATGTCAACCATCATTCAACAGCTGAATGGGCACAAAAGTGTGCAGTCCAGCGAACAGTTATGCAACAGCAAGCCGAAATCAACAGCACGCCATGTGCAGCATTCTCCAGGGAAATTCTTCTTCTTTTCAGAGACCTCTAACATCTGTCCAAAACACTCCCTAGACTCTGCCTTCATTGTTTGTCACAGCTGATGTAGCAGGTAGCCATTTCCCCATTCCTTTGGGCAATGCTGCCATCAGTGATGGGGCCAATCTGATGGCCCTGACTCAGTTGAGCTCCACGGGTGCATACTTTAGAATTTTTGCTGGTACAACATTCCAAGGCAACGTTACCTTCCAATTCTCCTCTCCACCGAATTAATTCCATATAGAAATAGTCAAAAAGTAACTTTTCACTGAGATTTTGGGCTGAAGCAACAGCCATTCAAAAAAATTATTAGGCCTATGGTTGACCACTTTTCTTTGTTGTTTAAATTTTATATTCATACATGCGGCATGACTATGGCAAAGTCTGATGCAGTGTAGTGAAATAAAAGTTCTGACCTAAAAAAAAATATAAAAATAAAAAAAAAAATAGAAGGAAATAACAAAAATGTTGTGAAATAACTTATTCTGGGTAACTTTATATTTCAAGGGAGAGATTGTCAGTCTGTGAATCGCACTAGTGTTTCCGTAAACCCTTAAATGGGGGTATATTACCCTTTCAAAAGCTGAAATACCCTCTGAGAAAATTCTTATGGAAACACTGTGACACAGTAGCTTTCGTTACTGGCTGTACCTGGCCCATATCCCCTTGCTTGGGCATCGGACTGGGTTAGGTCACATGCGTGTGGACTTCTCAGTCTGTGTTCTGTGTGCTGTCTGGCAGAATCCACCTTGCTGCTAGGCTGAGTATGACCTGAATGAGTGATACAAACATGAAATTTGTACATGTAACCATGGTTACAAGAAAATTAGCTGTTTCTCATGCCTTTGAGAACAAAAAAAAAAAAAAAGGAAAAGAAAAAAAAACAGGTATGAGGAGGTTTGCAGCATGATGTACAATGATGTATTTAATCACTTGGTTGTGACTGTTCCTCAGTTGGCATGGATGCTACAATGATGTACATAATTTTTTTTTTTTTTTGATTGCATGTACTTTAATACATGAGATAGCAATCCCAATGATTATATTGGTATACACTGGGGCTACAGTAGCACTGAACGGTAAATGCAACATTTTCATGATCAGTGTATGTACAGTGTAATGGTCCCAATTTTAAACACTTAGATTGAAGAAAATTAATTTGCAAATTGGCTGTGAGGAGGTGGCCAGTTATGACTGTCAATGTCACGAATAGTATATATCATGTATATGTTGAGAAAGGCTATCTGTAGGCTTGGTGTGAGACACTTTGGATTGGAATATGTGTATGGGTCGAGGTGTTCAGAAGTTAGCACCAGTTGCAGAGTATTGAAGAAAATATGCATGCACAGAGACATAACTATGAGGAAAATGTTTTTTATTTTCATATTATGCAGTGTGGAAAAGGAAAAATGTAGTTCAGCTTCAAAATTTTGCAAACTTTGGTATTATGAATTGATGCCTAGTCATGTACATGTGTATGGATGTGTGCATGCACATGCATACATACATACATACATACATACATACATACATACATACATACATACATACCTGTACATACATACATACATACATACATACATAAATACCTGTACATACTATACAAAGATTACAATTCTGTTAGAATGGATCCTTTTTAAATTCAAAATAAAACAAACAAGCAAATAAATCTCTTCTTGTGAGGAGAAGGTTTTAGTATGTGTGTTGTTATATTTTTTTTTTGGGGGGGGGGGGGGGGTGAAAGAGAGCAGTTGTTAGAATGCAGTCCTGAATGTGGCTTGTACAGTTACATGTAGAATAGCCACACAAAAGTTTTGCTCTATATTATTTTCTTTTCAAATTAAACAAATACTAGGGTAAAATTTTCAAAAATAGGTGTACCATATTTGGTGTCAATAAACAGGGCAAAGTGCATGTGCTCCATGTTTCTCTCCCTCTCTCCCTCCCTCCCCCCAAAATATATTGTATACTAATTAGATGAGTGCTGGTGAGATTTGGGAATGCTCAGGTTCTTTATTCCGGCAGTGATGTTGACCAGTTTTTTGCTGTCTTTGAATATAAATGGATACCACATGGGTCAACACACATCTACATGGACAATGGTACAGCACCTGCCATCCGTACTGTCAGCCAAAAGTGGCCTGTTATATGAATTATAAAAGAAATAGGTCAATCTCTTGATATCAATGAAATGAAAGTTTGAAATACTGCAAGTTCTTAAAATAGGGACCTGTGGTCATGAAAGCAAGCACCACATAATAGGAAAGTGCAAATGGAATGCATTTCTTGACAATGATATACATGTACATGGTATATGGGCCACAAGTATGGTTTCAAGAGGAACATAGTACATGATATATAATGATGTCACATGGCCAGCATTGACCTATTGAGTACCATCTGAGGCCAATGTTTTATAATGTCTGGGTGCCAAATTGTTCTTTCTTTCTTTCTTTCTTTCTTTCTTTCTTTCTTTCTTTCTTTCTTTCTTTCTTTCTTTCTTTCTTTCTTTCTTTCTTTCTTTCTTTCTTTCTTTCTTTCTTTCTTTCTTTCTTTAAATCTTGAATACTTCAAAATTACTGTAGATAGAGGTGCCATTCCAACTTCAATTTATGGGTTTGTGACATAGCTGCACCCAATTAACCATGATCCAAAATTTTAATGTGTGCAAATATTAAAGATGAATACACGAATTTAAAATTTAAATCTTGAATATCTTCGAAACCATTGTACATAGAGGTGCTGTTCCAACTTTAATTTGTAAGTATGTGACATAGCCTCATGCAATGAACCATAAACCAAAGTTGTAAGCTTTTGATTTATGCAAATTGGGCAAATACACAAAATTAAAATGTAGAATAGCTTCAAAACTATTATAGATAGTAGTGTCATTCAAAATTCACTTTAGAAGTTTGTGACATGGCCACATCCAATGAACTGAGAACCAAGCTTGTAGAATTTTACATTATGCAAATTAGGCTAAGACACAAAATTTAGGATAAATTTTGAACAGTGGCAAAGTGTAGCATTTCAAACTGTTCTCATTTTAAAGGCACCCAGACAGATTTGCTTTGAAGCAAATCTTTACTGGTTTGAAATTTAGATTTTATCATCATGTCAAGTCAGCTGATTTTTATCAGTCAGTAGAGCTGATATGCACTGGGTGTGTATACACATGTCAACATTTATATTTCCTGTATGGATAGTATATTCAGAACCTGTCAAATGAGATAACACTTACCATTCACATTCAAAATATATTTTATGCAGAGCTGGTTAAAGAGTAGTCAACAAAACAATGGACTGTCATAGAGCATCCATGTTGATAAATTTATTGAGAAATTTCTCTTTTATTATCATCAGGGTGTTACATGTATACTTTTCCACATTTACTAAATTAGTTATATCATCTTATCTGGTAAGTGCTGTAGAAAATTATGATATACTGTAAATATGTTTTTTTTCAAGGGTATTAATTTTTGCCGTTTTTGTCTTTTGGACCTTTCACTGAGACCATAAATTCACAATTTTATTTGTATTTCCCAGTAGTGCCATGTTAAAAACTTCTTTCAATGTGTTCTTTATTTCATGGTTTTGAAGCATCAGCGAAATAAGTGAAAATGTAAACACAGCAAAAATAAGTGTATCTACAGGAGTAGCTAATATACACATACAACATTATATTTTTTTAGGTTTGTTATAAATCTGCAGCTTGGGCCAGGACTTGGAGAGACATCGGACATTGCCTTGCACATCAACCCACGCTTTGAGGGCACTAATCAGGTGGTGCGTAATCACCTACAACATGGGAGATGGGGAGCAGAGGAGCGCCATGGCGCATGGCCCTTTCACCAAGGACAACCCTTTGAGTGTATAATTCTAGTGCAGCATGACTGCTACAAGGTATTTCATTGCTTTTATGCACATGTGGCTCTACGAAAGGAAAGGAACAGAGATGAGGAGTGTGGCAAAATTTATGACAGAATTCCTTCTGACAACTTTTGTTTCAAGATAAATCATTCTTTTGAACCAATCCTCAAAATTTCCCAGTGCCAACTACTGTGTATAAATGCTAGTGCATTGAAATTTTAACTATCTTTTGCTTGACCATGATTTAAATACCTATGGCTGCAAATAATATGTAGGTCCCTGGGGGTATTACTGTTGGGAACCCAAGAATGAATGAGAAATGGAGCCTGGTGTGTATGCTGCAACCATTAAAGTTTGCAAATTACTCATTTTACATTTTTGAGAAGATACCATTGAACCATTGCAGTACATGCAGAATATTCAGTAGTTTTTAATGCCGCATAGTATATAATATTTTGTGTATTATCCTGTTACAAAGTATGTGAAAACTTTACAATATCTGACAGCAGTGCCAAGTCTGTTTTTCCTGCACTTGGCTCCAAGAAGATTAACATACTTATACCCTGATACTATACACAATTTAAAGCTATTTTGATTTTTTTCCAAAAATCTTTAAAAAAGTTTTAATAGGAAAGTTTAACATGGGAATTTATGTAATGGTTATAACTTAAATAATTTTGAGTTAGGATCTTGATGTTGCATATGTTAGGGGTATAATATAGACCCATTTGTTTTACATGGATTGTGAAAGAAGTCAAGCATTGACTTATCGAGTCACTCTCCATGGCACAGATGTTGGCGAATACTTCCTACGTTATCTGTGGTGGAGGAAACCGAAAAACTCGGAGAAAACCACCATGCATGGTTAAAGTGGTAGAAACTCTCTCCACATGCTTCCCAGGACGAGAATCAAAACCGGGTGGCACAGGTGAAAGGCGAGCACCTTACCACTCAGCCAACCGGGCAGCCACATGTTAATGTTTCTCTATGAAAGTCGTGCTTAGACAGTACATGAGTGACCTTGACCTCGTTTCTGGGGTGACAGTGCAACATACATGAGTTTTACTCTTCACTATAACTTGAGAACTACTTGAACTGGGACTTTGATGTTGCACATGTCAGCGTTCTCCTATAAAGGTTGGAATTACTCAGTACATAGATGACCCTGATCCCATTCCAAGTTCCCAGAGCTGCAAGTGTGATGAATGTCTAGGTCAGCTGAGCATGGGTTGTTCACACAGCCCTCTTGGGGTTTTTTTTGTGTTTTTTGTTTTTGTTAAACATTGTAGACAAAAATTGTCAAAGTTCCACTGCAAAGTGCTTAGGTCACAGGCAATACAGGGATAGAAATTAACTGATATTAACCAGTAGCAAGGGTTTCCTGCCAAGTTTAACATTTGGTGGCAAATCTGAGAATTGAGCAGCAAATCATGAGGTTTTGGTGAGTGCCCGCAGGGCACAAAGCCCACCTAGGGTGACGTGTGTGTCAAGTTTCATGATGAATTGGAAAAGTGTAGCCTGCTTGACCATGTCCTTTGATGCCATACTGGTGGCCTCAAAATTGCTGCAACCTCCATTGGCACACAAAACATGATTGTATGGTTCAGCGCAGTTGGTATATTTCAAATATACTGTGGATCAGGTGAGCTCCATGAAAGAGTCCATCCAAAACAAAAGAAACTGGGTTTAGAGGAATATAAATACTTTTACTCTCTGTTGATTCAACATGGAGGGTATTTATACACATATGTATGTATGGATGGATGGATGGAGACCATAGTATATGCAGGTCCAAAAGTGGTTACATAAAACAGTTAGTCTTTCAAAAGAGGTCAACATGAAAAATGTAGAACCAAGGAGTCCATGGAGTGGTCTGTCAAAAGAAGGATTACTATATATGTACATACGTACGTACATATAGTCCTCCCCCTCTCATAAGGCTTCCTTTTTGGTGCACTTTGGGTAGCCTTATGAGGGACAACCATGGTGTCCATACATTTACAATTTTATTGTCTTTCATTTTTTATTGTCCAAGACACAAAAGATGTGGCTGTCTCAACGTTGTGCAGTTTGGGTGGCCTTATGAGAGGGGCTACCACTGTATACTTACATTTACAATTTTCTTTTCTTACATTTTTCATGGTCCAAGACACAAAAGGTGTCACTGTCTCAATGATCTGTTTCATTCTGAGAGCACACAGTTTTTATGACCACACTCCCTTTTATATATACATTTCATACTTTAATATTGTATCACTTGAACAAAGGAAATAGTGCACTTTGAATATGAGAAGTCTTGCACTGAGCATGTCTGGTAAATGATGTATCATGTTACAAGTTTATTAAGATAATTACACATAAGTCTTGAATTTGGTGTGATGTACTTTTATCTGGTGGATGATCTGTGCTTATTTTCACATTATGAATACATATACATTTATGTCTCTTGTGTTGCATCTGGTAGTGTATGAAATGCACTGCAAATTTTAAAAAAAATACATAAATAAATAAATGATAAAAGAAGATATATATATATATATCTAAAAAGAACACACACACACACAATGAACCATGAGTAAACTATCCCATATTCACAAACTTAACTATACATCTATGAAATTCCAGCAGAGCTTTTTGTGACAAAGCACATATATAGCAAAAAATGCATACACATGTATTTTGCTATATGCAAGGAAGACTACTTTTGCTTTGCAGTCTGAGGTGTTTTACATGTGGTCCATCATGAGCACTGCTAAATACTGTGAATTACTTTTATTTGGCTGCATTTCTATTTTCTCTTATTTCACTGATGGCACAAAACCATGAAAATAAAAATACAGTGAAATAGTATTTTAATATTGATTTGATAGGAATATGTTCAAAATAGTGAAATTAAATGCCTGAAATGCAAAAACCATAAAAATATACACACACAAAAATAAGTACATAATAAATTTACAGTATCAACCAAAAGCAAAACTTGTCTTCACCTTGGGACAGAGAAAACTTTCATTCAATTCATTACATGAGATAAATGGAAATGACCAGTGTGAAAAAGGTGTGAGAGATAAATATATATATATATATATATGTAGTGAAAATTTGTTATAATGACACCATCTTTTCCCTTCAAAATGTGTCAGATAACTGAATGTCAGATAAATGAGTCAAATAACAATGAAAATAAACCTTTTTTCCATGAAAATTTGTGTCATTATATTGGATATGTTGGATATCTGAGTGTTGTTATAAGGAGGTTTCACTACATATATATATATATATATATATATATATATATATATATATATATATATATATATATATATATATATATATATATATATATATATATATATATATATATACGTATGTATGTATTTCTACTTTTTTATGAATTTTTGTATGTTATAGCTATTTTTGACTTCTCCTCCAGAATCGTCACTCAAATTAAGCTGAAACATGGTGGATATGTTCCTTGTAGAAGGGTCAAACAAAGTTGTTCACTATGTGGGAATGATTCCTGATTTTTAAAGATTTTTTCAATTTGGGTACTTTTTGGTAAATGTACCTTTCCTATTGATTACCATGCAAGTCAATGAGCATTCTATTGCTAATTTACATTTTCGACTTCTTCTCCAAAACTATCATCCAGATTTACTTCAAACTTGGTGGGGTTGTACCTTGGGTGGGTTTCTACCAGGTTTGTTCAAATGGTCGTGCTCCAGTGATTTTTTATTTTTAATGAATTTATTTGTTCTGTTTTTGGACAAATCTTAAGAAATCTTGTCCGAAACCGCTTACCCAATTGCTTTGATATCACACAGGAAGACACCTAGGGACTCCTTGTTCTTAATTTGTTCACCAGGTGGCCCTGCAAATATTTTCTATATTTTCATGATTTTTTTTGTGTGTTATAGCTATTCTCGACCGCTTCCCCAGAACCGTCACTCAGATTAAGCTGAAACATGGTGGACGTGTTCTTTGTGGAAGGGTCAAACAATGTCGTTCACTATGTGGGAATACTGCGGATTCCTGATGTATAACAATTTTTTCAATTCGGCTACTTTTTGGTAAATGTACCTTTCCTATTGATTACCATGCAAGTCAATGAGCATTCTATTGCTAATTTACATTTTCGACTTCTTCTCCAAAACTATCATCCAGATTTACTTCAAACTTGGTGGGGTTGTACCTTGGGTGGGTGTTTACCAGGTTTGTCCCAATGGTCATGTTCCAATGAATTTTTGATTCTTTTAATTTTTTTTTTCAAAAATTTTTACAAAACTTTTAATAGGAAAGTTTAACATGGGGATTTCTTGTAATGGTTATAACTTAAAAAATTTTTGCCAGATTTACTTCAAACGTGGTGGGGATGTGCCTTAGGTGGATCTCTACCAAGTTTGTTCCAATGGTCACGCTGTCTTGATCTTTGTTTTTTTTTATATTTTTTTTGTTTTGTTCTTTTTTGGGGCAAGCCTTAAAAATTCTTCCCCTCTGAAACCGCTCACCCTATTGCTTTGATACCGTTCATAGACACTACCAGGGACACCTAGTTCCCAATTGTTCACCAGGTGGCGCTGCAATTTTTCCCCAATTTTTTAATGAATTTTTTGTATGGTTTTGCTATTTTTCACATGTTCTCAGAACCGTCACTCAAATTAAGCTGAAATTTGATATGTTCTTGTGGAAGGGTCAAACAAAGTTGTGTACTTGGTGGCACTGCTTTGGATTCCTGATTTTTAAGGATTTTCAATTCAGGTACTTATCAGTCAACAGCTTTCCTATTGATTATTATGTAAGTCAATGGGCATTCTAATGCTAATTCACAAGGCAACTGACACGAAATTTACTGTTTACTTGATAACTTGAGATCTGTTTTGAGTTAGTACCATGATGCTGCACATGTTAATGTTTCTGTATGAAGGTCATCCTTAGACAGTACATGAATGACCTTGACCTCATTTCTGGGGTCACAGCGCAACATACACGAATTTTACTCTTCATTGTAACTTGAGAACTACTTGAACCTTGATGTTGCACATGTTAGTGTTCTTCTATAAAGGTCAGACTTACTCAGAACATGGGTGACCTTGATCCTTTCCCAAGTTCATAGAGCTGCAAGTGTGATGAATGTCAAGATCAGCTGAGCATGGGCTGTTCACACAGCCCTCTTGTTAATGAATTTGTGTGTCTTTTTTTCTATTTTTCGTCTTCTCCAAAACCGTCAGTCAGATTCACTTCATACTTGACAGGGATATACCTTGGGTGGGTCTGTATGAAATGTATTCATATGGTCATGCTCCAGTGATTTTAGGATTTTTGCTGATGTTTTGTGTACATTTTTCGACCCAAGTCTTAAAAAATCTTCTTGCTGAAACCGCTCAGACTTTGATGTTGCATGTAGTGGCACATGTATGAGGGCCAGACTAAGACAGTACATAAGTGACCCTGACCTTATTTACAAGGTCACAAGTTCACTTTCCTGAATTTAACTGCATTCAATAACTTGAGAATTATTTGTGTTAGGACCTTCATATTGTTCAATGTTCATGGTGGTGGTCCTGTGCTAAGGGCAGACACACAATGTGTGGATGACCTCGAACTTATTTGCAATGCCACAGTGTAACTAGTGTCATCAATTTCCAGGTCAGCTGAGCATGGCATGTTCATGCAGGCCTCTTGTTTTCAATTTGGGTCTTACCGGTCAATGCAGCTTTCCTATTGATTAGTATGTAAGTCAATCGGCATTCTAATGCTAATTCACATTTTCAACTTCTTCTCCAAAACCTTCATCCAGATTGACTTCAAACTTGGTGACAATGTACCTGCGGCGATGGGGTTCTACCCGGTTTGTTCAAAAGGCCATGCTTGAGTTATTTTTGGATTTGTAATGATTTTTTTTTTTTTTTTTAAACTTTTTTTCAAATCTTACAAAATCTCCTTCTCCACAACCGCTCATCCAATTGCTTTAATATTACATAAGAACACTCCTAGTTCTAAATATATTCAACAGGTGGTGCTGCAATTTTCAATTTTTTAATGAATTTTTGTGGGGTTTATTACTTGTGACTTCTTCTCCAATACTGTCTCTCAGATTAGGTTGAACATTTGTGGATTTGTTCCTTGTGAAAGGGTTAAGGAAAGGTGTTCACTAGGTAGCGCTGCTGTGGATTTCTGATTTTTAACGATTTTTTTCAATTTGGGTACTGATCAGCAAATGCACCTTTTCCATTGCTTACCATGCAAGTCAATGGGCATTCTAATGCATTTAATGGTAATTCTCTTTTGGACTCCTCTGAAGGAACTGTCCATCAGATATACTTTAAACTTGGTGGCAATGTACCTTGAATGGGTCTCTACCAAGTTTGTTCAAATGGTCATGCTCAAGTGATTTTTTTTTTTTTTTTTCAAAAATCTTTAAACAAGTTTTAATAGGAAAGTTTAACATGGGAATTTCTTGTAATGGTTATAACTTAAATAATTTTGGCCAGATTTGTGCCAAACTTGGTAGGGATGTATCTTTTATAAGTGGCTACCTATTTTGTGCAAATGGTCATGCTCCAGTGATGTTTGGACCTTGGCCTCATTCCCAAGGTCACAGGACAACCAACACGAAATTTACTGTTCATTTGATAACTTGAGATCTGTTTTGAGGTAAGCCCTTGATGGTGCACATGTTATTGTTTCTCTATTAAGGTCATGCTTAGACAGTAACCTTGATCTCGTTTCTGGGGTGACAGTGCAACATACATGAATTTTACTCTTCACTATAACTTGAGTACTTGAACTGGGACTTTGATGTTGCACATGTTAGTGTTCTTCTATGAAGGTCAGACTTACTCAGTACATGGGTGACCTTGATCCTATTCCAAGTTCCCAGAGCTGCAAGTGTGATGAATGTCTAGGTCACCTGAGCATGGGTTGTTCACACAGCCCTCTTGTATTTTATTTTATTTTTATTTCAGCTTTTATTTTTTTATAGTTCCATTTTGTGTAAATAATATAATTGTTAATGTTTGACACTTACGGTTAGATACTTTTAATGCTTCTGTGTTCATTTTTCTTGCTCTGTTGTCATCTGTGAATAAGTTTGACATCGGCCAGAGTCATCCTTCTTGTGTTTTCATTCTTCTGCTCCTGGGCCAATTTTGGGCATCTGTTTCTTTTACATCCACAGAATGAGGGCCAGTTTTCAGGTTTTTCAGTGTAGTGCTGGTCATATCTTTTCTTGATAAGATGTTCCAAATTCAAAATTATGTTGCTAATAGAATTTAGCACTCTGTCCCCTTTGCTGGCAGCCATTTTCTGGGGGATATGTATTATAATTAGGGAACATTTTAGTTTTACATCTGGGATTGGTTATTGAGGAGGAAAGCTGCTAGCAACCATTTTGAGAGTGATTTCTTATTTGTGAATAGGTATGCTGGGAAAAAGCACGTGCTTGATATCAAGCCTCATTTTGACCCTTCTCCTAAAATGGCATACCCTTTACTGTCATATTAACCCATTACACATGACTGATAACTAGGGCTGCATTTACACCAGATGGTTTTATATATATATATATATATATATATATATATATATATATATATATATATGTGTGTGTGTGTATATATATATATATATATATATATATATATATATATATATATATATATATATATATATATATATATATATATATATGCACATATATATATTTGAAATATTTTGAGTTTTAAAGCTGTTACTGTTCAATTGATTTTGGACAGTCATCAAAACTTCAGGCAAGACGTATTATTTTGTTAATGAAAGGGGTTTTTTTTGGGGGGGGGGTCCTTTTACTGTGTGTGAAGAATTTAATGTACAATTTTAGTCATTTATCTTGGAAAATGACAGACTGGGACGGGCATGCAGTGAACTGGTGTCCTTAGGTATATGAGGTTGTCATGTACATGAGAATAAGAGACATGTTGTCTGGCACAGGTTGCTTTCAATGGTGCTCACCATCATGAGTTCAGACACCGGGTACCAAAGGAGGCTGTCACACACTTGACTATAGAGGGTGATGTACAGATCAGCCAGATTCGCTTCCAGGGACCTGGGACAGGTGGTCCACCTGCCCCAATGGTGAGTATTAAACTGTGACAGTGGTAGCTTCATGATGTGTACAGTAATCATTGATCACATTCAGGCACTGTGAAAATCTGCAATGCATAGTGAACACAAAACCAATGAGCCCCACTCATGTCAGAACATTTTCTGGTGTCCCAAATATTGTACATGTTATTTAATGATTATTAGAGATGGTGTTCAGACTGTGTTCAAGCCGTTCACCAGTGACTTACAAACACTGAACATGAGTCGTGAAGCCCATTATGAAGCTGTCAGTACTGAAGACCCTGATGTTATACCAGACAATTATTTGAGGGGCAAAAGAGGAAAATTAAGTGTTGTAACAGCAGTTAAATTCAAATTTAAGCTGTCACCTCAAAAAAAAAAAAAAAAAAAAAGAATGCATATGAAGTTGACTGTTAAGGTTTGAAGAATAAATAAAAAACTTCATGTTTGTGCTTGAAACCAACCTCAACTTTCTACCCACTGTCTGATGTACACTTCTAACATCCAAACATTTCCGTTGGGTCCACAGGATGTTCTGTGTTTACAGGTTTTTAGTGTGTGTATAAAAGTATGACAGACTAGAGAAGGCCAGTCACAAACAAGGCAACTGAGTATGGAAAAAAAAAAAAAAACCTGAACAGTTTTGTTTTTCAGGGGAGCCCATCACAGTTTGTTACTGAAGGTTGTGTGTAGAGTATCTGTAACCATTTCACTTGGTAGACTTCATTTTGGATTCTTCGAGTCATTGGTTGATCGAGATACAAGGGTGATGGCAATTAACTCATTCCATACCAGTCCCTGAATTTTCCGAAAATTTACCTGGATTTAAGACGACAATTGCATATTTAAATTCTTCATAAAAAGAGCTTCCATTCAAGTACCAACATGCCTATAGTCTTAAGTCAGTGCCAGAACCACTGACCAAGGCCTGTGACCATAGTATGGAATGATTTAATGTTCCTCAGTTCTGAATGGCTGCTACCATAGAGCAGTGGCTCAGGTTGTAACAGTAATGAGTTCCCATTTCTGAGGTACATACATACAGTGAAACCTCCCTATACCGAACACCCTTAGGACCGGAAAAAGTGTTCAGTATAGTGAGGTTTTTGGCATGGGGAGGTTTGATAGTATTGAAAGTATACATTTGGGACCAAGAAATGGTGTTCAGTATAGAGAGGTGTTCGGTATACGGAGGTGTTCAGTTAGAGAGGTTTTACTGTACTTACATACATAGTGTTCCTTCATTATCAGTCTGATGATGGGGGTCCATTAAGGAGTCCTTAATTGTTAGTGCAAAACCACCTTATAATGGGGGGGACATTTAATCCTTCCCCGGTCCCCCCTTAAACTGACCAAAACCGGCTTTGTGGTCATATTTCATCCGCTTCAGTGTTTTCAACTGATTTCAACAATAAAGAAAAACAATTTGATAATTGTACATGAGGCCTATCAAAATAGCATGCCCAAGAAAAGCAGTTGACTAGTCTTAATTCAACGGGGGAAGGTTAAACATGGAAGTAATACAAAAAGTGCTTGAGTGGGAGCCAAGGGACCCACCATGTCTTAATTATCAGAATCCACATTGTAATGAGTAGCCTTTTAAAGAGGGAGCACTGTATCTCATACCTTGATGCTGATAGCTACATAAAAATTATGTGCATATAGGTTGGGGAAGGGGCATTGGGGATACATGGTTTTGAAGAAATTGGGGACAAATGACTTTTGAAATCTTACTGTTATGTACCATGTACCAAGTGTCCAGTTTTTAGTATTGTCACAGTGTGGAAGTGTTGTGAACAAGATCTCTGTCTTATTTGGAAAAGATCGCTGGTAATTTTCTTTGCAAACTTACATTTTAGGTTACAGACCACGAGACAAAAGATTGTTATCATTTGTGATTGACATTATTACCATAATGTGGCGCCCCCCACCATTTCAGGTTAGCAGTGACAGGTGCTGCCACCTGTTGGTCACTTCTATAAGAAAACAAACTAGGTTATCATTGACAGTCTGAAAAAAACAAGGCTTCTGCCTTTGTTTCTCTCAATCATGTAAATGTGCCACTAAGAATTAATTTTCCACATAGATTGCAAAGACTTGATATTCAATACACAAATCTTATCATACCAAATACGTGTTTTAGTTGATAATGAACAGCGACATGAAATGGGAATATTCCACAGTGACTGAAAACATGCACCATGTGGGCAGGTTTTGATTTGCTGAAGTTTTGACATTTTTGTCCTAAATTGCCTTCACTCTGGAGAAAAGTCATTTTCCTTATGTCAATTTAGGAATAAAAGTTATGGGCCTGTTAGTATCAGCAGGACTGTTAAAGTGTACCAGTCATAGGTTTACTGTCATTTACAATTGCATTTTACTCTGTTTGTATATCAGCCTCCACAGCCTGGGTATGCCCCACCCCCATATCAGCCCCCAGCACCCTATGTTCCACCCCAACAGCCAGTCTACAACCATTTGGTAAGTAACATGTCTTATTGCAGCCCATACAATTGTAAATAGGACATTCTTGACCAAAATATGAAGATGCTTGTTCACTGCATTCAGGATGATACAGATATGAAATGTGCAGAATATCTGTTGCTATATTTGCCCCATCAAATGTATTGGTTAAGCCATGAGATGAAAAGTATTTCCTTCAAAAATAAGTGTTGTTAGCACTGGGGATGGTCCAGTATTAATTTTTATCCAATATCCACTGAGGATATCTGATACTCTGTATTTTGCCAGACGGTCAATACTGATGTGATACCTACTTATGTTTCATGATTTTAACACATAAAGTATACTATTTGTAGAACAAAAATAACAAAGTGCATATTGAATATCCTGTGGCTCATCCACCCATTATTCAGTCTTGATCCAATATAAATGTACACATACATGTGTATATATGTATAGATATATATATGTATATATATATTTTTTTTTGAAAAAAAAAGTTAAGTCCCCCTTCCTTAAGGAGGCCTTAACTTTTTTGTATATATATATATATATATATATATATATATATATATATATATATATATATATATATATTTATAATAGAACCCATTATACCTGGTATCCTAACAGGACCATCCCCAGTGTGAGCAGTATTTGCAGTACAATACCCCGTTGCCTGGTTTTAACTGATTTGATAGTACTGTATTCCTTTCAATAAGCATCCATGTTCTAATAAGCACTCCCGTGTCTCACTGGCTCCAGAAAAGCTAAAGTAAGGCTGAATAGGCTACATTTAACCATCTTCATTGCATGACACCTTTAATAGTGAAGGGACACATTTCAATTTTATTTCTTCAGGGTGCTCACATGAAAAATTGACTGTTTTCATTCTAAATTCTCACAGCCAGTGCCATACAAGCAACCATTACCTGGAGGCCTGTATCCAGGAAGAATGATTTATATAACTGGGACCCCCAATGCTGCTGCACCAAACAGGCGAGTGTACACGTATGTCTGTAGGTCTTTTGACTTTGGCTTTGCTTGAATTGTCTGTTTTAATCAAACCTTAAGTTTTCTGCACCACTTCCCTCATGGTTATTACAGTTAAATGTGGAATGTAATATAGAAACTAGAGAGAAAACAAAACTGGTTTGTATATCCAGCTTGACTCCTCCAATAGTTACATTCTTGATAAAACAACTTTCAGAATGCAGTTCTTATATTTATAATGGTTCTGGGAAAGAAAGAGAAATGCTGAAGTTCTTACCTTGAAAATACAGTATACCATAGCAAAGAGCAGTTTTCATGGCAGAATTCATGGAATTATGGATTTCCAACCAGAGAACGTACGGTTGACTGTTTAGGTTCTGCAAATGAATATGTAAAGCCACATTGA